>JAOYRS010000034.1:600000-1173803 GCA_032432895.1 Dryadula phaetusa
AGTTTATTCGCATATATGGCTGTCAGGATGTGAATAATTATGAGTTCGATTCTAACTCGAAGATATGATATATTTTATTAATTATTTTAAATACTTCACTCTAGCAAGACAAAGTGCGGCGTTAAATTCCTCCTTTCAACATAAACAACATCTCTGAATCTTTACTTTATAATTTTATAATAAAAGTACCTTAAATTCTTATTACATTAGCTGTCAGCGAAAGTCCTACCAAAATTGATTCAGCCACCACTAAAATATGTTTTTTCTGTTATAAGTTACGTATATACATAAATATGCGTTTAGTTAAAAGCAATTATTAATATAACAAACAGAGGATCCAATTTCATTTATTTGTATAGATTAGATTAACTATCGTATTTTCTTTTATTTTGTCACTACACTCACGTTTCAATACATTCACGTTTTAATTCGTTTATATAATAGATACTTATCAAGTATATTGATACTTGTTATAAAACAATCAATAATGGAATTTTTTTATATCACACACGATTGAATAACAGATAGTAACATTATTTATCGATTTTGATTAACAATGCATTGGCTCAGTAGTAACTATTTCTAGTATCACTGTGTATGTGTTAGTTTATAGTATAGTCCTGGATCAAATCCTGAAAGATTTGAAACATTATATGGCATTGAAATTATATTAATATGTAATACAAAATGCCGTTGGCGCAGTGGGACGGCGTCTGACTGTAAACGCGATCGGGTGTGGGTTCAATTCCCACTCGGAGGGTGAATTTTAAATTCAGTTATATTCAAATTATTTTCGCTTCCTCCCCACTTCTCTGGTTAGACACAGTGAGGCGTTGAATTTCAGCACTCCACACGCCATGTCTTGAATTCGGTGGAAAGTGAAGTACGGAGTGTGTTGACACTAGGTACTTTCTGTCTACTCTGCTATGCGGGATCAAAGCGTGAAGCTAAAAAAAACAAAATCTTTGTACCTTCTTACGATAGTTGCGCGTACAGAGGAAATTGTAATTTAGCACAGTTATAGTTTATCTAGAGAATGAGTGCAGAATATTTCTTAAAAACTATGCATAAAAATATATTAAATTGATAAAGTGAATATAACTCACACCAACATGGGTTCGACACACTCCTTTATATACAGTGACATACACGTTGCTAAGGCAACGCGTTGTCAACGCGTCAACGGGGCATTAGATTAATAAATGAATTAAATAATAGTGTTGTTTAATTCACCATCATTTTAAGACTACATTACAGCGCCTGACTATATACGCGAACGGTTGTGGGTTCGATTCCCACTCGGAGGAATAATTATATTTAAAAAAAAATGTTTTCGGTTGTCCGTTCTGGTAAGACGAAGCGCGTCGAGTTCGCCACTCAATACGTAATGGCTCGATTTCCGGTGGAACGCAGTCAGCCCAGTGTTTTCACGCTAGATTTTTTTCTGGAAAACTCTCGGGGAAATGATTACATTTATTTTACTTCCATTTTCGTGTTCTTGTAAGACGAAGTGCGGCGTTGAATTCCGCCATTCAGGGGAAAGTGGAGTACAGAGTGTCTTGGGATATTAAGAGTGTCCTGCTATGCGGGACAAAAGTATAAAATTAAAAAAAATGTGGATTGAACCATGAGTCCGCTATCCCCATTGGTAACCTATGGGGACTGAGCTATAGGTCTAACACGTAAAAGTATCGTAAAATATAATACTTATCATATCTTTTTTATATAAAAGTAAACCGGTATCTAACTGTTTCTATAGAAAAATTCTTGCTAGATTATTTGAACCATTCTCTTTACGTTCATTTAACTTTAAAATTTGTGTTTTTTATTAAAACTAGGAAAGCATTTTTTAATGCTTCTAGTTTTTTTTAATGTAAATATTTATTATTATTATTATATGTATAATAATACAAATATGTTTATTTAATTAAATAACAGTTAGTGACAAATGACTATATGAATTACTAAATTCATTTTAAGCAAATATTCGTCTCATAATTGGATATCAATAGACATATCGTGTTTATTATTTTTTTAGCTTCACGCTTTTATCCCGCATAGCAGGGTAGACAGAAAGTACCTAGTGTCAAAACACTCCGTACTCCGCTTTCCGCCGAATTCGAGACATTGCATGTTGAACGGTGATACTCAACGCCGCACTTTGTCTCACTAGAGCAAGGAAGTGAAAATAATTTTAAATATTTTCGTGTAGTATCGTGAGTGGGGATCGAACCCACAACCGGTCTCGTTTACAGTCAGACGCTGCCACACTGCGCCCACGACCTACCTACCAAGTTTTTAATTTTAATTTTTCCTTTAATACTATATTTATAATATAAAATCACACTTTAGCTAAGCTTTGACAAAGTTTAGCCTCTTTAGCCTATTAGTTGAAAACGCGATAGTTACGTGTTCGATTCTTTTTCGAAGAGATTAAACAAATTTAAAAATCCCAACAAAACATATGAAAGGAGATCAATATATGAAAATAAAAAAAACAAACGGCTTTTAGTATTTAATTAAAAAAAATATATCAATAAAAAGTCACTAACACTCTCTCAGCGTCCATTATCCTGTTTATTTCGTTACCTCTTATCTGATTATTCGAAATTGCAAAACACAATCAAAATCTCAAGATGAAATTGACATATTTTATCTTTTAAAGCAGATAACACTTGTTTTCTCCGAGCTATTTCAGTTGCAACATTATTATTTGGAAATATTTATTGTATATGTTAATAAAAATATGTTCGGTGGCGTGAACAGGGGTGTCGGGTTGGGGGTGTTCCCTTTCAACCCTCCATTGGGAGCCACCCTCTTGACTCTGGACATGTTCTCTAGTGTCGAACGCTCCATGTCAACGCCGAGTCGGAGCCGCTTCGTTTATAATATGGTATTCATTTATATATTACTAATGTTATTTTTTTTTGTTAAATATTATATTTTAATACATTTTCAATTGCTATTCCGTTCAGATCTTATTAGTTAAGTGATTATGTAGTTGAGCTGAGGCCATCGTAGCGCAGTCTGACTGTAAACGCCGTCGGTTATGGGTTCGATTCCCTCTTGAGGAAAGGATTATATTAAAAAAATGAAATTATTTTCACCGCTCTAGTAAGACAAAGTACGGCGTTAGGTTCTCCATTTAGCACATTGTCACAATTTTACACAATGTCTCGATTTCGGAGGCAAAGTAGAGAATGTAAAGAAGTGTATGTAAAAAATATGTATTTGAGTATTAAATAATAATGTATGTTTCTTTTTTATAAATGATTTTTTTTAAGAAATACGTACGTATAAGTGATATTGAAAATAAAGATCAATTATTCATTTTTAGGTTACGTTTTGAGTGGCGGAACTTAACGCCGCACTTAGTCTTGCCAGAGTGAAAAATTAAAACTAGTTGACCGTTACCCCGAGATGAGATCGAAACTAAATCAACCGCGTTTACAATCAGTCGCTTTCAAAGATTTTCAAAGACTTCACATAAATTAAAGATTACTATCAACTATTACCCACAGTTATTAATATAAACAATAATATAAAGCTATTTCATGTCTTTTTAAAATTCAAGGCAGAACGAACTAAAGGAGACCTAAGCCTACATTACATTATATCGTAGAAACATCTTGCGGGCAAAAGAACATGAATGTAAACATCTTTGTGTAAACCAATTTCAATGACGATAATAGATGTACTTGCCATTGTTAGAAACGCATCAAGACTTAGTTTATTTATTTCTGTCTGCTGTATATAATTTATATGAAATTTATTTATATAGCGTTCGGTTAATTTATTATGATGCCGGTTTGGCGCAGTGAAACAGTGTCTGACTGTATACGCGATTGGTTGTGGGTTCGATTCTCACTCGGGGGAATAATAATTATTTTCCTCGCTCTGGTAAAATAAAGCACGGCGTTGAGTTCCGTCGCTCAACACACAATGTCTCGAATTCGGTGGAAAGCAGAGTACATAGTGTCTTGACACTAGGTACTTCCTATTTTGTCTTTCTATTATTTTCTGCGTACCCTGCTATGCGGATAGACAGAAAATAATCTAAAAAATATATATTAATGTACTTATGTTTGGAGGGAGGTGTTAATATGTAATTTGTTATAGTTTGAGTTTATATGCAAAATAAGTGTAAATTGCTTCTCATCATAGTCGATAGGATAGTAGGATAGTCTCAAGACAATCCCAATACTTTTCTTCTAAAATCAAGACATTGCGTGTTGAGTTTCGAATTCACCGCGCTTTGTTGTACCAGAGCGGAGAAATAAAAATATTTTTTGTATTATAATCGTTCCTCTAAATGGGAATCGAACTTACAACCATTCGCGTTTACAATTAGACGGTGTCCCACTGTGTCTGTGTATGACATACACTTTTATATAAAATTCCGGTGACGTTATTTCTAATTCACCCTGTTATATTAGTTCTAATTCACTCTGTTCTATCAACCATTACGTTCTAGAAGACAGAGCTTAACGCCTAAATGAAATCCATCAAGTACCAAGAAAACCATCAAGGGAATACCGTTGAAATTTGAACCTGTGTCCAACGTAACCAGATACGTTCTAATTATATATTATTAATACATTAATTAGTATTGCGAAGTTTATGATTTTTCTTTGAAACGTCGTGCTTGTTTCTTCCCAAGCATTTTACATACAACATTCATAGAAACGTAAAATGAAGTGATTAATGCGAGTGGGAACAGCAAGTAGGCAATAAATAATAAGCCAGATTCTTTTAAAGCAATTTTTATGGATCTTTTAAAAGATTAAATTAAATTTTATAAAACAAGCAATTGTAAAAGTTATAAATTCATACAAATAATTATTTTGCATGAAATACTTAAAACACTGTGGTTAAATTTATAACTGTCTTTTTTTCAACTTACTAAAAATTGAAATTTAGTTTTCTTTCACGCTTTTATCTCACACGGAATAGTAGACAGGAAGTACCTAGTGTCAAGACACTCCGTACTCCACTTTGTGCCGAATTCAGACTGAAAATAATTCGAATAAGGGCATGTATGAAGAGAATAATAACTGTGGACGAGGCGAAAGAGGTATGCAGGGACCGTAGCGTTTGACGCTCCGTACTCTCTGACTACTCCGCCAGGGATAAAGCGTGTAGCTTAAAAAAGTAAAGAAAAAAAATCAAATCCACAAAATTCTTATACGTTTTTACAAAAATAATAAAACTAGTATATATTATATATTAATGTACATCGTAAATACCGTATATAAAGTATGTCTTTACTGTACCAAGTACCATAATATCTTATGTTGTAAAATTTTATCACGAAAGATAAATCATAGATATGCAAGTTTGTTCTCATTTGATTTATATAAGTCCCTTTGTCGTTTTCCATTAGACACCATAGTTAACATTGTCATGATTCAGTTAATGAAAGTCATGGCACATCATGTTAAATAATATAGGATTATATACGTAAAATAGACAAAAATCTCCACTGGTCTATTTATTTTAGCACTTTCTGCTTATTTAGATTATTTTTTATATAGATTTACGTTTTTTATATATATTTATATTTATATTATATTATCTGAAAATAAATGAAAATGAAAATAAATGAAAAATAGATAGCGGTATTCGAATCCGCGTCTAATGGATCCGTCCGATCTGTCTAAACACTCGCTACCGCTTAGCTATACGTTCTATATCGGGCTGCTTCAAAATTCTTATACGCTTGTTATAACTTATTTATTTTTTTTTATTTTTTTAAACATTCTTCGACTTGGCGAATGCGCTAATTACAAGGATAGAAAAAACTTATTATCAAGAATTTCTGTTTTTCATTTACCGCCCGAATGCTAGACATTGGGTGTTAACGTGCGAAACTCAACGCCGCATGTTATTTGGCTAGCGGGGGGAAATAAGAATAGCATACGTTTATATATAATGATTTCTTTGAGTTGATATCAAATGCAAAATCATCGCTTTTACCGTCAGAAATTATCCCATTACGTTTTACCAAGAAACATAATTAGAACCCACAACCTGCAGTACGTGGTTTTTTCGACTTAATTTTGTAGAATTTAACAATTTCGTTTACAAATCGGTATTTTCATAGAGTTCGCTGTAGAACATCGCGTGCGCTGCTCTATACATTTATTTACATAATTCTCCCATTGTCGTACAAAACACGTACCGACATCGCTAGTAGTGAGTCATCCGTATAAAATGATATTTAAAATACAAAGATAAAAACAATTTTCTTTAAATTATTAACAAAAATCAACATAATCGATATCAGCTTTACGAAATTATATATTTATGTATGAAAAGGGTAATGTAAAATATAGAAGCAATGATACTGGAGGAAGGTCACGTAAAAAGCATGAAAACCCCTCCAAGGGCATGTATGAAGAGGTTAATGACTGAGGACTGCGTTTGGCGCTCCGTCCAGTCTTTAACTACTCCGTCAGGAATACAGCGTGAGGCTAAATAATAAATAAATGAATAAATTAATTTATGTTAACCACCAACCAAGTTGTATATTTAAATTGGGTACACTAATAAATTCTGATATGCTTTGCGCTCCAATGAAAACACTTACTAACTCCACTAAGAAATAGATAATAAGACTATTTGATTATTTCTAAACACTAAGTAGAACGTAGTTGCATAATACAAAATTTCTCAGTTCACTTCCATTCACACTTTATCCCCTGTAGAAGGGTAGTCAGAGACAACAAGGCACTTCGTTGAATGCTTTCCGCTTCCGCTCAAAATCATTTTAGAAATTTATTTTTTTTAGAATGTAGGGTCAAATTTAGTTAGTAAAGAAGCTGGTGTAATTCTGGAGTACGCCTATATTTGGGAAGTTGGGAAGCATGTCTCTATTACTGCTTCACTAGGCACCGTATTTGTTAGAATTTACTTTCTACCTTCATATTGTAAACGGATAAGGGTAAAAAGGGTATAGATAAAGTCAGTTGGTTTTAAGCTCGCACCTCTTCGAAACTATCTCAGGACGTCATAAATATATGTCATAAATATATGTTTTTCTACTAATTTAATCAGAAACTAAAAAAAATATTTAAATAAAACTTTTTTAAACGGATTAATCACTTATATTTTGGTATTAAAAAATACATTTTTGGTAACCTGACGTTTCGAACACTTTACCATAGTGACGTGTTGACTGACTTCCAAATATATGTCATCGAATACCAAAATATGCACGATTAATCCGTTTTATAAGTAATTTCGTTTATAATATGTAAAAAACGTGAAAATCAAAGATTTTATAACATGAATATTACAAGTATTAGGTATGACTTGTTTATAATCATTGTAAAGTAGATGATGTCACTAACTATACTAATTACATTTGCACAGTGGACTGTGAAACGCGTACAAAGTATGCAATTGCGATTTACTCTTTATGTTTCGTTTATTTGTAATGTCAAATTCATTCATTCTTTGTGTGTTTTGACAAAATGCGGCGTTTGGTTCCGCATTTCAGGCAATAGAGCGACCTCTCATTATAAATTTTTCCTGCCTGTCCGATACAAGTTATAAGAGAAGATGATTTAATTACTTTATAGTATTATATTGTTTATTGGATAATTTGTTTATTTATTAAAACATTTTAAATTTAGTAATAATACAAGATTTAATACAAGATAATACTTCATTATTTTGTTAATTATCTATCCGTTCTCCAATTACCTCTAACATACTAGAATTTAATAACTATTTTTAAAAAACAATTTCATGCTTTACACATACATCAATGGGATTTATTCATATTACAATAATACAAGGTATTTTCAAACTTCGCACGATGAAGAGAATACAGTATCTTATTACTAAAAGCAAGTATTCTTGTTCCATATGTAATTGAATTATTCATGTTAAAACTGTAAGTATACTCTCTCTTTCTCTGTTATATTCATTACCTTGGTCTGGTAAGACAAGGCGCGGTGTTAGGTATTGTCACTTAACACGCAATGTCTCGAATTAAGTAGAAAGCGGATTATGGAGTGTCTAGACACTAGGCTACTTCCTGACTAAATCTGGATATCCTGACAAAAATATCAGGTTTATGATATGAAAATATTATATTTACGTTGATTTCCAACATTACGTATATAATTTTTCAAGAAAATCAGATGAAAGATAAATACGATCTTTGATTTTTGACAAATTTTAAATGAAACTATTTGATTGTGTATATTATAGTATACGAAAATGCTTTACTATAGTCCGGAAATAATAGATGAAAGAATTGGGTGAAAACAGAGTTACAAGTCACCTACATAGATAGATAGATAGTAAGTCATGATTTTTAGAAGAAGAAGAATAAAAATTCTAATTAAAAATAATAATTGACAAAAAAATAGGAGATAAAATAAATTATTTTAGCTTAATAAAATTTATTACTTAAAGAAAATTATTATTTTACTATATATATATTATTCTTGAAAAAATATCTTTTCAATTTCAAAAGATTATTGGGTCGCAATTGCTCCTTTATTATCGTACCGTCTAATATTGGTATTTATATACGTGCTATCAAGTGATAGTGTAACAGTACTTAGTAAAATAAACAAATGAAATTTACTTGTAAAACAATAAATAGTATTGTAAAACAAATTTGATATGTCGACATTAACTACGTCAATATTTATATTTAAACAAACAAGCTATATATATATATATATATATATATATATATATATATATATATATATATATATATATATATATATATTAGTAATTATTCAATGTACTCACTTTCATAGCAGAAAGTTTATTAATTAAAAGATAAATACTTCATGCAATAAGTAAAAAAACGGACTTTATACTGTCAATGTGTTAGTTGGGAATTATAGATATATATTAATAAAATTACCTATGTAAAAGATAAGATTATCCACAAAGTATCAATAAAAAGTATATAACATACCATTGTGTAAATAAAAATGGACGTTGCATATAATTATTTGATTTGTTCCTCTTACATAGCTACTATAAATATTATATAACACTATAAATATTTTTAACTTAAAAATTCTATTATCTGTTTGCTACTAATATATCTTTTTATCACATTAAAAGTTAGTGTAAAACAGAACTGGATAAACATATTATATTTTACGAAATATAAATATTTAATTTATTTTAAAAAAAATAAATATTTATATAATTTAATAAAATATAAAAACGCCACCGATTGAGGCGGAGTTGGACAGCGTGTATTGTTGGTCCGATTCCGAGTCGGGGGAATGATTTTATTTAAATAATTTTCATTTCCTCGCTCTGATAAGGCGAACCGCGACGTTGAGTTCGACAGCTTAACATTTAATGTCTCAAATTCGGCGGAAAGCGGAGTACGGAGTGTCTTGACACCGGGTACTTCCTGTCTAACCTGATATGCGGGAGAAATGTGTAAGGCACTAAAAAAATATGGGACGATGTATGAGGTTTAATTTGTTTCATATCTTGTTTAAAAATATTATCAAGATATATAAAATAACAGATAATAAATAATAATATTAATAATAGTACAGAGTAATAAGAATAATTGAGGCGTATGATTTTCCACTTCTATTTCAATCACGTTAAACATCTCGTGTTCAGCTGTTAACTTTATGAGTTAGAAAAGAAACCTCATCTCTTTACAATATGGTTTAAAATTTAATATTATAAAATTGCTTACATATAATAATTTCAATAAAGGTCTGTACAATACAAGTCACTGTCAAGGTCGGAAAATTATAACGCTTAAGTATTTATATGTTCATTTTGTGTTGAGATAATTTTTTCACACGTAATAATGGCATGAGTCATAATTATGACATAAAATATTCAGCCAATATATTTCGAAGAAGGAGACAATGTAAAGATACTTTTAGCTTAGTTTAATTTTACCGGGAGAAGGATAGTGATGTAGATCACTCCCAAAATTATTGTGGACATGACTTCACATAGGTGACGTGACGTGGAAAGAGCGATGTAGATTCTGACATCCATATTGTTCTTTCCTTGAATTTATAAATATTTTATAAAAGAACTCTTTATAATAAATTTCATCGTTACTCAACAGATTGAATTGCATTTAAATTTTGTTTTCCCTTGAAATGAGTAACGATCATGTTAAAGCATTTGTTAGAACCTGTAAATAAATTTTAATAGCCTTAATTAACTAACTGTATACAACAATATGATGTCATCTTCATTGTTTTCTTTAATTAATTTTTCAAAGAAGTTTCATTTTCGTAGTATTCCCCAACCACCTACATTTTTTTTTAATTTTTGCCATTATACAGAATAATTGCGTACTCATCAAAAATATAAATAACATATGAGAGATAATTTCAATATTATTATAGATGGTTATGATTATAATATTTTTAAGTCCATGCTCGATTTGGCTTTACTTTTTGTATAAAAGTTAGTAGATTGCCTGTCTATTTATTAAAAATAAAATAAATATCAAATTGTTAATTGCTATATAAATTCCTAATAAAATCAATTTATTGAATAATATAAAATTATAATAAAATGATAAAAAATTACTAGTTTGTGATTTTTTCTCTTGTATTCACTAACTATCTATTTATGGATACCACATTTTAATTTTCTAGGCCACCTGGAACCGTGTAATAATTTTGATCTATAGGTCATATATATAAACATATGATTTTTTGATGTTATCATTTGAGGTGTGTTTATAAAATTTGGAGCACAAATTAATATTGTAAGTCTTAATATATGAGCCAAATTGACATGGTTAAGTGAAATAGTGTTTTAGTTATGGAATATATAAAGTAGTTTCAAATTGTTTGTGTAATATTACGCACGGCGCTATTCGCCAGTTCTGTTAGCTTGAATTGACATATAATTATTTCAGTACAGATACATAATTTCAGTAGTTATTACTTATTACATTTTTATTGACATTTTTAACATGTAACTCTAAAATTCTACGAATTTAATTTTATAAAATTACTTAGCTACTTAATGACGGTCTGCCTGTCCTGTTGAGATCAGCGAATGACGAAATATTGTACGAAAATGATAGCATGTGAAAATATAATTTTGTAAGACGTGTCATTATTCTAATTTGAATGGTTTTTTTATTACTATAGGAAAAAAATAAGCAGGTATTCTCTTTAACATCAGATCTATATCATGAGGTACCTAGTACCTAATACCTTTGGAAGAAAACAAATATGATAAATTTATCGTGAAAACATAATTGTCTTATTATTGAATCTAAAACTATATAGTAAATATATTAAAATTACTGCAATTTTAATATCAACCTACTTTGCCATAATAATTTGTAAGGCGCGTTCCATTTCTTTAAAAACTATCAGAAATAATTTATAAATTTATATATTTATATGTTTTTTAAGAATAATAATTTTTATTAAAAATAATAAACACACAATATAAAAAATAATCGTATTTTGTAACAGATAATATAACAACAATAAAAATTCAAAACGTCAAATAGGTTATATAATTGACAGCTTACGACAGCTGTGAACTGACAGATGACGTTTCGTATGGACAAGGCCAACGTCAACAACTTTCGCTTTGTGTTGGAAAACAAAATAATCATGTATAAACAATTAGTAACACCGCGCGAATTGGTCGTGTCGCCGTGTACTTATATTTGCTTTTAAGTTTTTTTATATTTTTATTCATAATACTTACATAATGCGTTCAAGCGTGTACCGCCGACATCGATATGAAGATGACTCTGAAACAGAGCCCTTAATTCCTGCGATACCGGGCCCAAGTTATGGTTACAATGTGGTATGTTGTGATGATAAAACTAATAAAAATGCTACGCAAATATTTTTCTTTTTCATTATCATATCCGCATTATTTTTATTATTACGATTATTATCACAAACGGCTTATCTTTATCCCTGTTATCTAATACTCTCATCTCATTGTTTATACTGTCTTTATGTTAAGGTTTTTAAAAATAAAAAGAAGAAATAATTTACTTACCATAAAGTTGTTCATAATAATTCACAAACATGTTAATTTTAAAAAAACCTATAACCACTTTGTTTATGGCATGAAATTAAATAGCATTAAGTACTATAACTCTGTGGCATAACATTTAATATATTATTAGACTTTCCCTATATGTCCTAAAAACATAAGATAAATGTGGTAATTAGAATAGAAATTATCAAAGTTATTTAAAATAATTAGCTAATGAATGAAATCAACATATAAAATTTTATTTTTCCAGCAAGCAGACGGCAACAACGGTGCCATGGCCGATGTGGGGATATCACAATCAGTTCTCGTTGAGCCGAGAGGTGACAATGGAAGAAAG
The DNA here is from genome assembly GCA_032432895.1 of Dryadula phaetusa. Taxonomy (NCBI): domain Eukaryota; kingdom Metazoa; phylum Arthropoda; class Insecta; order Lepidoptera; family Nymphalidae; genus Dryadula; species Dryadula phaetusa. Next base: position 612,347 of record JAOYRS010000034.1, read on the forward strand.
TTGCCTCAGTATATTGCTGCCTTGTCAGGTAAATAAAATTATATATTGCATATATGTTTAGGATCCTTACAATGATATTTCCAAAACAAATTAAAAGTTTTTTTTAACATTTGAAAAATGTATAATATGAGTTTTTTAACAGAAAAGAGTTTTTGGTTCAAATTTATTTTAATGATATTGACAAAGAATGGGCTTATCCCTCTCAAATAAATCTGTAATTTTGTTTGAGGAAGTGAATTTAGAAAAAGTACAAATTCATTTATTATATTTATCACTAGTTAAAATAAAAATAAAAATATAAATAAAAAGAAAATGGTTATTATATATGAAACTATTAACGGATTAATCGCGTACATTTTGTTACACTTTACAGAAGTCTGTGGTCACAGGAAGACAGTCTACCTTGCGACCACGGACTACTTGACAGTGTTCTAAATGTCAGGTTTCCAAAAATGTATTTTCAAATACAAAAATATACACAATTAATCAATTTAAAATAGTTTCATTTATAATGTGTAAAAATTGCGAAATTAATTAACTTTTAAGTTATTATTGATACAATAGTTGTTTTTACAATGTCTCAATATATACATAAAAAATAATATTTTCCATTTGTAATATTAAAATAACCACTTGTGTCTAAATGTGTACACAGTACTTATACCAAAAGAACATTTTTTGTCTGTCTTTCTGCTTGTTCTGTTTAGTCTTTGGAACGGCTGGACTAATTTTAATGGAACTTTCACTAACATATAGCCATGATAAGGACTTATTAAGTAGATATAATTAAGGACTTAGATAGATATATAATTATTGAAAGCGTAAAGCATTTATAATAGAATTCCTCCAACAATATTTCTTACAAAGTTTATTAAATATATTATAGTTAATACATTTTACTGTAATAATATTAATTACTTATAAAACTAATCCTAAGTGTGGAATAACACTTTAAAAATAGTAAATATTACTTATATAAGTAATTAATATAATTATATATAAATATTGTATAACAAAATGGATGATTTTTATTAATTTTACTATGGAATTGAATTTGAAATGATAATTGTTTTTAATATAAATTAAAAACAATTTAAACTTAATTAAATATGAATGTATCTATCAGAATAGAGCAAAGAAATCAGAAAATGGCAGATTAGTGTGATATTTCATTACAGTTTATTATTTACATGAGGCCGGTCGTGGCGCAGTGGGACAATGTTTGACTGTAAATGCGATCGGTTGTAGGTTTGATCCCCACTCGGGGGATTAAATTATTTTCACTTCCTCGCTCTGGTAAACCAAAGTGCGACGTTGAGTTCCAACACTCAACACGCAATGTTTCGAATTCAGTTGAAAGCAAAGTACGAAGTGTCTTGCTTGACATTAGCCACTTCCTGTCTACTCGACTATGATAGTGAAGCTAAATAAATTACAGTTCCACTGTTCTCAAAACTAATATTATAAAAGTAGATGTATATATTAGCAAACAGTTCAAATAAACCATTATTTTGTCTGTTTTCAGCTACTCTCGGCGCATTGGCAGGGGGTTCGATGCTGGGTTGGTCATCTCCAGTTGTCTTTAAAATAACACAAAGCAACAGCACAGATTACGATTTCGATGTTTCCGGAACTCAAGGCGATTATGTTTCATCTCTTATTAATTTAGGAGCCGCTGCCGTTTGCTTCCCCATAGGCCTTATCATGGACGCCATAGGAAGAAAGACCACCATGCTTTTGGTGGTTATTCCGTTTACACTTGGCTGGCTTTTGATAACGTTTGCAACAAATGTGGGTATGTTAATGGCGGGAAGGATTATAACTGGATTAGCTGGTGGTGCGTTTTGTGTGACAGCCCCGGCGTATACCAGTGAAATTGCCCAAGATTCTATAAGAGGTACTCTTGGAAGTTATTTCCAACTTATGATAACTGTTGGTATCCTGTTTGCATACACTGTTGGTAGTTACACAAGTGTTTTCGTATTTAATATTCTGTGCACTTTGATCCCGATTGTCTTTGGTCTCATTTTCTTCTTTATGCCCGAAAGTCCTAACTTTTTGGTAGCGAAAGGAAGGTATGATGAAGCAAAGGAAGCATTAATAAGGCTACGTGGCAGGAACTACGATGTAGATAGTGAATTGAGCAATCTTCAACAGAAAGCTGAGGCATCTAATAGCAATCCTGTGTCTTTCCTCTCGACCATTACAAAGAAAACTGCTTTAAAAGCACTTTTAATTTGTTACGCTCTCATGTTGTTCCAGCAGTTGTCCGGTGTTAACGCGGTTATTTTCAACACGTCCGCCATTTTTGACAGCGCTGGCGCCACCATTGCTCCGGCGATTGCGACGATTATAATCGGAGTGATTCAAGTAGTTGCAACGTTTGTGTCTAGTTTGGTTGTAGACAAACTGGGCAGAAGAATCCTTCTTCTCTTTTCGGCATTGGTCATGTGTCTATGTTCCACAGCTCTGGGTGTATTCTTCTTTTTAAAAGACACTCATGGTGGTGACTCGTCAATTGTTCAAGCTATTTCTTGGTTACCCTTATTGTCACTCTCTCTATTTATTATAGCGTTCTCTCTTGGCTTTGGACCCATACCCTGGATGATGGCTGGGGAACTTTGCCTGATAGATATTAAAGCTTTCGTAGGATCTACCGCTGGTACCTTCAACTGGTTACTGAGTTTCACAGTGACTAGTACTTTCAATTCGTTGAACACAGCGATTGGATCAGGCCAAGTGTTTTGGATGTTCGCTGGCATTATGCTTGTTGGTTTTGTTTTTATCTTCTTCGTCGTACCTGAAACTAAGGGTAAGAGCGTTGATGAAATCCAACTGCTGCTCGGCGCCGAACCACAGACAAATGTAGAGGAAAAGAAATAAACAATCGTAGAGACTGATAAAGTATTTTTATACGAAGACTTTCTAGGTAGTCTATGGTTGGCTAGTTCTAGATATCTTTGGTGTCACGATACATTTTGTTACTGCTGTTTAACCAAAGATCGACACGTTTGTTTTTCGTGAACGCTAGTTTTACTTTTATCCTTAGTCTATGTTCTATTTATGTTTAATTTATATTTGAGTGCTAATTTCTTTTTAAAAATTGACATTGACATTTGTCTTCTCAATGGGAACATTCTGATATTTTTAGGTTATTAAAACGAATTATTAACTACTTACATAACTTATTATTTTAACTAGGAAATGTTTTATACATTTTTTTTTATTTATATTAACACAAGAAAAATTGCCATAATGAATAATTAAATTTGTATGACAGCTATTATTGCCATATTTATCAAAGTAGAATATATATACATATAAAGGTAGCAAAGCTGTTATAGTAGAGTTAGTAATTGTTAGTCCAAATAATAATGCTGTAGTTAAATTAATATTTTAGTATGAATTGTAATTTTTTAAGCTGTAAACACTAAAAGATTTCTATGTATGTACTTTTATTTGATTTATAAGAACGTAGGCAGCTTCAAAGAAAGAGATTAAAAATGTAATTTGACTGTTTTAAACATATATTTATTGTTTTAACCTATCCTTAATAGACCAGCACCAGATCTAAATAAAAAAAACATATCAAGATGTCGAATATAATACATAACTTTCACTGCATGAGAAAGCAATAAGTGTTATATGGGAAAGAAATTCACTGTAGAAAATATAATTCCAATGTCATTTCGAATAAATTCACTACAAATTATACATACAGCCGCTCTTAGAAACGCTGTTGATTTTCTAAATTAAGATATTTCAAATAATATTAAAAAAAAGTACTATAGGCTGAATAAAATTCGTCATTTGACATTGATGTATATCGGATTTAAAAAATATATTATTAATAAATACAATATTTTTAGATTACATATTATTATATTAATATAATGACTTTGACGTTATGACATCGGAATTAAAAGTTTTCTCTTTTTCTATGCAAGTCGTAATAGTTTGAAAATAAATATTTGTATAAAAATGTTTGTAAAATGGCATTTTGTAACAGAAAAAAAAATATTATTATGTATTTACTAACATCCTTAAGTATTAATTCTGAAAATGTTCATAAAAATAATTGTATACACTTATTAGTATATATTATTTTTAACACTTTAATTTTATGTAGAAATCTTATTTCTCTGCTAGTATCAAATATTGTATATATTATTCTTGTTATTTATAATTTATTTGAATTATTCAAATTTGTGTCAAGAATATTTAATGTGAAATTAAAAAAATAATGTTGTTTTATACTTAGCATAGTAAAACATTCTAAAAATAACATATTTAAATTATATATCTATTGTTGTAAAAGGTAATTTAATTTATATAAATAGCAATATATTGTTCCTTTTAGATTAAATTACAGAATTAATACTTTAGGATATTAATAAATAATTCTATTTACACAAACGTGTTGCCATATTCTTAATAAATTGGTATTGTACTCCGTTTTCAAATGTTTAGAGGCCTTTGTTTTATACTGTTAATTGATCAATTATTATTTGTATATATTGTTATTAGATTAAGATGATGAATAAATGTGAAGAATTGATGTAACTTTTTTTAGCTTCCCGCTTTTATCCCGCGTAGCTGGCTAAATAGAAAGTACCTAGTGTCAAGACACTCCGTACTTCGCTTTCCACCGAATTCGAGACATTGCGTGTTGAGTGGTGGAACTCAACTTTGTCTTTTACTAGAGTGAAAAAGTGAAAATAATTTAAATATAATCAATCTCCCGAGTGGAGATCGAACCCACAACCTATAGCGTTTATAGTCAGACGCTATCCCACTGCGACACGACCAACCTCGATTGATTGATATAACTTGTTTCATTTTTTAATAATTTCAATGAAATGTAGATATAATTGTATTCCTTTCTGGTACAATGGCATTAAAATTGCTACAAGATTTTGCTTTAAAATAATATAACATTATATTTTCTCTGATATAGTTAAATATTAATCAAATAGTAAAACTTTTTTTAATGTTATTTATTTATTAAACGATTTTTTGATATTGTATGAAACAACATTCCATAACAATTATATTTTAATTTTTTATTATTGAATATTATTTAATACACAATACAACAAAACATAATTAAAAATATGAATGCAATAATTGTGGGCATCAAGCAGTCAAGGAGAAATGATAATAAACTTTATTTATTCTCTCAAGTGGGAATAAACTCCCAGCTAATCGTGTCTGTAGTCTGTAGCTATTCCATTGCGCCACGATGACCTCCAATATTTATAGGTTTTCTAAAATGTTTTTTGTATTGTAAATATGTTAATATTACATTACCTTTCAGTTATATTTGTTTGGAATCCATTTGGTTTTTTTTATTTTTATTAGTAACCTACGCCTGTTATTTGTTTATCAGCATTGAGTAAACGTACATATTAGTATATTGCTAAATAGAAATTATCAGGAGATTTTTTTGTGAGAGAACGGGGTGGAATACAATTTCCCTCCGCTGCTAGGTAGAGGCGGGTATCCTAGTAATTTAGTGATAGGAGGTTAATCCTTTGATCGGCTCGCGACCACTATAAGGACAGAAACGATCCGCCAAATATCTGATTATGTGTTCCGGTTCGATGTCATGTAAGCCAACTTTCCCTATTCCCACCCATGCGTTGTCGGCCTTATGATAGAAGGTGAAGGAAATAGAGGGCTACTTCCTTCACTTTCATCATAAGGCCGTTAACGCATCTACAACTCTAATGTTGTAGATATCTACGGGCGAAGGTTGAACGTTGGCGAGCCATCAGGTTGCCCTTCTGCTCATTTGCCTCCTTTTTCTATAAAAAAAATCATATCAGATCGGTATAATAATAATTTCAGTACGCTAAAATTTATATTAATAACATGATAGTTTACTACATTCTCATAAACGATTTCTATTTTTTTAATTTAAATTATAATTACTACATAACTTACTTAAAATATACATTTTTAAAATTTAAATATATGCATACTTAAGTTAAGTAAGACCTTTTTTGTCTATTTTCATAAATTAAACTGCATTTTTCGTCTTTCTGTGCTATTTGTCTTGATTTGGTTTGTCGACTGCTCGTGAGTTCAATTCCTACTTGGGCTAATGATTGTATTTAAAATTTATTTTTATTTTCTGCTCCGGCAATTCAAAGCGCGGCGTGGAGTTCGCTACTTAACACACAATCAAGCAGTTAACAGAGTGTCTTTTTTTCAAAGTTTTTTGATCCACGGACTTATGGGCGTTCATGAATTTATACGACCCTTTTTATAATTTTTATTTTTTTTCTATTATGACTAGCCTAAAACACTGCAAGGAACTCAAAAATATATATGATTTAAAAAATATATAGGAATATATATAACTTAAAAGAGGAGTCCGGTCCAAAAGGTCTAGTCCGGTGATTCTGGTCTACCCGCTCGTTGTTGACTACTGGTAGCTCATGTGTTGGGGGTCGCAGAACGTTGTCCAGTTGGTTTGCTGACCGTATCCATGTCTCTTCAAGAGATTGCCATTTTTACATTGTAATCAATTATATCGGTTAGGGTATATTCGTTTGCCCGACTGATGAACCTGCCGATTGCGTTTTCTTCGGCATCTAATTCGTTAATTGCTCTATCGTGTATGGCGTTTTTGGTAACAGAGTGTCTTGACATAATGTTGTTTCTGACTATGCGGGATAAAACGTGAAGCTGATAAAAGACCATATTATGAACCATATTTCATATAAAAATTTTATCTACATCGGTTGAGGCACTACACTATTAAATATTTAGCTGAAACGATTCTCGGTACAATGATAACAATAAAATTGTTATTACTTGTATATCTTTAAAATGCTTCCGTGGGAACTACTTGTCTAATGCACCTAATAAAGACTTTTTTGAACATTGCGTGTTGAGTGGCGGATCTCAACGCTGCGCTTTGTATTAGCAGAATGAGGAAACAAAAATAATTTAAATATAGTCATTCCCCGAGTGGAAATGACAACTTAAATTGTTTAATCGCGTTTACAGTCAGACGCTGTCCCACTGCGCCACGACCGGCCTTAAATAAATACTCTTTACATATTATGTATTTTACTTTTATTATATATTTTAATATTTTGTAAGCAATACCAATAATTAATATTGTAAGTAACTAAGCCATGCGCAATAATATGGCGTCTGATTGACCGATTTGTTGTGGATTCGACTCCCACTACGAGCAATAATTATGCTTGAAATAACCTCCCGGCTTCGCACAGGTGAACTTCTGTTATACATTTTGAGATAAACGTATAGTAAGTGTATCTTCTAGAAGATAAAAATATTATTAAATATACAAATAATTGAAATTTTTTATGTAAATACCTGTTTCTATTTTCAAATGTTTTTCGATCTGGATTATAATTTTTTTATTAAATTCAAAGCATTAATCAAATTGTCATTTTTAACTGTTTACGCATATTTTATACATTTTATAAGAAATAAAGAAAAAAAATTTGTAAAGTTAATACTGTACTTATTAATATTCAATACACTTCAATATTTAAGCTTATTTTCTTTGAAATGGGAATAACAATGTAAAATGTATCTATTTATTTATATTTTTTACGTTCTATATTTTTATTCGTAAAGATTATAATTTTTAAACACATCGTTTTTGTGGCTTTATATATTTTGTGCTTCACAAGTTTTAATTAAACGAGACGCTTTTCACTCTTTATACACATTTTAAATGAAACTTCCATTTCAATCCGTTTAAAATAGTTTCATATAAAAAGGTTTCATTTTTATATTATATATTGCGTTTCTATATTTAAATGTAACCCAAGTTTTAATTTTATAAGAAAATAAATTTAATAATGTAAATATTAACTTTTTTACATATCATGACGTAACCGTGAATATTATAGTGATAATGAAGAAGAACGTGCTCAGGTGTTTTGGGCGCGTGAGAAGGAAGAGCGATGAAAGAATGGTAAGAAAGATTTCTAAAGCAAAGGCGGGCGGTGTGAGAAGTCGGGGGAGACCTCGGTTGACCTTCGAAAACACAGTATCAATGATACTGGGGGAAGGTCACGTAAAAAGCATGAAGGAGACCCGAAGTGGATGGACGAGAAACGCGCAATAGGTAGGCAGGGAACTTGAAGCTAAAAATAAAGTACAATATATATATATTCTTTGTTAGGTTACAATACCTAGCAAACAAACAAACTTATATTAATTCAAATGTCTTTTATTTCTAAAACATTTTTCTTATTACAAATGTAAATAGAATTTTAAACTTTAAAAACAGAAATCACTCTTTTATCCGCTTCCTATACGTTCGGGGACATTGTGTAGCGGAAGGGAAACTCAATGTCGTGCTTTGTTTAACAATTTGGCAAAACACTTTGCCAAATATAGGCTAATGTTTTGTTTTTCCCCTTAGAAGTATAGTCAAAGGCAACATAGATACTCCGGTGATCGCTTTTGGTCCGAAATCACCACATTACATGTTGAGTGGCGAACTCAACGCCGCGTATTGTCTTACTAGAGGGAAAGAATGAAAATATATTTCTTATGTAATCATCAACCCATATGGGAATAGAACCCACAACCAATTGGCGTGTACATTCAGATGTCCCACTGCGCCACGATGAATTCATGCGTAAGGCACTGCAAAATACCGACATTGTACAATGTCATATGATACTGAGTTGCTGTGCCTAGGGGCGGCATTCGATATATTTCACATCCTTTTGTTTTTCTCAAAGACCGGAGAATATTACCTAAAGGTATCAAATTCGGTACTTTCAATATAAAAAAGGAAAGCCATCAACTAGCCAATTAATTTAAATGTAGCATTACAAGAGGCGGATCGTGGCGCAGTGGGACAGCGTCTGACTGTAAATGCGATCGATTATAGAGTCGATTAAAATTAAATAATAAAATTATTTTTGTTTCCACGCTCTGGTAAGACAAAGTGTGGCGTTGAGTTACACCACTCAACACGCAATGTCTCGAATTCGGCGGAAAGCCTTGTCTTGACATTAGATATTTCTTGCTCAGGTAAAAAACAAAGAAAATGTTGCATTACACAATTGACATTTGTAGGTACTGGATACGCGATGGTTATAGCCTCATTTTCCTCGAGCAAATATTTTTATTCATATTTATCCTAGAAATAAAATATATGAAAAATAAATTATATGATATAGATATTTTTGTTACTAGCTATATTTAATTACATAAATAAACCGCGTTGTAAGTTCCTTACATGGATGTATGAATTTTTTTTTTTAGCAGATTATACAGTAAGTATTTGTGTCAAACTTTCGAATTCGAATTCGTTTCGAATTCGTTCTCCGAATTTCAGTCATTGCGTTTGAAGTTGCAGAACTTAATCGACTTACCAGAGCGCGGAAATATAAATAATTTAGATATAACTCCCCCGATTGGCAATCGAACCCGAAACCGTTCGCTTTTACAGTCAGACGCTGTCTCACGCCAGTATCGATCTTAATAATATTATATATTTACTTAATATTATTAAAAAAATAAAATATTTATAAACAAAAAGTAGCCTGTACAATTATTGATCCTATTTCGTGGCTATGTCTTAATTCGCTCAGAAACATCTGTATAATTATATATATATATATATATATATATATATATATATATATATATATATATATATATATATATATATATATATATATAGACGCATTAAAATCTCCTTTGTGACCTTGGGGGTGGATAAAAAAGCCTTTTTCAATCCTTTTTTTAGATACTAATTTGTCATTTTGACAAACAGCTCTCACAGACTACATTTGAATATTATTATAAAAAAATGTAAATATTCGTAACTGTCACTTTAGTTTATGATCTAGAATAACAATTGAAAAAAAGAAACGAAAGGCTATGTTATTATTAATGAAACAAGATAAAAATAGGTAAAATATATTGGTTATAGCTTCACTACCCTGCACCCCTGTAGTTCCTTTGTTATTTCTAGCTACATGTAATACAAATTTCGAAATATATAAGGGCAACGGACTGTAGGAGCCTACTTGAGAAATTGTATAAATGAAGGGCGGTAGATATTTTATGTACAGCATTGAAGTTGCTGAGAATGCCTGTACTTAAAAAAATAATTTAAAAAACATGAGATAGTGAGTGACTGTAAATTCCGATTGATTGATTGTGAGTTCGATTCTCATTCGGTAAAATGATTATATTAAAAAACCATTTTCATTTCTCCGCTCTGGTAAAACAAACCGCAGCGTTGAGCTCCGCCGTTGAGCTACTATGCGGGATAAAGCTTGAAAATAACTCTAATTGGGCTTATATTATTATTAGATATTACTTATGTAAAATAATACGAAGAAGAAATAGGTAATAACAAGTAGGTAGCCGTACATTACTCTTTTATTGCATGTATTTATGTATTTATAGCCTAGGTTTAATTTATAGGTATGTCTTAGATGACTGTAGTATTTTTTTAATTTTACCTTCAGCTTAATTGTCGGAAGTATCACTTATATGAAATCAATTCCTGTAATAATAAACTCTGTCTTCCATGTTCTGCTTTAAAAAAATCCTAGAAAACATTCATCATTACTTAATTTGGTTGGTTAGTTTGAATGATTGGGCCTACTAAGGCAAAGAAGGGGGGGTTCGAATAAATAATAAAAAAAAACATATATTCCTTTTATTTCCCCTCGAGTAAAAACAAATTAAAAATGTGTATAAATTATCTCTTTAGTACGTTGTATTGCTATATATGCTATGTAATACATCTGAAGTATATTCATATATATACCATCTACCAATATTCATTCAAAACTAATCTCGGTGAACTTAACATATCATCACTGGTTTTAGCTCACCGCGAATTCATATTGTATATTCTAGATATTATAATCTATCTTTTATAATCTGTGGGAAGTCGAATCCAATCTAGGCTGTATATTATTTATCCTTATAATGATCTTTGTATGAAAAACATTTTCTTTTAAAACAAAACTATGATTAATAACTATCAAAAAGTATTTACAAATATATATATGCGTATAGAATACAGTCGCCTTCTGGGTAACTAAAGAATCTATATGCTAATGCTATAGAAAGTTGGTAGGTTATTTTACCAATTATTTCTTTTTTATGAAAAGACGTCAGATTTATCTTGATAATTTACTAGATATTAAAATTAAACTGCATGCGAGAATAACCCATGTTATTATTCAATCTGCTGGCCCATGGTCTGTTGAGGTTACTGACATCCAAAGGTGAGTGTCACTTTTGCAGTCTTTACGATACTTGGGATAACAAACATTTAAAGTATCTCTTGACGTTACTAAACATATAGCTACATATTGAGCAATAACATATATACCATATATATAGATATAAGTATGAATTGAGATCCGCCACTCAACATGCAATGTCTTGAATTTGGGGAAAAACGAAGTACGGAGTGTCTTAACACTAGGTACTATCTGTCTACCCTGCTATGCGGTATAAAGTCGTGAATCTAAAATATCTTTACATATATATATATATATATATATATATATATATATATATATATATATATATATATATATTATATATAAATTCACAACCAAACTCCTAAGTATCGTTCTCAAAAGCCCAGGATGGTGGGTACAAAGCACAACAATGCAATTTCCACCAGCAATGTCAGATCTTTGGCGCAAACTTGGGGAGGCCTATGTCCAGCAGACACGACGAATGTCAGATCTGCCGCTACAGAAACTTAAAATCATATGAAAATGTATTATTGAAAAAAGTATATTATTCTATGTGTGAATATTATATTGACGTTAATGTGTTGAATTAAATGCCGTTGATACTCAATCAGAATGTTAATTATTCTAAAACTATATTTAAAGAGAGCGGCTCTTCTCAGCAGAAATGCCTTCCGAGGCGGAGGTAGCCTCCTGTAGCACTGACAATACTGACACTTGTGTTGATTGACGACAATACTGACACTTGTGTTGATTTTAACAATGTCTATTTGCTCATAGATTTAAAATAATTACATAATTCGTTGACTTAACCTTGGCAATGATAATTTCAACATCAGCGGACCATGTCAAAATACGCGCTCGGGTGTGACATAAAAAAACACGTTTTTCAAACTTCTCAGTAAACGTGTTGTATGTACTTAGCTTCAAAAGTAGTTGGTGATATACTTCTTTCAAGTGAGTGATGTGATTGTGAATACAATATTATAACAAATAAAAATTTATATAATGTAAGTAAAGCAAGCAAGTTTTACACTTATCTTAATGTCAAGACACTGTGTACTCCATCCTCCGCCGAATTCGAGATATTATGTGTTGTGTGGTGGACCTCAACGCTGCACTTTGTCTTACTAAAGCGAGGAAGGGAAAATAATTTAAATATAATCACTTCCCCGCATGGGAATCGAACCCACAACCGATCGCGTTTACAATCATACACTGTCCCACTGCACCACGACCGGTCTCAATGTATACATACATTCATTAATATATTAAAAAACGTCTTACTTGGCAAGTATATATTAAAAAAAAGTCAAAAAACACTATAAGCTTCTCTGCAGCCTAATAAAAAATAAGATTTGAAAAATATATTAGATTAAACTTAATTCTCTGACTCTAAACAACCGATAGCAGATAAAGATATCTGCTTCTTCTTTCCATTTCCGTTTCCAGACATTGTGTCTGAATTGCCGTAGCTCAACGCCGCGTTTAGCCTTGGCAGAGCTGAGAACCGAAAATAAATTTTATTATTCTTTTTCTATTATAATATATTTATTTTCTATTATAATAAAATTAATCATGAAATCCCCTGTGAAAATCTAAGTCACAATATATTAACAATAAGGCACGTTCCATTTACGCTAAAACGTCATAAATTACCCACAGTATAGGTAAAAGGTGATATAAAACGTGATTATTTGTTAATATCTTTAGAAAATAATAATATATGTATGTCAATGGACAATTGTAAATAATCCATTATCAGCATTTACCTACTTAAAAGAAGACCTTGAAGAAATCTGCTCGTTAAAGTTTTGCAATACGTTTTTTTTTATTATAAACAATTGGTTTTGGATAAAAAATCCCAATACGAAGTCTATCGCGACGTATAGGATCTTCGTCTGATTGTAAACGCGATCAGTTGTGGGTTCGATTCCCGCTAGGGAAATGATTAGATTTCAAATTTATTTACATTTTCTCGTTCTGGTATGAGGAAAGCGCGGCTTTGAATTTGCCTTTTACCACGCGATGTGTCGATTTCTGGCGAAATACTTAGGAAAAAATTCTAATATAAGCTGCTAATTATAGATGTTCATATTAAAATAATATAGTATAAAAAAGTATAGTAACATAGTGCCAGGCCAGTCCGATCTCCGCATTCCGCTCGAATTCGAGATATTGCGTGTTGAATGGCTTAACTCAACGCGGCGTTGTGTCTCACTAGAACGGGGAAATGCAGATAATTTAAATATAATCACATTCTTGAATGGGAATCGAACCCACAACTATTGGTGTATAGTCAAACACTGTACCACTGCGCCATTTTAGACTAAATAGCACTAAATCTTAATAAAGTTTAAGGAAAAACTACACACATCCATACGAGTATGTAAATACAATTGATTTTTATTAGCTATTTTCCTACATTAGTTCGTACATTTGGGTTACGCAAAAAAGTGGCGTTATGTTACGTGACTTTAGCTAAAATATTAACTATTTAATGCACAAAGTAGAGTTAAAGGTGCTAGGTTATCGGTTTGTACAATAGAAGTTAGTAAAACATTAATTAAAAAAAACGAATTAAAAAATCGTTTCAAAAATAGGCTTCTATTATGTATTTTGCAAATCAATCCCTTTAAATGATTTTTGTAAAACCTCGCCAATTTATTTGTGTATAAAATGGAGGCCATTTTTATGTCATAACCAAATTAATTATACATAATTTCATTGTCATCAGAAATGATGTCTTATTCCAAATAAATTTCCGTTCAATCGGACACTGGAAAGTGGGTCAAATTGTTTCCAAGATTACACACGCACTAACTGACTGACACGGCAAGTTAAATAAAAGCCTGTAAAAATACAGGAAAGTTACATGTTTCCTTATTTCAAGATAGATCTCCCTTGAATTACCCATTAAAGGGCATCTATCTTTGAGTGGCGGAACTTAACGCCGCGTTTTGCTTTGACAGTGCCTTATTTGTTTCCAAGTGGGAATCAGCAACCTACAACAGCGTTTAGCGCAACGATCTCTTTAACTAAATTGTGTTAAAATTAATATTTATGAACACACCCTACTTTTTTAATGTGAGTAAATTCTATTAACGATACCTTTACGATTGGGGACGCGACACATGTTATATGGAGGCTTCCCGTTTACCTAACAAGTGCTCCTCTTCCTACGGTGACCCTTTTAAGGACCCCTGGAGGAACCCACATATGATTTTTCATGCATTTTTACAATCAAAATTCTTTACATTACAAATGAACACATAAGTTATAAAGTTCTTACATAATTCTTTCAAACATATGTAATTTTATGTAAATAAGTTACTTCCGCTTGCAGCTATGCGTTCCACGGTTCTTAATGCACTATAATATATTTGTATGACGTTAATTTGTTTTATTAGAATGCTATTGTCATCATGGTTACGAGAAGCCTCTAATGATAATCCATTGTTTTAGACTAGTTCTGATTTTTAGGTTTTAATTTCTTTTACTACTTAGTACTAAACTTTATTTATTTATTATCAAAAACAAAACGCTTAGGCCTAAATAAGCGCGAGTTTTGACAAACGGAACGGAATTTAGCTTCACGTCTTTGTCCCGCATAGCAGGTTAGACAGAGAGTAGCAAGCGTCAAGACACTCTGTACTTCGTTTTCCACCAAATTTGAAACATTGCGTAATGAGTGGTGGAACTCAACGCCGCACTTTGTGTTACCAGAGCGAGGATAGGACTACGCTGAGACAAAGCGCTGCATTGATTCACCTCAAAACATGCTGTCTGGAATTAGATGGAAAGCGGAGTACGGAGTGTCTTGACACTAAGTACTTTCTGCTTACTCTGTTTTGCATAATAAAAGCGTGAAGCTAAAAAAAGAACGGAAATAGTCAAAATAGAGACATCAGCTTACAATAGCCCATGGGACGTCTCTGTTTTTCCACATTAATACATACTGTGTTCTAATAATTCACAGATTTTCAGCTCATCATGTTACTCGTGTGAAACATTTTAAATATTAGCTCTTAATATACAAAGGATTTTGCAACTTCTATTTTAATCACAATGTAGTCTGATCTGTTATCATTAGCATAAAATATAATAGCGTACACAAGAACAGACCTTGACAGTGTATAGATGATAACAAATAGAGAATTTATATTCTTACTGAAATATAAAGATGTATTGTTAGAAAATGACCGGACGTTTGTGACAACAATCACTTTTGTGCTAAATTATTATGCAATTACATCATCGGTGACAGTATGTACGGGTTCGATGCTCGGATGTTAACCTTTTTAATACTTTTATTTTGCTTCCTTTTTCGCTTTTTTTGCTTCGCTTCTGTAGTTAGAGAGATCAACAAATTCTGAAATATAATTTAAACATAAAAATTCCCTCAAGTTGGATTGAATCCACCACCACTCTCCCTCAAACTTGCTTAATGATTAACATAAGATAAGCAGCACTATGTAATTTTTTTTGTAGGTTAGACATGAAGTACCTAGTATTAAGACAGTACAGACTGTACAGACTCCGTTTTACAGGTGGACTCCTGTGACCACGGACTACTGTAAAGTGTTCGAAACGTCAGGTGTCCAAAAATATATTTTCGAATACCAAAATATACGCGATTAATCCGGTTAAATAGTTTCATTTAAAATGTATGAAAATCGCGAAAATCAAAGATCTTATTAAGGATTAGTATATCAATTTGTAAGCTTCCATACAGCAAAGGGTAGTTAGAGATAACCTAGCGTCAAACACTCCATTGACTGCCTGCCGTCCGAAGTCAAAACATTGCGTATTGAGTGAAGAGTTTAACGCCGCGTTTCATCTTACCATTGTGGAGAATAAAAGGATATATTTTACAGTGTAAGAAATTTCCCGACTGAGAATCAAATCCCCGACCAATGTCTATGTTTATAATTTATAGATACGTTTGACTTTGACAAGTACTGTAGACCTTCTCTTCACTCTTCCAGAAAACTGCAGAAAATATGTAAGTGTAGCAAAACAACTATTTTTTTTTTAAATAATTCAAAAATTTAAAAACAAATATTTAGAACTTGTACCTTTTTGCTGACCGTAAAATAAAGTATAACAATTTACAATTTAAAAGGTATCTATTTTCAGAGTAAAACGAGTCGTTAAAATTCATTTTAGATTTTTATAGACCACTGTGTGTTATTGATTAGCTATTGTTAGTGACGTCACACTTCCGACAGGTAGAACACGATATAATTTCGTTTCTCTAGTAAAAAGGTATAAGGACAAAGTTTTCAAAATAGCCATCTGTATCCGGGCCGGTACATGAATAATATGGCGAATTCACTTATAATTTAAATTGAAAGCTTTATAAATGGGTAAATACCCTTTTTCGGCCAAGGTCAATGTAACTTCGGTTCAAATAAATCAGAGGCAGATCGTTATTCAGCGGGATAGCGTGATCTTAATCGCGATCGGTTGTGGTTAATATGTAAATTATTATCAATTCCTCGCTCTGGTAAGATAAAAAACGGCGTTGAGTTCCGCATGTAATACTAGGTACTTCCTGTCTACTCTGTTATGCGGCAGATAATCGTGAAGCTAAAAAAAATGTTATGTAAAAAGTGTATCCATCATGATGCAGTGGGACAAGGTCTCACTGTAAACTTTGGTTATGGGTTCGATACCAACTTGAGGGCAATGAATATATTTTTTTACACTCTGGTGAATTTTGACTTTCTCCACTCAACATACAGCGTGTCTAATTTGGAAAAACGGAGAAGGTGTTTAGATATTAGGTTATCTCTATCTACCTTACTTTGGGGAAGAAAATTGACATACTTCTACAAATTCAATTGTTTTTTTGAAAAGTACATTTTGGCCTTAATATTTTAGTTAATACTATAAAAAAAATAATCATCAAAAATGAGACAATCTACAGTAAACGTCACGATATCATTGTTTGTTTTGAATATTTAGCGCTTTGTAAATATTCGTGACATTTTTGTCTAATATAATTTTTTCCAATACAGCAATACGTGTTCGCTATATTTAGAAAAAGCTGAGTTGCTTTTAGTAATACTTCCAACACTAAAAGAACACTTAATACTTGAAATTGAGGCCATCGTAGCTTAGTGGGGCAGCGGGCTACTCTAGAAGACAACTCTCTGGTGAGATAGTACGGCGTTAAGTTTCGCCACTTGGTATACAATGCAAAGTGGTCAACGGAATATCAAGACACTAAATTCGCTCTGGACACTTCCTTTCTATGTGGAATAAAGCGTGAAGCTTTTAATGAAATTATAAATAACAATTATAGACTTATCATTTACAAGTAAGAAAGTAACTCTGACTGTCTGTCTGTGTCGTCGCCACGATCAAATTGCTGAACTGAATGTAATGAAATTTCATATAGAGATAGTTAAGATATGTTGGGATGAACATAAGTTATTTATATATATATATATATATATATATATATATATATATATATATATATATATATATATATATATATATATATATATATATATATATATATATATATATATATATATATATATCTCAGGTAAAAAACAATATGGTCTACTAATAAATCTGTACTATATGTTGATTTTAAATAATAAAATTGAATTCCATTACTAGATAAGCAAAGTATCTATAATAGATCAAAAATGTATGACAAATATGTAAGTCTAAGACAAATAAAGTAAAAATCCTTTGTAACGTCACCGCACTCCATCTTAAAACCTTCGCAACTTAGAATTAATTAAATAAATTAATAACTGGTATAAAAATAAACTCTGCGTGGAAGCAAAAAGTTTTTGACAGCTTAAAAAACGAAAAAAGAACAAGCCGGATAAAAAAAAATAATATTATTCTTATAAATATACATCTTTATAGTTGCACGGTATATCTCTGTTGCCTGCTTTCCACCCGAAATCGTGACATGTTGAGTGGTGAACTCAACGCCGCACTTTGTCTTATTAGAGCGGAGAAACGACAATATTTTTTATTATTATCACTCCCCCGAGTGGGAATCGAACCCACGACCTATCGCGTTTACATTCCGACGCTGTCATACTATGCTACGCCTTACCTTGAACTTCAATGAGAAATTGACAATAGTAAATATCATATATGTATACCTTTAACTGAAAGCCATCCAAATAGCAAACGCGTGTAAGCCTGAATGCTCATTGCTTTTGTATCCAAATAGTACAATAAAATTACACTGGCCGTAATCATTCAGCTTACAGCATTATGGCTATACAAACGTTAATTTTGCAATTAATTTAATTACCGATATTAATTATAATATATACATATGTATTCATATATGTAACGCTGTATATTTAAGTATGGTGTTAGTTAGTACAGTGAATGTGTTATTTGTGATTTTTTTTTAATAGAAGTGTTATTATTTTAATTTTAAATAAATATATATAATAAATACTTTTATTAACAACTTCAAGACGAAGGACACGCAGTTTTAGAAATATTTTGGTAATCAGGTAGGATGTTTTCCATATATATTTTAATGCTTTTTTTATTTTAGTCGATATTGGATTATTTTAACAATACTTTTTCTTGCCACTAAGGCTCTAAGTCAGTGAGTCACTAAGTGTCTCTGATATATATATATATATATATATATATATATATATATATATGAGGCCGGTCGTGGCGCAGTGTGACAGCGTCTGACTGTAAACGCGATCGGTGTGGAATCAATCCCCACTCGGGGGAGTGATTATATTTAAATTATTTTCACTTCCTCGCTCGGTTAAGACAAAGAGCGGCGTTGAGTTCCAGCACCCAACACGCAATGTCTCGAATTCGGTGGAAAGTGAAGTACAGAGTGTTTTGACACTAGGTACTATCTGTCTACCCTGCTTTGCGGGATAAAAGCGTGAATATATATATATATATATATATATATATATATATATATATATATATATATATATATATATATATATATACATATATATATATATATATATATATATATATATATATATATATATATATATATATATATATATATATACTTTCTACTTATTATAGCATAATCAATCATATGGCAAATGACTTGACCGAGATATTTAGATTATTACATTATCAGCAGTTTTGATAACTGCTGATAAGGTAATAATCTAAATATCTCGATCGTACTGTACTGAAAGCGATGACTAGAACATATATTTATGTTACCATAATTATCATAGCAGATATCATGCCTATTAATTTTTTTATATAGATTCATTCAATATGTCATCCGAACGAATCCGCCACTCTACACGAAATGTCTCGGATTCGGACAAAAAACAGAGAACAGAGTGTCTTAACACTCAGTTTTCGTCTGCGGGATATAAATTTACACATTTTTTGTGTATTGATATTTTCTCAATGAAACCAGTAGATAAGCTAAAATTGGTTACAATTTTTTACACGAAATAATGGAATATCCTCTTATTTTGATAGATATATAATTACAATTTTAGACCGTTAAAAAAAACAAAAAAGGCGCTTGTATATATTTTATCACCAGCCTTTCATTTGTCATGAAGTTGGCCATAATGCCAACGTAAACGTAACTCGCGTAAAAAAGTACGCGTGCGACATTCTCGATCCCATTTTACTTAGCAAAATTATATATTAAAATGTGTCCACTAAAATTATGGCAACTCGGAAGTACAAACGTTGGAAGACTAAAAGTTTTGATGAAAAAAAACAGTGAGAAAACCTAAAAAATATTTTTTTGTAATTATGCATTAGAAAGAATTTTTTTTAGCTTCACGCTTTTATCCCCCATAGCAGGGGAGACAAAAATACCTTGAGTCAAGACACTTCGTACTTCGCTTTCCACCGAATTCGAGACATTGCGTGTTGAGTGGTGGAACTCAACACCGCTCATTGTCTTTACCAGAGCGAGGAAGTGAAAATAACTTAAATATAATCACTCCCCCGAGCGGGGATCGAACTGCAACACGACCGGCCTCAATACGACGTATAGTAGGGAGACTAAAAGGTGTCAATTTTAAAAAAAAGGTAGCCACCTATTTGTCTTTTTTCCTCATGTGTGATTAGACAACAACAAGTATAGTAAGTAGACCTCTCATGTTCCTTTTTTTGTTATTTTTTGGACATTCGCCCTCTGAGGCCTGCCTGCTTACTTAATGTATAATAATTATAACATACTGTATAATATATTATAGTATAACAATATAAAACTGTTACGTTTTTAAATAAATAAAGAAACTTCAGATACTGCTAAAATCATAATTTTCTGGCATGCATGAAACGCCATGAATCGAAAAGGTGCTAAACTGAAAATGTAGAAAATGTAGTAAACAAAGAACTGAACTGAATATGTACTGTAGGTATAACAAATAACTACGTGATAAAGATCAAATCAGTTTTATATGAAGCAATAAAATAATAAACAAGTGGGCATTTTAGAGGAAAATGCAATAACGTATGCAAAGGATGATGACAGCTCGTCACAAGAAGGATACTTCCTATTTTTAAGGTTTAAGGAAAATATTAAAGATTTGTCCAGACCGGAAGTGACCAATAGTCCGACCATCGGACACACCATTGGTCACTTCCGCTTTATATATATATATATATATATATATATATATATATATATATATATATATATATATATATATATATATATATATATATATATAAACTATCTACCAAATAGGTCCAGCCGTTCTAAGTATTATCCCAAACAAACAAAGAGGTTAAACTGAAAAAAACTTTTTGGGTATATTTACTGTGTATACAATACATAATGCACTTGTTAAAAATCGCTTTTTTATATCACTAACACACACTCCAATTTTATTTATCTATAGGTATTGATCTATAGGTCTGGGTTCAATGCCGTCTCCAAAAATATAATTGTACGATGATATGATATTTAAGGTGAAATTTCAAATTTTTATATTCATTAAAGTATATAGCCTTGTGAAAGAAAATTAATTATTTGTATTATCATAGTTAGTATCATTAAATACGAATATTTTAATATACTTGATCTCCTTCTGCTGTTTATGTTTAAATAAATAATAAAAGTAATTATGGCTTTATTTTAATTTAATTAATGTTTAATTATTAAATATCCTGCCGTTAAATATATTCATTTTTTTTATTTATTTATTTTAATTCACGCTTTTATCCTGCATGGCAAGGTAGATAGGAAGTAAGTACCTAGTGTTAAGACATTCCGTACTTCGTTGTCCGAATTTGAGATATTATGTGTTGAATGGTAGAACTCAACGCCGCATTTTGTCTTACCACAACGAGGAAGCCCAAATAATTTAAATATAATCACACCCTCGAGTGGAATGGAACCCAAAATCGATCGAGTTTATACTCAGATGCTGTCTTACTGCGCCACAACCAGCCTGCTTTATTTACTTTAACTAAAATCCGCCGCCTGAAATCCGCCTGAAATCTAGACATTGTATGTTGAGTGGAGAACTTAACGCCGCCGCGCTTTGTCCCACCAAGGCGGAGAAATGAAAATAAATTTTAAATATAAATTTCCCCGAATGGGAATTGAACCGGCAATCAATCGCGTTTGCAGAGCTAGACGATGTTCCACCGTGCCACGATATTTCAAACATAACTTGAAAAGTCATACTTATGCTAATACTTCCAATGTAACTTAAAAACCTTAATAAAAAATAAATAATATCTGTTGATAGTATTGTCCCTTCTCGTTTTTACACATATATTATTAAACTTGTTCTTTACTATGAGGAAAGAAGTATAAAGATTAAAAAAAAATAAAAAGAGAACTACACATTAAACAAAGCTTATTAATACCAAAACCAAACCAAAATATACACAATTAATCCGTTTAAAATAATTTCATTCAAAAAAAGAATATAAATGTACATTTAAAATTTATTTTCATTCCTTCGCTCAACACTCAGTGTCTCGATTGCAGGCGGAAAGCAGCAACGGAGTGTCTTGACACTAAGTTGTCCGACTACCCTGCTATACGCTAATAAATATTTATTATTATTTATATTATATAATATAATTTGACTTAATAATGTTACAAATTTATTTTAATTTTCTATAAATATTTCAGAAAATTATTTTACTTTTGGGTAGGGTGGTGCACAGTGGGATAGGGTCCGACTGTAAACGCGATCGGTTGTGGATTCGCTTACCACTCGGTTGAGTGATTATATTTTAATTACTTTCACTTCTTCGCTCCGTTTAGACAAAGTGCGGCGTTGAGATCCACCACTCAACACGTAATGTCTCTAATTCGGGGGAAGGCGAACTACGCAGTGTCTTGACACTAGGTATATCTGCAATGCGGTATAGAAGCGGGAAGCTAAAAAAATCCTTATAAAATGAAAAAATAATGATTTACGCTTGTTTTTTGTTTAATAAATATATTTTAAACTAAATTTTTAAACAATTTTTTTAAATTCTTCTATCTATCAAAACTAAAGAATACTCCAATAAAAATATATATATATATTTCTACGATATTTCATATTGGATATCATGGGATAAATTTAAAATAAAAACACGAATGAGATTTGAAACCAAAACCAGTAACCACTGTCAGAAAAATCCCTACTGCCGATAACTGCAATATTTTGATACTAAGTCAGCTATTACAAACAACATATGAGGAAACGTTCTTATCAAACGCCAATGTCTAAAATCATTCTTAGAAATAAGTACCTAAGTGTTTTCTCTTATTGGTATAAAAAAATAAACCACCTCGTGTACTTTATGCTGAGGCGTCAGTATAAAATTGTCATTTACACTGTGCACAGTACTAACATTTTTATTACACTTCTATGCAACGCTTGTATTGTATTGTAAATTGAATTAAAAATTGTATTAGGCAAAGTGGTTTTTAAAGTGATTTGTGTAACAGGGAACTAAGGTAAATTTAATTTATTTTTTTTATTTTTTATTTATTTATGGATATCTCCACTATATACCTATGTTTCTTTACACCTTGCCTTTTCAAATCTATAGAGAATTTTAAATGCATATTTTTGAAAATAACGCGGGTTCTTGTAGGGATACCGTATAACATAGTAGAAATTAGTAAAATTGATAAAGCAGCTAAATGCTTTAAAACTTATTTATAAACTTTGAAATTTCGACATAAACAATTCTTATAATAACTTTAACTCGAATATTATTAACTTAATCTTTATGTCAAATCGCGAGAAGATAGAATTGATAGAATTGAGTTAGATAGAATTGAAGTAGAAGAGGGGAAAAAGAATTTGTACGGATATTCGGGAATTTATAATATTTTCATAGCATTACCAAGATATCGAGAATATATTTCAAATCATTTTATTTAAATACGTACTATTAAATGTAACTAACCAAAAAAACTTTTTTGGTTTTCATGTTTCGCAATGGCTTCTTTTATATTTATATTTATTTGAACAGCGGGAATAATCTCGCACAGTATCACTTAGTGTTAAAACACTCCGTTTTTCACTTTCCATCCGTAATTAAGTGATTGTCTATTGAGTGGCGAAACTGAACGCCGAGTATAAAACGCGGCGTTCGTTGTGAGAGCGGGAAAATTAAAATAATTTCCATACAATGTTCATGTTTAACAATAATAGTAAATAAATACAGTTATATTATATAAATTATTTCCTTTTAACTAATCTAAGGTTATATTAATATGAACATTCCTAAAAGTACAAATGGAACTGTTTTTTTTGTCATAGTCATGATATGACTGTCAAGAAAATCATTTTTCTGCTAATAAAGTAAACTCACGTAAATAACGAGGCCGGCCGTAGCGCAGTGGCACAGCGTCTGAGTATAAACGCGATCGGTGGTGGGTTCAATTCCCACTCGGTGGGGAGATTATATTTAAATTATACTCATTTCCTCGCTCTGGTAAGACAAAGCGCGGCGTTAAGTTCGACCAATCAACACGCAATGTCTCTAATTTGGTAGAAAGGGAAGTTCGGAGAGGTTTAACACAAGGTAATTCCTGTCTACTGCGCTATGTGAGATAAAAGCGTGAAGCTAAAAAATAATAAACAATAATAAAAAACAAGAATAGAAAAAAAACTGCACCAATTTCGCTAACAAAAGATTTTAATCAATAACAAATAGAAAGCAGAGTCAATTGTTTAAAATGCACAAAGGCGTGTCAAGGACATCCATAGTCAAATATTATTATAATACGACAATTATGTGTTTTTTTCGATTATTTTACTTAATACAATTTCTGAAATTGGTTTTCGATGAATTTCTTAATACATTCGATATTGTAACGCAGTTTATATATATATAATGAAATTAATGATTTGTTCACATCGTTCACATTATTGAGACAATATACTTTGCCGTACTAGGGTAGAGAAATTTAAATAATTAAAAATATACTTCATTACCCTCTAAATGGAATCGAATCTAGAACCGTTTCTAATCGGAAATCAGATCCACTTAGACAAGATAACTTTAAAGTAATGTGAAATACCTTTTTTTTTCAAAGTGTTTTTTGTACGTTTGTATATTTTGTTAAAACCTTAGTTATTTAGTTATATAGAATATAATTTTAATACTAATTCAACCAATTGTAAAGCTAAATAAGTATAAAGTATAAGTATTCATTTGTTTATATATTACATATTAAAGAAACAAAAAAAAACAAAACCTCACAGCTAATACCAATAAGATATAACGAAATAAATGACTTCTCGGTAACTAAGACGTATAATAAAAATGCAAGTAACACTTCCTAGAACTACACGTATGTGCTTATAAATTTTGACATAATTTAAATTGAATTAACTTTAATGATAACAATTTAAATATAATTAATTTAAATTAGGGACTATCGGACTGCTGTAAAGTGTTAGATGCGTCTGAATTTCAAAAATGTATTTTCGAATACCAAAATATACGCGATTAATCCGTTAAACCAAAGATCTTATTAAATTGATAATAAATTGCATAAAATTATTTCCTTTTGTTTTTTTTGCGAATGTTTTAACTAATTCATTTGTTGAATTGAAATTGCACGTCTTGGAAAAAACTTAATAATGCTTTTACGCGTAATGAATCTATTTTTTGCATCTTTCCTTTGAATCCAATAACGACTTACATTTTCTTAGCTTCACGGTTATATTCCGCATAGCAGGGTAAACAGAAAATATCCAGTGTCAAGACACTCCGTATTCGCTTTCCACCGAAGTCGAGACATTGCGTGTTGAGTGGTAGAATTCAACACCGTTCTTTGTCTTTACCAGAACGGGGAAGTGAAAATAATTCAAATATAATCACTCCCCCGAGTAGAGATCGAACCCACAACCGGTCGCGTTTACAGTCAGACACTATCACACTGATCCACGACCAGCCTCACCGACCTACTTGACATATTTAAATCAATTTAGATCTCCAAATGTACGCATTTGATGTTTAAGCTCCATTTTTTTACAACAAATTATCATTTGAAAATGTATGAAATTGAGAAATAATTTTAATTTGTTTTATTGGTACCGTCGACAACGGTTGTATATTCTTACGCTTGATCTTGATTTCCATTTTCATATTTGCTATACAAGATAAGATCATGTTAGTGAGAGACCATTATCTACTTTATCCGATAAGAGTTTATGAATGAGAACAGAGTGTCTTTATGAATTATTATGAATGAGAACTGTGTCTTTACACTAAATTCCCTCTGACTATCCTGCTTTTCGGGAAAAGCTATTGTTTTTTTTTTTATTATTTTTTCATGATTACGTAATCAACTAAAAATATTTTTCTAATTTTTTTTAAGTGCATACAGATATAATTAAATAAATAAATGTGAATATTTCAAGGACATGTTACAGGTATGTCCTATATATTTAATTATATCTGTATTTTAGTATTTTTCGTTGCGGTTTCATGCTTTTATCTCACATAGCAGGGTATACGGGAAGTACCTAGTGTCAAGACACTCCGTACTCCGTACTTTCCGCCGAACGAGACATTGTGTATTGATTGGCGTAACTCAATGCCACACTTTGTAGTATCAGAGCTTGAAAATGAAGTTAATTTAAATACCGCGACAGGAAATCGAACCCATAACCGATTGTTGTACAGTCAGATGCTGGCCCACTGCGCTACGACAGGCCTTTTATTAAGCATTTATTTGTTTAACAACACCTGTATAAATATAATACAAAATAATAAAAAAATATGACTTTCAATTTCCATAGTTATCTTAGTCGTATCGTTAAATTAGATTTAATTTATACAAAACGTGGTATATTCGATTGAATTACGTAACAAAGGCAATACTCGTATAATTAAATGTAACAATGTAACGTTGTAACATGTTCCGCTGTTATTATTTCTTCTAGGTTTTTTTTTAGCTTCACGCTTTTATCCCGCATAGCAGGGTAGACAGAAAGTACCTAGTGTCAACACACTCCGTACTTCGCTTTCCATTGAAGTCGACACATTGCGTGTTGAGTGGTGGAACTCAACGCCGCACTTTGTCATTACCAGAGCGAGGAAGGAAAAATAATTTAAATATATTCACTCCCCCGATTGGGGATCGAACCCACAACCGGTCGCGTTTACAGTCAGACGCGGTTTCTCTGCGCCACGACCGGCGCATTCTAGAAATTAGTCTATTATAATTGATTCCGGTTCGTGTGAGTTTTGGGTTCGATTCCAACTTGGGGCATTGATTATATTTAAAATTTATTTTCCCGTTCTGGTATGAAAAATCGCGTTGTTGAGTTCATCAATCAACAGGCGATGTCTCGTTGAATTATTTTCTGCCAATTATTCCATTGTTGACAATATATTGATGATATTAAGGTCATAGTGGGACAGTGTCAAAATGTGACTTATTAAAACATTTTTTTTTTCAATTTTATTGCTTTTGTTACCGCTGCGTTGAGTACCACCAGTACACACTCTCTCAGGTTCTCTCTGTCTATCTTTCTACATACGAAAGTTTGGTAAACAGAAAAGTTATTTATTCACCCTTCTAGTACTTCATTTAATAAACAAAATGATACGAAATTTGACTAATAAGTACATATCTTTTAGTTTTGATCCAAAAAATTAGATTTGCTTATGTGTTAAAAATATAGCTAATATTTTATTTTTATAAAAAATCCTATTAAAATTGCAAGCGTGTATCAAATATAAGCAGAAAACATCGAAGTGCGTCACACACGTACCACTTGCGTGAGACGGTCGTTATTTTGAGGAAAGTCTAGAGCTAAATAAAGTTGAAGTGTCAGCTTTGTAACATTACAATAACCGCTTTGTGCATGCATATGTACCTATGTTTATATAGTACATATATATATGAAAAAATATCATTTACAGTTTAAGTACGCCTGTCTAATATTTACTATTTTTAAAAGGTTATTCCACACTTAGGATAAGAAAACCTTTTTGAATAAAACGTATCAAAATTTGAACGCAGCGGTAAAAAATCATGAAATTCATGTGACGTAATATATACCCTTTGAGGCCATTAGACTCATGCTATGAAAATATTGTGTTGTTAACGGAATCGTACTCCACTTTCCGCCGAATTCCAATTATTGCGTGTTGAGTGGCGCAACTCAACGCCGCCTGATTATTCAATTATTAATAATAGTTAAATATAATTTATTTTAAATGATACTTGTGTGTTAATTATAATGTACCATTTTTAAATTTATCACATGATATATAAAATGATATGAAATCTATATATGATTTCATCATAGCAAAAATGCATTCAAATTGACTTGCACTTTCTTAACATTGTAACATTTTCACTCATTCATATATAAATTCACATGTTATGTTCAATGTGAACAATAACGTGTTAAATTATAACCTAATTTTCACAGAAAACATAGAATAAGCAAAACATAAAAAATCGTTTGCGCCGCACAAAGTAAATTGGTTCTCTATAGCAATTTACGAGAATATTGCCTCATACTTCACTAGCCATTGAGATATTAAGGATCACTACAAAAGGATTTTCTTTTGTAGTTTTTTATTATATTTGTTTATAGAAAAGATAATAACTTAGGCCTGGTTCTGATTGTAAACGCGATCGGTTGTGGATTCGATTCCCACTTCAGGAAATGATTATATTTAAATTATTTTTATTT
This sequence comes from Dryadula phaetusa, assembly GCA_032432895.1. Taxonomy (NCBI): domain Eukaryota; kingdom Metazoa; phylum Arthropoda; class Insecta; order Lepidoptera; family Nymphalidae; genus Dryadula; species Dryadula phaetusa. The sequence continues at coordinate 640,731 of JAOYRS010000034.1, forward strand.
CCTCGCTCTGGTAAGAGAGAGAGCGCGGCGTTGAGTTTTGCCAGTCAACACGCAATGTCTCGAAACTAGCGGAAAGAGGAGTGTGGAGTGTATTACTTTCTGTCTATCCTGCAGTGCGGGATAAAAGCGTGAACCTAACAATAAAGTAAATAACTTAATATCCAATTCGCCTTTGCAGTGCAGTTAATATGTTCTGGATTGAACGGTAGGGTTATAAATTCAAATGTAATTTTAGGGTTAAATTATATTTGTATATGTACAAATACATAAAATTAGAATATATGTTTGTAATATTAGGATAACCGGTTTTCACTAAACGTATATGTATTTATACATAATATATATATATATATATATATATATATATATAGAGATATTATTTTAACAATATCTGTTTGTTGTGGCTAATATTTAAAACGGCTGGATCAATTTTGACGTGACTTTCATTGATAGGTAGCTGTTTTATAGCATAAAGATAGACGATCTCGGTGATAGTACTGAACACACAATATTTTTAAAATCGACACATTTTCGTATATATATATATATATATATATATATATATATATATATATATATATACATAGGATTTTGTCTCGCATGGCAGACACCTAGTGTCAGGACACACCATACTTTGCTCTCCACCGAATTCGAGACATTGCGAGAAGAGTGGTGGAACACGAAGGCGCACTTTGTCTTACCGTAGCGTGAAGTGAAAATAATTTTAAATATAACAACTCCCCCGAATGGGGATCGAACCCACAACCGATCACGCTTACAGTCAGACGTTATTACACTACGCCACGACCGGTCTGACAGATTTATCAGACCATTTATATCTTAATTATTAAAAATGATGAAAATCGACATATGAATTTAAAATCCAGCCAACTCGCCGTAGCAAAGCCTTCCAGTACGTTCTTATAGGCCTTCATTCGTGTCTTAAATCTAATTATTTTAAAGTAGATAAAATATAATTTTATATAAGTAACTGCGCAAAAAACTCTTTAAAATACCCTGAGTGACATGTGAACATCGTGGTGACATTGGATCGAACCCACAAGGTTCTATTCCCACATGATTATAATGAATATTATATTTAAATTATTTCAATTCTTTCGCTCTGGCAGGACAAAGCGCAGCGTTGAATTCCGCCATATACACAATACCTTTAACTACTCAGCTATAAAAATAATAATAATGGAACAGATGTAATTTTTAATAATTATGCAAGGAAGATTAGGTCGCGTGGAACATATTTAATTATTTAATTTATTTATATGAAATAACCAGCTTTTCCTGCTTAACCTGCTTTTTATGTACGATAATAAATTTTAAGTAAATATCGATATATTATACAGTATTTGTGAGGTACTACACAATTATTTTGTATAAATTTCCAATATTGAAAGTAAATTAAGTCTTTTTCATGACAATACAGTATGTTTTTAAAATATATAGTTAGAATGTTGTATTCGTAATATTTTCCTTAGTATATGTAGTATCTATGCTGTGAATAGTTTTATATACGTTAATAAACTGAAGTGAACTGTATAAGCAAACATTATAGTGGCGCAGTGGGATAGCGTCTGACTGTAACCGCGATCGATTGTGGGTTCGATCCCCATTCGTGGGAGTGATTATATTTAAATGTCTTGAATTCATTAAAAAAACATAAAAAAAAACGTATAAAAAATTTCATTTCAAATATTTTCGAACTCGCGCCTCATGGAAAGATTTCAAGAGCTTTGAGTACTAAGCCGTTCGTTGTCCATCCGATTGCTTTGAAACTCTTAAGCGTTTCTATCTTTAATTGCGTTAAAACAGTAAAATAAATAACATGTCAACTAGATTTACTTTACTAAATAAATTATTAAAGAATAAATACGACAATTTCTAAAGTTTAATTATGATAAATTTAAAAACACACCTGGCTTTTAAGGCAATTTAAGATCATCGAGGTACAATGAGACAGCGACCGACTGTAAGAATTGGTTGTGGGTTTAATATCCCCTCGTAGGATTCAATTAATTGATTTTTTTAGTTTTGGTAAGACCGAGCGCGGCGTTGAGTTCCGCTACTCAATACGCAAGGTCTCGGATTCGAGAGAAAAAAGTGGTAAGCGGAGCCACTAGAGACTAGTTACTACTGATGTGCGTGAATCAATGTATACTTTTAGAGGCAAGAATATTGTCAGTTTTAAAGAGTCCTGCCATTCAAGGTGTAATTCGATTTCCTTTACAGAAAATGTTCATATGTCAAATATTTTACAAAATATGGCATTGGGCTGCGCGCTCTTGACACTGTTTTTAATATGAAAATTACACAGACGGAACGTTAATTCGGATCGGAACGTCATTTTTTTCTTTATATTTTTTGTCGTGCTTTATTCCGCATTGGAGGGTAGTTCAAAGCAAAACATACAGCAAGACGTATAAATTTTAATTATAATTATCACCCCTAGTGGGATTGCAACCTACAACAACGTATATAGTAACACGCTGTCCCATTGCGCCACGATATCTCTTTTTTCGCCATATCCGTGGCAATAAAATATATATTGTGTAGATTGTTGTTTTGCCTGTGAGTATATATATCACTTGCAGCTTCGTCCTCAAATTAAGATATATGACGCACAGGTGACTGGCACTTGACCTTTGGTGACCTTTGAGAACACAGTCTCAATGATACTTGAGATATGTCAAGTAAAAAACATGAGGACACCTCCCAAAGACATTTATGAAGAGATTAATGGGGTTTATTACATTTATTAGATTCTAATTGACAAACAAAAAACACTTAGAAATGTAACACTTTATTATTTATTAAAAAATCAATCTGTGATAAAAATCCTAATATTGAAGAGGTATCATCATTATCATCACAGCCCGTAACAGCCCACTGCAGGACTATGAGCCTCCTGCATACAAGTGGAGGGGTTTGCTATAATATCCACGCTCGGCAGACGGATTGGAGGTCGCAGTATTAACAGCTAGAAGAGATATATTTGGATTCAATTATTTTCAATTTTTTAGTTCATTTATATTAAAAAGTGACAAAAGCTTGATTTTGAAAACTATTTTGTTCTTTTAACTTTATTTTTAACTTTTTAGTACCGTTTATTTCAGTTAGGTAGGCCGTATGTATGTAAATTAGGGTCCCGTTTAGCGGAGTTACGTCGTGTAATTATCGAATTTCTATGAACATCTACCAGTGCAATCATCAGACCCTGGTTGACATCTAAAATATTAGCAGTATCCCTTTCATTTGATACCCATAATGGGTTGGTTAACAATATTATGTACGTAATCCGCCATTTTGTACCGGCGGCCATCTTGTATGTGAGTTTTTTATAATAATTTATATTCTACAAGTTGAGCCCTTTAAATTGATACATATATTGGGTGGTTTGTTTTAAAATATATACGCCGCCATTTTGAACACCGGCCATATTGGATTGACAACAAAATAAAATTTATATAATTGTACTGTCACGGGCAATAAAGATACATGCCAAATTTAAGCTCAATAGAACACCTTGAAGTGGGTGAAATTTAACTTCCGAGATTTGATTACAAATTAAACGAACGAACGACAAACAACGGGACAGATGAAACTAAATAAAAGCTTTTAAAAAAAGTAATAATTTCATTGTTATTTCAATAACAATTAAGTAAAACGAATAATAAATACTATGATATCATGCTACTTAAATGTTTAAAGATAATTCAAGTCTGGATCGAAGACAATAGGAAAGTAATTTGTTCCGAATCAGAATTTGTATGCGAGACTGACAATGTATTCAAAATAATGGTATTATTTATATTTTAGCATAGTTATAAGTATTTACCAGTAGTGAAGTATTCTCGGTGCAGTGGGACAGCGTCTGACTATAAACGCAATGGCTTGTGGGTTCTATCCCTACTTGGGGGATTATATTTAAAATTATTTTCACTTCCTCGCTCTGGTAAGACAAAGTGCAGCGTTGAGATCCACCACTCAACACGCAATGTCTCCAATTCGGTGGAAAGCGAAGTACGGAGTGTCTTGACACTAGGAATACTACTTTCTGTCTACCCAGCTATGCGGGATAAAAAGCGTGAAACTAAAAAAAGTTGTAAAAAGACATTTTTGAATTAAATTCTCACTCCAGTCTATTTCAAATATAACATTGTCACTAATAAAAAACATTAAATTGTACATTTCAAGAAAAGAGAAAGTCTTGTTGATTTTCTTGCGCTTTAATTAATTATTTTTATTTATCGCTCTGTTAAGACAAAGCGCAACGTTGAGTTCCGACCGATGACCGACCGAAGCAACATCTCCCATTGGGGTCTTGACGCTGGGTATTTTTCTGGTTAATCTGCTAAGCGGAATAAAAGCGTAAGGCTAATTTTCAGATAAAAATAATTTTATAAAAATTGCATTATACATATATAAGGTGCCATATATCTAACGGACTCCTCTAAGCACTACTTTGCAATGTAACGAATTCTTGCATTTATTACGGACCAACGCGTGTGTGTTAACTATCTCTCTAATCTTTTTGATATCCTATAGTTTTTTATTTGCTTTAAACATAAGGCTATTTTTACATTGTTACTCTGTAAAAATTAATATCCTAAATAGGCATTTTTCAGGTCAAGTTAGGTATAACTTGTTTTAAGTCATACATTTTCAGTACTAATAATTTGAGAGAATATTCGATTTTTATACATTTTTTTATGTGCCATCCTTAGAATTAGAAAATTGAGAATTTTGACGCGGCCGGATATAGAACGCGTGGCTTAGAGGTCAGAGCGCTTGGACGGGTTTGAATCACACTGCGTTCAAATTTTAATAATTTTTTTTTCTAAAAAGTGTTTTTGCTTTAAATAAATAAATTACAAAGACTAAATTATTATGATTTTTGTCATAAAATTACATATTCAAAATTATTAATACTTTGTACAATAGAAATTGGTCTGCTAAGATAACCTTGGCTATTTTTGGACATTTTTGATATTAATTTTAAAGATTGACATTATTTCGAAATAGTCTTGTTTGATGCATTTTCAATGACGTTTCTCCTTATGAAGCAAATATATTTTGCAGTTTTAATGAATTTTATCGATTTAAATAAAAATGCCTTATTTCCCAGATCATACAGTAATATGTGTGAGACGATCCCAGAAAGTAATTTCTATACTTGTATTGGGATGCCTCGATCTTAACCTAGTGTCAGTAACAAACTTGGAATAATCTAAAATAACAACGTTTTATAATTAGGTATAAGTATGTATGTGTTTGTGTGTGCCTCTGTGTGTGCGTGTTTGTATTCAAGTTTGTGAATCTGTCTACATATATAAATAATATAAATAAATCCTTATGCCGGGTCCACACCAAACCAACAAAACAAAAACTCCAACAAATCAGCAACACAACAAAACTGCAAGTTTTCGAAAACAGGAACTAATTGTCAACTGCTGTCCACATATGAAAACAAAAATCAGTCAACTTTGTGATCCCGATAGAAAATGTGGCGAGCTCGAAATTTGGAATTACAAAGGAACAATGAATTATTTATTATGGCAGCTGGTAACTTCTGTACTGATAATTTCTGTATTCTCTTTGGTACTGGGTATTGATGTTTTTTATCTTTCTGTCTACTTCCTCTGAAGAAACATTACACAATATTCCTATTTCCTTTAAGGCGTCTGCCTTTTTATAACGATTTTTATAATCAGGGTGTCGGGCATCCCATAACAATTTACTTTCTCTATAAAGTTCGATTAATTTACATGTATTTTCAACACTCCATTTTATTGCTTTTCCCGATGAAGTCATTTTGCACACAGCACGAGACAAACTGAACCACAAATTTTAAGTTTTGTTTTCTTCCTGTGGAGAGCGTACACACTAGACCAACAAAGTTGCCAGAAACACAAACAAAACAGCAACATTTTGATCTTTACCGCCAGGCGACGGGAAAACAAAAAGTTGTTGAAAACACGAACAAAACAAAATTGTTGCCGAAATGTTTCGCTTTTGTTTCAAAAATGTTGGGAAACATTGAGTTGCTGTTTTGTTTTTCTTTTGTTGGTTTGGTGTGGACCCGGCATTAGATCTGTAGCCCATTAAAGTTATACCGTTCTTTTTAGAATCAGCTCGGTTTTATCGTAGTTAAATGTTTCTAACCACTCTATCAAGAATTTTTTGCAATTAAATTTCACTTCGCGATATATTCGATTGTCAAATTTATTGATTTGTTACGAAAGAAAGGAAGGGTGAGTCTTACTTCTTCAATGTACTATCTGACAGTCGACCTGCTAGCAATAAATAACTAACTTAAACTTCATAATAAAAACGTATTTAATATGAAGAGATTAGTATACTTGCAACCAAAATTGTATGTTACTTCAAACTTCAAACTTTGGAATGAAATAGTTTTTATAGCTTCACCATTTTATCCCGCAAAGCAGGATAGAATGGAAGTACCTAGTGTCAAAATACTCCGTACCGAAGTTCGCTTTCCATCAAATTTGAGACATTGTGTATTGAGTGATGGTACTTAACGCCGCAATTTGTCTGAATTTTTAAATATACTCATCCGAGTGAGAATCGAACCCACAACCGATCGCGTTTACAGTTAGACGCTGTCGCACTGCGCCACGACCGGCGTGAAACTAAAATAGTTAACCGATAAAATATAAATAGGTGAGACTCTAAGACGAATTGGAGAGTTTACGAACTACTACACTAGTTCTTAGTTGGCCTTACTAATACATAGAAGCATATTTTTACCAATTTTTAGGTTAAAAGATTTCTTAATTCTTTTTTTTTGTTGCCCAGTTTAACATATTGTTTATACAGTGGCAACACCGTACTTTATAATATATATTTGACCGGAAATACACTTATATGGAATGATTTTTTCACGCATTGAGAACATTCAGGTACTTATGGCTGCTTGTGTTAGAAATGTTATTATATATATATACATATATATATATATATATATATATATATATATATATATATATATATATATATATATATATATATATATATATATATATATATATATACATATAACAAGTCTTACAAGTTTTGTAAGACCCGATAACATAACTTTACCATTGATAAATATTTTATTACTTGGAAAATTTTTAGCCGTTACGAAATTTTGAAACAACGATACAAGTACTGTCCTCGTGGACATAATCAAATAAGTATTTTATATTTCATGGTGGTTTAAAAAAATCTATACATAGTTTATGGCGTTATATACAAGTCCAATTAACATCACATCAAAATATACTGTGTCTGCATTTTTTAAAGAAAATGGAGCGTTATTTTAAACATTTATATTTTTAATGCATTTAAAGGCACTTTTTGATTTATTTTTGATTTGATTTTTGATGGATTGCATCCTTCAAAAATTAAGATAATTCTAATATCCCATTCTGTATTTTTTATTGTAGTAAATATCTATGTTGTTTTTGACGAAATTCTTCTGTTCTATCAATCGATATTTTGGTTATACACATATCTCCATTAAGTTTTTTTTTGTTTCTGCATTTATAGCTTATGATAGTTTTTATTTAAAAGTTTCTTATTTATTCCTAGGTTAAAACATCTACAACTGCTGGCATTCCTCGCACGTAAAGATGTGTAAAGCAATATTAAATTAAATCGATACAACCTTTTTTTTCGGGAGGAAATCCGTTAGAGATACGATTTTTTCGTCACTCATTAAAATACAAATAATTTATAATTATTATTTATAATTTTCTTTTTATATTACAAGCTTTTATTTGGCTTTTTGCGGTCCTACTTGTTGACTAGTTGTATTTAAACTTAAAATATAATTTCTACCAAACAAAAAATCAAAACGGCATATATATATATATATATATATATATATATATATATATATATATATATATATATATATATTCTAATAAACTTATATAATAATAGTAAGATATTAAAATAGATGTAGTTAGATATGTACTTTAAATTATTATAGATGTTGTAAGACTAAAGTAAGACTACAATAAAAACTACACAACTAATCACTTGTACAGTCAGATTCTGTGCCATTGTGCCACATAGGCCTATTTATGTATTTTTCATACTACGTCCCAATTTTCTTACAGGAAAGGGTAACTCAATCTCAACAAAGCAATAATATATATATATATATATATATATATATATATATATATATATATATATATATATATACATATAACTGAAATATATATCTAAGATAGTGACAATATACCCAATATTTTATCATCTTTATCGGCCATAATGATTGCTGATAATATATAAACATGTCAGATATTATTCAAGTTCATACTTTAGTTGCCTATTGTTTTCATATTACTTCGAATTTACAAAAACTCGCAAATTATTTAATACTTTTATATTCCCAGATAATATAGGTATAGATAATGTAACGATACTCGTTGCATTTTTTTTAAATTTAATAACTCAATAAAGCCTTTGTTTTGAATAGAAATAGAGAACGTAGTGATTATGCACTTAACTCTTTATTGTTTTCACAGTTTCATACTTTTTCCCTCATAATAAAAGTAATTAAAGTGAGTCTAATAACAATAATGTACATATTGCCGCCAGAACATCGAAACATTGCTCTGTTGACTGAGAGATGTTCGTACCAACTCGCTTTGTACCAGAGCGGTAGACATGAATAAATTAATTTTATTCGATTGATTTCGATTATCATATTATATAAAATTCCAAGAAGCCTATTCCCTCCGCATACCTATCTGCATTTTTGCGTTGCTTGTTAATCGACAAGTATGAAGACTGAACACATTACCAAGATAAATACTGCCTTGATAGATTAAAACAATGAATTTATCTCTAAATATATTGAAGTCAAGGGCTCGATGTGCTAATTTATTACTAGTCCAATATCAACTTAATCTTTAGCAATCGTATGTAATTGGAAAACTAAACTTATTACGTTTAAGCTGATTATATTTTTCTGTTATCCATAATGCCGGCCGGTCGTGGCGCACTGGATCAGCGTCTGTCTGTAAACGCGATCGGTTGTGGATTCGATTCCCACTTCGGGGGAGTGATTATATTTAAATTATTTTCATTTCCTCGCTCTGGCAAAGACAAAGTGCGGCGTTGAGTTCCACCACTCAATACGCAATTTCTCGAATTCGGTGGAAGGCGAAGTACGGAATGTCTTGACATTAGGTACTTTCTGCTACCCTATGCGAGATAAAAGCGTAGAACTAATAAAAATAACAAAAAATGTCTTACAATGTCGTCTTTTCAATATTTATATCTTACTTTAAATTTTAAGCAAAAATAACGTCAGTCATACTTCAATGAGTTAACCAAAAAAAGCTTATAAAAGCACGCTAAAACACCTAATCACAATACGAATAAAATTTTCATATTGAATTTTGTTGCTCTTGCCAAGTGTCGGGACTCTCCCTTCTTTCTACCTTAATCAAGCTATAACGTGTTGCCAGAGCAGAGAAAGAAGAAAACATTTAAAATATTTATTTCCTCCGAGTGGTAATCGAACCACCAACTAATCGCGCTTACAGTACACGCTGTCGAACTAAGCCACGTTGACCTTGTGGTGATACATAGATAACTTATACATTTACATTAATGTCATTTCAACAATAGATTGGTTATCCAAACAATTAACTTGGAGCTTCAGTTATTATAAAAAACATCATAAAGTGCAAAGTATCTGTACATAAAAATAAATAAAATTGCAATGTCCTTTTTTAATATTAAAAATCGCTTTTTATTAAATGCATACACATTATTTGATATGTTTGTTCCGCCTATTCTGTAGAACGGCTGAATCTATTTTGATTGGAATTATACTGGATTATAGCTGTTGTTATAAGGAGTAACTAAAGTTACTTTTTTATGTTAAATTCATACATACATTTGCTTGAAAATTTGTTATAAATTACAGCTATGTAAAAAAAACAACAAAACATACAAACTCAACGAGAATATTATTTTGAAATAATTTGGGGAATATAATTTAAAGAATTTTTGAAACAAAAAAAGGTTTTTTAAAACGATATTTATTTATGTTAAAAATAAACTGTTTAAATACCTTATAACTACATTCGTAATGTAGAATGAGGCCGGTCGTGGTGTAGTGTGACTGTAAGCGCGATCGGTTGTGGGTTCGATCGCCACTCGGGGAGGTTATTATATTTAAATTATTTTCACTTCCTCGCTCTGATAAGACAAATTGCGGCATTGAGTTCCGCCGATTAACACACGATGTTTCGAATTCGGCGGAAAGCAAAGTACGGAGTGTCTTGATACTAGGTACTCTCTGTTTACCCTGCTATGCGGGATGAAACCGTGAAGCTAAAAAAATGTAGAACCAAAAAATAAAATTACAATCTTGCACGCCTTCATTATACACGAGTTATAACAGGCTTATACTGTGATTTGTATGAGATTAGATGAAAACAGTCATAGCGCAATAAAGTAATATAACTACTTGTGGATAACGGCATGAAACATCCACGTGCCCGACTTAATATCTATTTAGTATAACTTTCTGTAAACAAAACGCGGCGTTGAGTCCCGAGACCTGACAATCCTACGTAATGTTTCGAATATAGAAATAATATCTAAAAATTCAGTAACGCAAAGGAAAATATAAAAATTATAACATGAAGCGAATCGAATTCGAGCCTCTTGGAAATCATTTAAGCGTTTTAACCTTTTAGCTTTATGTTTACGTGAGTATATATATATATATATATATATATATATATATATATATATATATATATACCAACGAATTCGAGACATGTTAAGTGGCGGAACTCAACGCCGCGCTTTCTTCCACTTTGAACGCATAACCGGTTGTGTTTTTAGTGAGACGCTGTCCCACTACGCCACGACCGGCTTCATACCTTATAGTTGTACTGTACAAACCGCGTTTAAAAACAAAATCTCGCTAGCTAAGAAGTGATAACTGGAGGAAGATAAAAATATCAAACGGCTTTTATTGCTAACAGTATTGACATTCTTAAACATTCACGATTTACGCATATTTCTTATCCGTATTTAAACATTAAATAAAAGACACTTTAGGATTTTGTATTATAATATTAATTATAATTATGTCGTAAACTCATATTGGCATTGTGGTAAATACTTTGTGGTAAGACAAATTGCGGCGTTGAGCTCCGGTAGTGAACACAATGTCTTGTTTTGGTGTAGATTGTGGAGAACGGAGTGCTTGACTTTAAGTCTTCTCTCTGACTTTACCATATTAAAAAAGCGTCCATTTGTTTTTTTTTTGAATTTTTTTAATTGTAATGCTTCATCGTAGCACAGAGGGATAGAGTATGATTAAAAAAGGGATGGTTGTGGATTTGATTCCCAATCGGAAAAATTGTATTCAAATTTTTTTCATTTCTCCACTTTAGTAACACAAAACACGGCGTTGAGTTCTGTCACTCCATACACATCATCTCGTATTTGGGTGGAAAGTAAAGAACGGAGTGTCCTGAAACGATGTTCTCGCTGTTTACCCTGCTATATGAAATAAAGTATGGATTACAATAAGTAATTAACTAACAAGAAAAATATTTATATTTGATATCTTAATGCAACTTTCAAAAAATCACGATTATTTCGTTTAAAATATTAATAATTAAAATTATAAATTTAATTTAATTTAATTTATCTTCAACGCTTTATCAAGCATAGCAAATCTAGTGACCCTAGCGTCAAGACACTCCGTTGACTGTTTTCCAACTGAAATCAAGACATTGCGTGTTGCGTTTGCCATTCAACACTACCATTTGTCTTACTATAGCGGAGAAATGTGAGTAAAATACCTAATATATTCTTTTCCCCAAATGGAAATCAAACCCACAACCAATTGTGTTTACAATCAGACACTAAACAGTGCCACCATGATCACTAAAATAATAAAATCATGTTAAATGCTAACAATAATGTGAATACAAAAGTATTAATAAACAACAGTACGTAGAAACGTACAATTATATATAGTATATCTATTCTGTACATATTTATGTTTGTTTTCAACGGGTACATGATTTTCTCTGCATTATAATCTATTTACTTATCAAAGGCGCAAAAACGGCTGAGTGTATTTGTACAGGCACTCACTAAATGCCAGCACGTATTACAATGCTAATATAATATGTCGATCTGGTTAAATAATATTAACGGGAGCTATCCAATGCATAATATCTCTAAAATGAACGGAGTGAATTGTTTTTAGCTTCATGCTTTTATCCTGCATAGCAGGGTCCACTGAAAGTACCTAATGTCAAGAGACTTCACTTTCCAAATTTTCTAATTCCAGACGTTGCGTGTTAAGTGGCGGAACTCAACGCCACACTTTGTCGTACCAGATTGAGGAAATGAATTTAATTTAAATGTAAGTGGGAATCAGACTCACAACTGATCGCGTTTACAGACAGGCGCTGTCCCACTGCGCCACGACCGGCCTCAATTACTTTTGCTTAGCGAATTCTAAGAATGATTATAAATTTCAAATCTAAGCGGAATCTCTAAGTAACTAGATAACTAGAAACGGAATAAAAAAAATTAAACTCCTCAAAGTCAAAGTACTACTACTAAATGCTTGAATATGAAAATTGCAGCTTGTTGAAAGAAACTTGGTCACGTGGTCTGATAAACCAAGAACATCGTTCCACCACACAACATTTTTTAATCGACAGTTTACAATATTAATTTAAGTTAACATTTGAACGCAGCGAGTTTAGAACCCGCGCCTTTTGGAAACCGTCCAACAGTCAACCGTCTTCGACAGTTTTCAAAAGACGCGGGTTCGAATCCCGCTGCGTTCGTACAAATTTTTATACGTTTTTTAAAAATGTTTTCTAATTCTAAGTGTGGACAACACAAGAAATAGTAAAATATTAATGTAAGTTAGCAAAAAGAATGGATCACACGTCACTTTTAAACCAAAGAAGACGTAATAAAAAATATTTATTACATTTTAATTTTCTTTCTGCGGTAACATTGTCTCTAAGCTAAATAACTCTTATACATTCAGTTAATTATTTAAGAATTATCCAAACAGCGCCAAGTAGATAACTTTCAAGGAAGCAAAGTTTAAAGACTTATCTCATATATACAGTCTGTATAGTTGTTACGCAATATGTTTATTAATTTCTTTGACTGCATTATACAGAAAACGAGAAATATATAAAAATATAAGGCAACTTTACGCCTTATCCCGCACAGCAGGGTAATCAGAGACAACCTAGTGTCAAGACACTCCGTTGATTGCTCTCCGACCGAAATCGAGATATATTTTTATATAATATATAAGCATAGAATTAGTTTTTAAATAAAGTATTGAATATCGTTGTTAGACGCTAGCCCAATATTAAATCGTGGTGCAGCGTCTAACAGTTTAAAAAGTAGACTCAAAGGAGTGTCTTAACACTGAATAAAGCGTAAAGCTGCAAATTACTTTATAAATAATACTTTGTATTGGATTCCATAAATATTATAGTAAGTTTAAATAAAATTATAAAAATTTGAATTCATCGTTGAGCAGTGGGACAGTGTCTGACACTCAACACGTTGACTGTGGATTCAATATCCATTTAATAATTCGGATTGGAAATGATAAATATGTTTTTTTTTTATTTACTGAACATTTTATAGCGTTGATTTCCCCCACTCAACATATTTCGAGTTCAATTAGGAATTGAAGAATAGTAAATTGTAAAAAAAAAACTGTCTGGTTTTCTATCCCTTACATCAGATTGACCAACTCCTGCAGAACTTTCTGCAGATTCAAATAACTACTGGTAGAGACGGTATGAGTATAAAATTTGTCAAATGTGTAAACTTGTTGTCTGCCACATCGATCAAATGCATTAATAAAACATTTTTGAAAAAATGTATAAAAAATTGAACGCAGCGGAATTCCAACCCGCGCTAATTTTCGATGCTAACAACGCAAATAAGTTGCAACAAAACGTATGAACATTTCGACACAGTGGGTAGTAGAACGCATGGCTTAGCGGGTCAGAGCTTTATCAGTTTTTAAGAGGCGCAAGTTCGAATAATTTGTTGTAATTTGTGTTTTGTAATATTAGTATTAGAGGCCATAGAAGCCAGTGGATGTGGATTCGATTACTAAACGGGCAGTCATTATATTAAAATTTGTTTTGATTTCTCCCGTCTGGTAATACAAAGCGCGGCGTTGCGTTTGCTAATTAACACGCAATATCTTGACTTCGAGCGGAAAGCAATCAACGGTGTATCTTGACATTAGGTTGTCTTTAACTACCCTGATGTGTTTAAAGTACAAAGCGTGAAGCAGCTTATAACTCATTATATATATATATATATATATATATATATATATATATATATATATATATATATATAACTTGATAGCAATTATAATATAAAAGAAACATCAGTATCTTTTACTAAGAATTCATATTTATCTTTATTATTAAATCTACTATGTATATCACTTTTACAACATTCATAATAAAAGTGATTATCTCCAGTGAATGCGGAGAATGAAACTTTGATAATGTTTGCGAGTTTATCATACAAATAGATTATACCGAGGCATTTTTTCCCAATAATATAAAATTATTAAAAAAATTCTTGTATTTTTTAATATGAAGTCAAAAAAATTTGGAATGTTGTCCTATTTTTTGCTTCACGTTTTTATCCCGCATAGCATGGAAGATAGAAAGTACCCCGTGTCAAAACACTCCGTATTCCACTTTGCCCCGAATACGAAATATTGCATGTTAAGTGGCGAACTTAATGCTTTGTTTTGTCTTACTGGAGCAAGGTAACGAAAATAATTTAAATACAATCATTCGCCCAAATGGAAATCGAACCCATAGCTAATCGCGTTTACAGTAAGATACTGTCCCACTGAGCCTAGATCGGTGACCGGTCTTTTTAAAGTTATGTTCTGTTTAAAGCAAATTGGATTTTCAACGGGGGAATCACCTATATAATTAAAATATTTTGCCACTGGCATGTTTCAATGTCGAGATGGCGTCATTGTCATTGTATTGACATCTTTTTTGTTTTATTATTTAAATTACTTGAAATGATTACTGCAACTACTTAAAAATATATTATTTTAGGTACTTACCTGTTACTGGTCGTGGCGCAGTGGGACAGCGTCTGACTGTAAACGCGATGGGTTGTGAGTTCGATTCTCTCTCGATTATAATTAAATTATTTTCATTTGCTCGATAAGACAAAGTGAGACGTTGAGTTCCGCCACTCAACGTGCAATGTCTCGAATTTGGGGGAAAGCGGAGTACGGATGTCTTGACACTAGATACTTCTTGGCTACCTTGCTACGCGGGATAAAAGCGTGAAGCTTACATGCTTTTATCCTGCATAGCAGGGTTGACAGGAAGGACCTAATGACAAAACACTCCGCTCTCGCAATTCTCCTCTCCTGCGAATTCGAGACATTGCGTGTTGAGTGGTGGAAGCCAACGTCAATTTAAATATTATCATTACCCCGAGTGGGTATTAAGCCCACAACCGATCGCGTTTACAATCAGATGCTATTTCACTGCCCCACGTCCGGCATCGACACTTGTTTCATATATTGTACGAAAAGCTATAAAAGCCTTAAATATATTTATGGTTGATTAATTCAACCTATAATCTATATATATATATATATATATATATATATATATATATATGTTTTTTTTTAAAATTAGCTTTGTACTGTATATGTGTTGGCTCTAAAAAATATAATGTTATTAAAAACTGTATAAAAGTTATCATTTATTGAGATGGCAACTAGATTAGATATATCAATATTGTAAAGACATTTTAAATTGCCAGTATCTACCTTATAAAGGTAGCTAAAATATTATATCAAAATAAGTTTTATAATACATGAATTTTGTTATCTTTGTATTTTCCTTAATATCTTGAACATGCATATGTTGAAGACGATATCAAGGTCGGTCGTGGCGCAGTGGGACTA
The DNA here is from genome assembly GCA_032432895.1 of Dryadula phaetusa. Classification (NCBI taxonomy): domain Eukaryota; kingdom Metazoa; phylum Arthropoda; class Insecta; order Lepidoptera; family Nymphalidae; genus Dryadula; species Dryadula phaetusa. Next base: position 656,761 of record JAOYRS010000034.1, read on the forward strand.
CGTTGCACTATAAACACGATTGGTTCGGGAATGATCTTATATTTAATTTGTTTTCATTCACTCGCTCTGGTAAGACGAAGCGCAGTTGAATTCCGCCCATTAACGCGCAATGTCTGGAAATAGGCGGAATTAGCGGCGGAAAGTGCAAAGTATCTTGACACTAAGTACTTCCTGTCTCTAAAAAGTATATATCTAGAAAATAGTGATGTATTATTCCTCCCGTAAGTAATAATATTAATAATATACTTGCTTAATATATTTCACGGCTAGATCACGCCTTGACGTGGCCGAGTCGAGCGGTTAGACTGCTACATTCCTTTAGGTTTTTTATATATACATTGTAAATTTATAATTCATATTCACATAAATATTTTTTTGAAGTTAATCTAAACTTTTAACGAAAATTACTATAAGAATTTCGAATGGAAAGTGTTCTTAAGACAAATCACATTATTGTGTGACTTTTTAGTGTCTCAGTATAATTGTTTTCAACGCATCTTTATGTTGCGGCTGGTTGGGTTAGTGCGGGGAACCCCCTAGCTCATAGCACCAAAAATTGAGTTTAGAGACGACCCCTCACAAAAAACGAGTTTCCGAGAGCAACAGGGCCTGTCAGTGCCTAATTTAAGTCTCTAGGTACTTTAACGAAAAAATCTCTTCTAAATTATAATAATTCCAATATCCGTTGAGTATGTGTTTTTGTTATATCATAAAGGTGTTCCACTCTAGGGTAGTTCAAGACCCTGTTCACTCTCAGCCCAAAATTTAGATATTAAACGTGAAACGCTGAATGGCGAAACTTAACGTCGCGCCTTGCCCTATCAGAGTGGTGAAATGAACATAATTTAATGTAATCATTCTTCGAACAGGAAGCGAATTTGCTACCAATAGTGTTTACAGTAAAACGCTACACCCAATAATATAAAATTAAATTAAAATATTAAAGAAAAAGTATGTATATAATGGAAAAAATGAGAAAATAGGAACATTTCTCTTAACTTGCCTAAGTTAATTAAGCACTCTCCGTCCAAAATTGAGACTTGAGAATTACGTGTCAAGTAGAGGGACTCAACGCCGCGCATTACCATATTAGGGCAAAGAAGTGAAAAAATAAACAATTTTTCCCCCAAAAGGGAAATGAATCTACTCCCGATCGGATTTACAGTTATTTGGTAATTTAATAACAATTAAATTTTTATGAAATTTCATTTTTAAAACACATAGAGCTAATAAAATGTTATTTTATAAGTCACTATTTGGTATGAGGCCGGTCGTGGCGCAATTGGACATAGTCTGACTGTAAACGCGATCGGTTGTGAGTTCGATTCCCACTTACAGGAATATTTAATTTATTTTCATTTCCTTATTCTAATTCTCGAAGTCTCGAATTCTCCACGGATAGCGGAGTACAGACACTAGGTAATTCCTGTCTATCCAGCTATGCGGGATAAAAGCGTGAAGCTAAACAAAATTGGTAAGAACTACAGTCAATCTGTGATTTATTATTATAGCTAATTAAAAATTATATAAAAAATATTAATAAATAAATATTTTTTACTATCAACTAACATAAAAATATAATAACAATATTATTAAAATTTATAATTAAAAATAATAATTATTTATAATTAAAAAGTTTGGGACCATAACTAAGATCAAGCGCGGCGTTAAAATCCGCCATTCGACTCGTAATGTCTTTAATATTAATTAGAAGTGGAAAACGGAACTAGATATTAGATTCTCTCTTAATAACAATATTATTAGTTATAATTAATCAGTAATTTGACATTCAAAGATTACAATTAAATTTGGTATGCTCATTGCACATACTTACTTACATATTATAGCTCGTTCCGTCGCTATCCGAAATTATCCGAAATTTTCGAATTCGGATTCGGATTCGGTTACGGTTACGTATATATGGATATTTTTTATGTCGGATATTCGAAGAGACCGGTCGTGGTGCAGCGGGATAGCGTCTGACTGTAAACGCTATTCTGGTAAGACAAAGCGCAGTGTTGAGACCCGCCACTCAACACATACTCCAAAGACACCATACTCCATAGACAGAAAGTACCTAGTGTCAACACACTCCGTACTTCATTTATTTCTATCTTATTATTTTATTATTTTATTATTTTAGTTCGGGGGAGTGATTATATTTAAATTATTTTCATTAAACACAAAGAGTAAACACAAAGAGCGGCGTTGAGTTCCACCACTTAACACGCAATGTCTCGAATTCGGTGGAAAGTCCAATAAAATATATCTAAAACTGTATTCTCTTCGAGAATTATTTTAAATCTATTTCTGCATTTGATTCCGATTCCTTGTACGTGAAAAATTTAAATATTGTCTTCCTCTTTACTTGATTTTCCTTCTAAAACATATCATACAATGTGTTGTTGTTGTTGTTGTTAGTAGATAACTTCTTTGAATGTATTTTTTTAATTAAAGTTTAGGACCATAACTAAGACAAAGGGCGACGTTAAAATCCGCCATTCGACTCGTAATATCTTTAATATTAATTAGAAATGGAAAACGGAACTAGATATTAGATTCTCTCTAAATACCCTGTTAAGTAGGAAAAAACGTGAAGTTACATCAAAATTGTTGAGGTAAAAATGACCTACTGTCACATAGGGCGAAGGTTGCACATACCAATCCCATATACGGATGTTTGTTCCGGTTTAAGAAGAAATCACGTGGTTAAGTTCCGCTTTTAATTATATTAGTATAAAGTATATGTCAGCAGAAAGAAAAATTAGTTTTTTTGTTTAATATATGTTTTCTGATTTTGCGCCTTATAGGCCGGAGGAGGAAAGGTCTTGTACAAAAATAATTCTAATATATATTTTACTTATACAATATTATTTCTTAATTACCATTATTATACATATATTTTGATATTCTAATATAATAAATATATTTATCTACGAAGAATCTTATAATAAATAAGAAAAATAGAAGAATTTCGATGTAACTCAATAAAAACGTATAGGTTAACAGTTGAAAAGATGGGACGAAGTCCGAGAGGCGCCGGTTCGAATTCCGCTACATTCAAATTATCATACGTTTATTAAATATTTACTCCATTATCCATGAAAAATAAAGAAAAACAAATAAATATGATTATCTGTATAATCTTTTAACTAGTGTAATACTAACTAACATACTGATAACAGTATTAGCTGTCTGAAAGCGACACTTAGCGGCGCCTATATATATATACTATAATAATAATTTATCAATTAATCTGCTCTCAGATTATTATATTGTATATAATAAGTAATTTAAATAAGGTAAAAATATTATCTATATGAAATCCCACAATAATTGAAACGAATTGGTTGAACTCGGTAGTAGCGAGTTCAATGCCCACGATGGGAAAAAAACGCTATGTCAAAAGACAGGGTTGATGCCTATCATATGCGGAGAGGGAATATATAAAATTATATATAATACGGTGCTATCTCTTCTTACGTACATTTTAAGAGGCCCTCGTGGTGTTTGTTTCTCAATTAGTTGTGGGTTCTATTCCCACTCGCGGTAATGATAATATTTACAATATTTTGCGCGACTTCCTGTTCATGAAAATGTGTGTAGCCATAACGAAAAAAAACATTTATTTAAAAATATTTTGTGTTTTATATCATATTAAAAGATTATCCTATCTATCAATTTATATCGTTTGGTATGCATATGTATGCATGAGACATAGGAGTGTTTGACATTAGTATGTGGCTTAACACTTTACTCGGTCTGAACTCGAAGTATTTCCAAAAAAGAACGCGATCTATTGGTGGTTAGATTCCCACACAAGGAAATGGCAAACAAAACGCAGTGTTGAGTTCCGCCACTAAACATTCGAATTTAGCGGAAAGTTCATATAGGTGTGGAGGAAGATCTCCAATTGCACTATAATGGTGTCTTTAGTTACCAAAGTCATACAATTTTTCTTATTTAAAGAGAACCTAGTGTCAAAACTCCTATACATACTTCCTGCCCAAAACGAATCGCGTAACTTAACTCCGCCACTTGATCTTACCAGAAATAATACAATCATTCCTGCGAATGGAACCAAAACCAATCGCACTTACAGTCAATCGCTGTCCCACTGCGTCACGATAGCGTTGATTAATCTATGAAAATTCTATTTCCCGTAGTTAAATCTAGTGACAACCCTAGTGGTCCTTAAGCGTTACCTGTAGTATGTAATTCACGTTATATCTTTGCCAAATCTCGCACAATACGCCAGTGTTAGTGTCTTGTTCAACAATAAAGGCCGCTGCCGGCCGAGTGTTTAAAAATTTATAGTTTTATCAGTAGATTACGTTTTTAAAATTTTCATAAAAATAATATTATAGTTTTTTTTTATTTACCTAATTTTTTTAATTTGATGTGGTTTTTTTTTATTTGAAAAGGTGAGTTTTTTTTGTTATCTTTGTAGGTTTTTACATTTCTTCTGTCGTTTATATAAATTATGTATTTGATATTAGATAGTAAAAATGTTTTTTATTAGTTTCAAATTAATATTCTCACGTTTGATATAAGAAAAAATATTTTAAAAAATGTATACAAATACAATTCGAATGATTTAAACATTGAAAATATAACTAAGATTTGTTAATAATTTTTTCTTTAACACTATTTCGACTGAATAAAATAAAAAAAAATACAAAATAATTAATTTAAGAAAAAAAAAATAATTCAATTTATTAAACATATATTTTCCTTCCTAATCATCGAATTTTACATTAAAACATTTAAATAATATTTTACAAAAATTACATGCAAGTGTTTTCAATAATTGAATATAACAATTAATTCATAATAAATTCAAAAAAAATATTTAACGATCATAACGCTGGTTGTCTCACGGAAAACCGACCTATAACTTTTTACCTTAAACAGGTGCAAGACAGTTTACTAATGTAATTTCTTGGTCAGATTATATATAAATATAATATATTTATTAGTTAGTATATTACAGTAATTAGTAGGCCGCTGGAAGCGCGTCTGAATGAAACCCGAACGGTTGTGGGTTAGAGTCCCACTCGGAGAAATGATTATATTTAAATTATTTTCATTTCTTCTCTCTGATAAGACAAAGCACGGCGTTGAGTTCCGCCACTCAACACGCAATGTCTTGAAATCAGCGGAAAGAGGTGTACAAAATATCCTGACACTAGGTACTTCCTGTCTACTCTGCTACAAGGGATAAAAGCGCAAAGTTAAAAAAAAACAATAAAAAAAATATTTGTAAATTGTTGTCGCAAAGATTAGCCGAAACAGATAGACAGATAGACAAAAATTGTTGTATAATTTATTATATTATTCATATATATTATTTTTCATATATATTATTTTTCATATATATTCTTTTAGTAAAAACTGGTTATTTAATTATTACAAACAGACACTGGACTTTTATTTATTTGAATACAATATTTTTTATATACATTTTGCGTATTTAAAACTAGTTACATGAATTTGTTCGAGAATATAGAATTTACGTATAGCAAGGCTCGAAGAAGAGGAGAAATTGTCGTTACCAATCCATAGATTATTGAGGAGCTTTGAGACCCAAGAGTAGGCTTAAGGGCCCCTTTGCTTGCCTATACTGCCTCTTTATACCTTACCATATTTTTTTAAATCCTACTGACACTCAACTACTGGTCTAGAAAAACCATATATAATTGCATTGTATATAAATAAAATGGAAATGTTAAAACAATGGAATTTTAAACAATAGATTACGTTTTAATAAACATAGATATGAAAAGATTATGGTAAACATCATTGATATGGATAACTTTAACTAGGAAACAATTCCGATATGTTATCAAAATATTTGGTATATTCGAGTACATATTTACATATATATTCATTTCCGCTTTGGAAGAAAAAAACAATATTATTGTTCAAACTTATATAACGCAAAATGCAGAGGTCTTTAAGAATCAGTGGCACAGCATCTACGCAATTGGTCATGGGTTCGTATGCCACTCGAGGAATAGATTATTTATTTTTTTTAGCTTCACGTTTTTTATCCCGAATACCTACTCAATGCCGCATTTTGTCTTACCAGAGCGCGGAACCTACAACCGATCGCGTTTACAGTCAGACACTGTCCCACTGCACCACTAGCTGCCCCAATAGGATACGTTTAAATTATTTAAATTTCTCCTTTTGATAAGGAAAGCGCGGCGTTGAGTTCCGTCACTTGACACAAAATATCTCAAGTTTGAGTGAAAACTCTGTATGGAGTGTCTTGACACTTGATTGTCTCTGAATAACCTCAATCTGCAAAATGCTGCCCATACCATTACCGTAATAAATATTTAATATATAATTTCAAAAAAATACACATAAGGTATTTTAGATATTTTTAAATTATGTTTAAATCGGTTTTTTACATATAATCAATTTTAATGACATACATATTTTAAAGGAACGCAAAAAATATTTTTTATTATATATTTTATGTAAATCTGTAAAAATCTCATACATATTGTTAAAATGATGAAATTTAAATATTTTCAAAAGATCAGTATGATGATAATGCTCTGAAAGCTGTCAAACTATAGTTTAAGCGAACAGATAAGGAGACGAATAAAACAATCAAAATATGTACTGAATTTGTATATGGTGTTAATAAAAAAGGGTTTTTTATGAGATATAATATGACTTCTAAGTAAATCTTACGTTAGTATTTTTTTCTTTTAGCTTTACACTTTTATCGTGCACAGCAGGGTATCTTATATCAAGACACTCCGTACTCCGCTTTCCGCTGAAATTCCGAGACATTAAGTGTTGTGTAGCGGAACTCAACGCTGTGTTTGTCTTACCAGAACACGGAAATTAAAATAATTTAAATATAATCAGTCAATTCATTTTCTGGGTGGGAATGGAACCCACTATTTATCGCGTTTACAGTCAGACGCTGCTCCACTGCGCCACGACCGGCTATTTTTATATATACTTACTTAAAAATCAAAATGTCAAAAAATTACCATCATAGGCTTTAAGGCACTGCCATTGTCAGCCATACGATCATACTCATACTTCACCTCTCTGATAAGACAAAACGCGGCGTTGAGTTGACTACGCTCAACTCGCAATGCCTTGAATTTGAGCGTAAAATGTACAACGGAGTGTCTTGACACTAAATATTCTGTGCCTACATTACTGTGCTCGATCTAGGAAGTTATATAAGATTGGAATTTTTTTTAAATATTTATGACGATAACTAGGTAGGTACACGATATTTCTTACTAAACCTTCTCATACTAATTGTTAGCGCTAATATTCAGTACAGTGTTTATTTTTAGATTGTCGATACGATTACATTTTAGCTATATGGTTTGAACGTTACTTTTCACTTAACGCTCTATTATGGAAAAGATATCAACAATCTTATATGTTAGAGACCGGTCGTAGTGCAGTGGAACAGCGGGTTGACTGGAATCACAATCGGTTGTAGGTTCGGTTCCACTCGGGGTAATGATTCTATTTAAATTATTTTCACTTCCTCGCTCTAGTAAAAGATAAAGTGCGGTGTTAAGTTCCACCACTTAGCACGCAACGTTTTAAATTTGGCGCGATGCTGAGTACGGAGTGTCTTAACACTAGCTACTCGTAGTTCTAAAAATAAAAAATAATATAATGAAAGGTCATGGCTCAGTGGGACAGCGTCTGACTGTAAACACGATCACGCGAAAATATTTTAAATTATTTTCACTTCCTAACTCTAGTGAGACAAAGTGCGGCGTTAAGCTTCACCACCCAACACGGAATGTCTCGAATTCGGTGGAAAGCGAAGTACGGAGTGACTTGACACTAGGTACTTTCTGTCTACTCTGCTATGCGGGATAAAAGAGCGAGGCTAAAAAAAGCAAGGAGAAGATGTCTTCTAATATATAGTCATTTTCTTTGATTTATTTTAAAATCTAAATTCTTTGGTTCTCTAGAAATGACAATAGAAATACAGGTTTAAACTATTATTCTAACAAACATTACACTAGTTCAATATGAGTATCGATGCCGATAAAAGTAATGTCACGATATCTGACGTCACTTTTCGTTTCAACCAGTTTTAGCTTTTTTGATAAAAAAATATTTATATAAAATATAATAACATTTACTTTACTTAATACAAAAATATTTTTTTATATTAAATTGACGTATACCTTAATATTTTAGAAGAATACAACTAAACTCAAGTCGAAATATCTGGAAAGTATGTTTAGTAAACATAAGAAGATATGGAGGAAGGTCATGTAAAAGGCATAAGAAGGAGTTCTTTGTATGTTGAGCCTATGTTACTTCTTATCACAATAGCGATCAGCCCGTAAAAGTCCTATTAAAATTTCGTTTAGCAATTCCAGAGATTATCCGAAACAAACAGACAGACAGACAAAAATTATAATAGAATGCTATATTAGTGTGTCTACCGTGTATCCAGCCAGCCAGGCTCTAGCTGTGAACGCGACCAGTTGTAGGTTCAACACCCCCACTCGGGAATGTGATTATATTTAAAATTTTTCTCACTTCCTTGCTCTGTTAAGACAAAGTGCGGCGTTGACTTCCACCACTCAACACACAATTTCTCGAATTCGGTGGAAAGCGAAGTACGGAGTGTCTTGACACGAGTTACTTTCTTTCTACCCTGCTGTGCGTAATAGCAGACACTCCAATTTTATATATTTGCTGTACTGATTTTGTTTATACATTTTACATACAATACATATTTTACTACATATTTTAAATGCTTTTATTAGCTTTACTTTATCTTTACACCTAATCTATGTAAGAAAACTTTGCAAATCTATTTTGAATCACATTTTGTCAACCATTTTTACACGTGTCTATTGACAATACCAATTTTCCAACCGTGAATAACAAGTATAATGGCTAAATAACCTGTATACTTGCGAGCACGGACTACTGTAGAGTGTTCGAAACGACGGATTTTCAAAACTGTATTTTCGAATACCAAAATATACGCGATTAATACGTTTATAACAGTTTCACTTACAGTGTGTGAAAATCTCGAAAGTCAAAGTTCTTGATAGAATATTAGACAATAATAGTAGGATATTGCCAGTATAATAAGGAGAAAAATAAATTACGTGTTCTCGATACGCTAATAACATTGTAAGAATTTTAATTTAAAAGAAAAAATAACTTGTCGGGTAGGAGCACAATTAAAAAATATAAAGTTTCTTCCACACATAGGAGTCTTGCGCCGACAATAATTGTTAGGTTAAAACTTGTTTTTTTTATTTTATTAGTTTATTGTTTCTATACTATTAGAATTCGGTTGTGGCGCAGTGGGACAGCGTCTGACTGTAAACGCTATTACCACTCAAGTGAATTGTTATATTTTAATTATTTCCATTTTCTCACTGGCGGTAAGGTAAAGTGCGGCGTTAAGTTACGCCACTCAACGTGTCTCGACACTAGGCACTTCCTGTCTATGACGCTTATCTTTTTTCTACTACACTAGACGTCTATCAAAGAATATATTATTTAGCACGTTCGTGTTAACTAGCGCCATCTGTTGGTACGTTGTAAAACTTATAAATTATAATAATATAAATTAATCAATTGTTTTATTTTTATTATAACTTATCTTTGTATAATAGTCAAATTGTAAAAATATTTTGTATAAATTATCTCTATGTTTCCTTTAATGAATAAGTATTATGGTAAAGAACCAACTATATCTGTTTAGTAAAAGAAGCTGCATATTTTATCCCGAATAGTAGAATAGACAGTGACAGCCTAGTGTTAAGACACTCCGTTGACCGCTTACCACTCGAAATCGAGACACTGCGTGTTGAGTGGCGAACCCAACGCCGCGCTTTATCTTACCAAGACGGAGATAAATATTAAATATAATCGTTCTACCAATGGAATGGGGAGTGGGAATCAAACCCACACCCAATCGCGTTCACAGTCAGGCGCTGTCAGACTGCGTCACTTTGGCCTGAATAAAAAAAACGTTCATCCATCCATCACAAACATTTTGTAATGATTTCATTGTTTACGCAGGTTGATAAGAAAATATAATGGTTATCTTTCTACTCCCCAAATGAGCAAGCTAATTGAAAGTTACAAGAATAATATTCATAAGCATGAAGCCAATGTAGTACAGCGGGACGTCTAATCATAAACGCAATCGGTTGTGGGTTCGATTTCCACTAGGGAACTATATTTAGATTATTGTCATTTCGCCGCTCTGGTAAGAGAACGCGGTGTTGAGTTCTAACACGTAACAGAAGACGTCTCGAATTTACAACGTAAACGGCCAGTAGAGTGTCTTGACACTAACTTCGTTCATTATCCTGCTATGCGGGGCAAGCGTGAAGATATTTTCATTAAAAAAACCCACGAACAAACTCAGCACATTAGCCAGTACGTACTTATTTACTTACTACATCCGTATATTAGCACATATTGTAACTTGGAGCTCGACAGAAAATTTTACAAAACTAAATTGGTGTTATTACCATTCAGCAATACGATCTTAAGCAAGACTACCTGTTGTTTGTCTCTTAACATCTTAAGTGTTTTCTTCCTTTTTAGCCTGAATAATCTATTAATAGAAAGAAATAGGTAAATACGTAATTGAGTCGGTTGAGGCCGATCGTGCCAAATTGGGACAGCGTCCGACTGTACACGCGATCGGTTGTGGGTTCGATTCCCACTCGGGGGAATGATTATATTTAAAATTATTTTCACTCTATCAACACGTAATGTCTCGCATTCGGCCGAAAGCGGAGTACGGAGTGTCAAGCTAACAAAATAAATAGTTATTAGTATCGTGTATATTGTCAATGGCAGTTTTCTTTGTAAGAGTATTCTTGTAACCTGTTCAAGTAAGCGAAATAAATACTTGTTTTGTTGGCAATCCTTGTAGGTATCAATGATCGTCATTCTTTATTATATATTGACGATTATACGATTGGTTGTAGGTTCGATACCCACTCGGGGCAAAAATTTATGTTTTTAAAATTCATTTTCGTTCTGCTCTGGTAATATTAAGCGCTGCGTTGAGTTAGCCATTTAACAGGCAATGTCTCGATTTTGGACGGTAAGTAGTAAATAAAGTGTCTTGTAATTAGGTTCTATTTGATATTCCTGCTATACGAGATGAAGCGTGAAGCTGCTTCTTTTTCATACATTGTCTTTCTTATTTTATTATTGGAAAACAAATCGGACCGGTCTTGTTCCGCTTATGAAGAATGTTGGCAATAGATTTATATTTAAATCATCTATATTTGCGATATGTTTTGCGTGAAATTTAACATTTTTAGATCTTTATTCCAAAATATCAATAAACTAAATTATTCCTTATTACATCACCTATATTACAGTGAAAGTCCCTATCGGAAAATTACTCAGTACAAACAGATAGAATAAATTGTAAAAAATATATCACTGAAACACAGTATTTAGTAAATAAGCCCACTATTATTTAATATTACAAACAGAGTTCCTCACCCTCTGTCTACCCTGCGAAGGTTCCCGCAAAGAAATATTAAGTAGGTACTTACACACACACATATATATATATATATATATATATATATATATATATATATATATATATATAATTTTTCGAACGAATACTTAGAACTAATGGATATAAATAATATATTCTATAAGTATTATGTAAATTTTCCTAATACAAATGTAAATAGGATATTATAATTTTATACAAAATTTAGGTTGATACAATTAATTTATTTTGTTTAATACATTCCGAATATTAATGTAAAAGTCTTATCAAAAGTATTCTATCCGCTTTTACTCCTATAGAATATCATGTTTTCATAGCAACAAGCAAACTGACAAGTAGATAAAAAAAATTCTCGACAGTATCTATTCCATATATATATATATATGCTATAAGATCTTTATTTTTGCTATTATTATATATTATAATTGATTATGTTTTAAACGTTTGTATTTATAACTGTGTATATTTTTGTATTCGAAAAAACCACATATTAAAAGTAACGTCACGTCCTCGATCAAGTAAGACAAAGTTAGACGTTAAGTTCCGCCAGTCACCACGTGGTGATCAGCTGAAAGCGGAGTACGGAGTGTCTTGACACTTGGTACTTCCTACCTATCCTGTTATACGGGATAAAAGCGTGAAGCTAAAAACCAACCCGACGTTTCGAACACTTTAAAACTTTCCCAGGTCAAGGATAGACTATATTTTTGTATCCAGCTCACAATAGTTATTCTATCGACTTATTTCCTATATAGTACTATTTTTATAATTTTCTTAAATTCTCGAAGTAATACATGTACCTACTTACTTACTTTATAATTATACATGGCTATAAATTTCCATATTGAATAAGCTGCGAAATTTCTGTACGCTTATTTATTTTTATTAGCACAACTGTAGGAAGAATTTTGCTGCCTCATTATTTATTTACAAGATATTTTATATTTCAATTAATACTTTCATTGTATTCATAATATTTATGTATAGTTATAATTAAAGTTTCTTTGGCGCGTTAACAGAGCGTTGCCTTAGCAACGTGTACGTCACTTTATATAAATGTCAAATCAAACGCATGCTAGTTGTGTGTTACATTTATTTTATTTATTTAACATATTTGCATTACTCCATATAAAATATAACTGTGCCAAATTTCGTTCAGTTATTACCGTATAAAGGGATCTATAGTTTTTGCTTTACGTATTAATTATTATATACGAAGTAGATAATTTTATTTATGGACATGTAGGTAGGATGCATATTATCACCCAGTTGCAGCTGCATATTGAATCACTAACTTGATCGCGTCCCAGAACAAAGCGTTTAAGAGGGGGGGAGCAATCTACGGTGGGAGGCACTTCATATAGTAATCATCTCGTTTCCATTAACGGCACTCGTAACTACATATATTTTGACATAATTAAGTTTGTTCGACTGTTTGTAATGAGCTGTGTATAAAGAAAATGCGTTCTAGTTTGTTTCGCGTTCGACGTGACAGTGACACGGAGCCTCTGCTTCCAGCGATACCTGCTGCAAACCAAATCCAATATGAGGTTTGACTTATTTTGAAACATAACCAATGTAATGTAAAGAAATAGTTTGTAATTATAATAAGCAAAAAAAAACGATATACTTAAATAAAATATATACATTATTGTTTGTTGTTTGTTATTTCAGTTAGATACTACATATAAGATAATAAATGATATAACAAATACTGAAAAAAATGGTTTTAGTTTCTTAAAATATACTGTTTTATTTTGTTTTATTCGACTTTGACATATCTTACGTCGTGCGCACCTTATTCGCTAACTTGATGCTTCACATCACATCTGGAGTTGCCAGTTTTTAATAATATTTATTTCTACAAATTAATAAAATATATTTTAATTTAATTTAATAGTCTTTAATTAATTCCATTTTGTTTATAAAATCGTGTTGAAATATTAAGGTTAAGGTTAATAGATAACGGTCGAAATATATTTAAAATGAAAATATATCTATACATATAAAATAATATAATGGATGACTGTCTGTACATGAAAGACATATATACGAAAAGAAGCCTAAACAATTATTTTTTTAAATGTTTAATCTGTATGTTTGTTTGTGTGTACACATGTACACTCTATCTTGGAAACGATTTATCCGAATTAAATGCAGTTTTCCCTATAGTATTTTTGTTTTTACTTTTCTAATATTCTTATTCAACAAAACTATAAAAATAGTCAAGTTATAAAATATTTGTAGCGCCATAGTGGTATAGTAAATATACGTTAATCGATGATTTTGAATTCAAATCCAATCGAATTAATATTTATATTTAAAATGCTCTCTTAAATGGTGATATGAAGATGTTTTGTTTCCTATACAAAATCAACGCCCATTTCAAAGTGGGCGGTAAGTCAAGGACGCAATGATATCACTTTAGTATATTTTTGTAAAAACATAAAGGGTATCACTAAGTGGTTGTGGGTTCGATTCCCACTAGTAGGAATAATTGTATATAATTTATTTACTAGTAAAACAAACGGCGGTGTTAAGTTCCATCACTTACAAAAAAAAAGCTACAAGCGGCGTATTTTAATTTTCAATTACATTAGGAGATAAAGCATTATGCTAAATTTATATTCGTCAGTTTTGTATTTTTTTATAATACATGTATATATCCTTAATGTTGTAATAAAATATTAAATTAGTAATAAATAAATAATAGCAATTAATTAGTGCACCTTGAAATTATCTAAACCAACCAGCGTTGGAAGACCATACTTGCTATCCTGTGAATGTAAATTTGTAACAAGTAGCAATATAATAAAAACAAACATTCGACTCTGTCTCATAATTCCAAAATTATTTCAATTAATATGATAAATCTGTCAACAATCTCTTCTGGTTATCATATTTTTAAAGTATAATTTCTTATTTTACTATTTTTAAGGTGTTATTCTACACTTAGGATTAAACGATTAGAAAATAAATCAAAATTTAAATTCTTATACATTTTTAAAAAACATGTGTAAGAATTTGAACGCAGCGGGATCCGAACCCGATGCCTCTTGGAAACCGTCCAAGCGCTTTGACCGCTAATCCATGCGTTCTATATACGAATATGTTGAAAAGACGAAATATACGTTTGTAACCATTTATTTATGTTTTTAACATACTTTTCTTATAAATTACAGCAAGCAGAAGTCAACTACGGTGCAATGGCACATGTGGGGACGTCCCAGTCGGTACTGGTGGAGCCGCGAGGCGATAGAGCTAGAAAGCTCCCACAATATATAGCTGCTTTATCAGGTATATTTTAAATTTCCAAGTTTATTAATCGCTGTAATCTTGCGTAACAGGCGTAAATAATTCAAATAAAACTTTTCCCTCGAGTGGAACCCCGAACCCCCGGTTGTTAAGCCACAACCGGTAGCGTTTACGTCAGTGTGTAGTCGCTATTCGAATGTTTGATTTTTTAATAACATTTTTATTTAGATTTTTGCATTTGAATTTCAAAAAACTGAATTTCTTGAGTAATATAAAGAAAATGCACTATATATAGTGCATTTTCTTTATATTAATAATAGAACGTCATCAAGCTACACTTAAAGTGTTTGACTGAACATTTTACGATAGCAAGTACAATATAGACTGGGTTTAAAGTTATACCCTAATATATTTATAAATATTTTAGACTATATTAAATTATAATCACAAATAAATAAAAAAGAATATATTTTTGTCCCCACTCTGCTTTTTTCAACACAAAAATTTTGTATAAAGCGGTGATCAGTCAACACACTCGCTGTAACTTTTTTTACACACCTAACAAAAAATTGCCCCAATTAGAAATTGTAAAATATTAAACCAATTATTGAAAAATCATTTAGCGTATCTCTCACAATTAACCCTTAATTATCATATAATAAATTTCTTGTTTTTTCTAATTCCAGCTGCCCTCGGCCCGTTAGCTACTGGAACGATGCTGGGATGGTCTTCGCCAGTTGTTTTCAAAATCATCCAAAGCAATAACACCGATTACGACTTCGACGTTTCCCACATTCAAGGCGATTGGATTTCTTCTCTCACAAATCTCGGTGGAGCCATTATTTGCTTTCCCACGGGCCTAATTATGGATGCCATAGGACGCAGAGGCACTATGCTTCTTCTTGTTATTCCTTTCGTATTAGGATGGTTCTTGATTACCTTTGCGACCAACGTGGCCATGTTGATGGCTGGACGATTGCTGACCGGTATTGGAGGTGGAGGTTTCAGTGTGGCGGTTCCAGCTTACGTTAGTGAAATAGCAGAGGATTCTATTCGAGGTGCCTTAGGAAGTTTCTTCTACTTGATGGTCACAATGGGTATACTTTATGCATATGTGGTTGGTAGCTACACTAGCGTTCTTGTATTTAATATAACTTGTACCTTGATTCCTCTTATATTTGGACTAATTTTCTTCTTTATGCCCGAAACCCCTAACTTTTTGGTCTCAAAAGGCAAACACGCCGAGGCGCGAAACGCTTTGACACGACTGCGAGGAAGTAGTTATGATGTTGACAACGAAATGAATGTTCTGCAAAAGAATGATGAAATTGCAAAAAACAATTCTGTATCTTTCTTGAACGCAATCACAAAAAAATCAGCATTGAAAGCTGTTTTAATATGTTACGCTTTGATGTTCTTCCAACAACTATCTGGTATAAATGCTGTACTTTTTAATTCATCGTCTATTTTTGGTAGCGCCGCTTCGTCCATGCCACCCGCAGTTTCTAGCATAATCATTGGAGCTATCCAAGTAATAGCAACGTTTATTTCTGGTTTAGTTGTGGACAGATGGGGAAGGAGAATATTACTTCTATTTTCTGCATTAGTGATGTGCATTTGTGCGGTCATTTTGGGTGTATTCTTCTTTTTACAAGACGTACATGGCCCTGACTCGTCGATTGTAGAATCTATAACGTGGCTGCCTTTAGTATCCCTATCATTATTTATTATTGCATTTTCTTTGGGCTTCGGACCTATACCTTGGATGATGGCAGGGGAACTGTGTCTAATAGATATCAAGGGCTTTGTAGCTTCAACGTCAGGCACACTAAATTCAGTATTAAGTTTTATTATTACGACTACATTTAATTCTCTAAACGCGGCGATGGGCTCAGGACAGGTTTTCTGGATGTTTGCAGGACTTTTGCTGTTAGGGTTCCTTTTCATATTCTTCGTTATACCAGAAACTAAGGGAAAGAGCTTCGAAGAAATCCAGATACTCCTCGGAGCGGAACCTCGAAAGATAATTGACGAAAAAGCGGACGAAAAGAAATAAACAATCGCAGACATAGATAAAATATTTATTTACAATATTTTTCTCATTTAATCTGTGGTTGGCTGATCTAGTCATCTTTGATTGTCATATATTTGATGTATTATTTATAATGTAAGACATGATAGCAATAAATGTAAATATTAATTTATTATGTTATTTTATTTTTGAAGCCAACAAATAATATATATATATATATATATATATATATATATATATATATATATATATATATATATATATATATTAATAAAAATAATTTTTACTCTAAGCTGGTTGCCTTGATGAAGAAATTAGATTCACGCTATAAAAATATTATGTTAATCCATACTTATTGAATGACTGACGGATCAACACACAGACGTAACAATGGAAAAGGACGATTCGCATCGAAGTTATATATTTTATTTAATCTTGACTCAATTAATGAAGATATTATTAAAATATGCACGATTAATTTTAAGATAGTTTCATTTGAAATGTGTAATAAACTATGTTTAAAACACCGACTTCAAAAATTCAAAAATTAAAAAATATATTTTTTAAAAGATATAATTTGCATTTTTTTTGGGCTTCGGACCTATACCTTGGATGATGGCAAGGGAACTGTCTCTAATAGATATTAAGGAATTTGTAGCTTCAACACACCTTGTTTTAATTTAAAAAAACCTTGTAAACCAATATTAATAAAACAACACATAACTGTTATTTATTCGAAGTTAATCACGAAAATATCAGTATCGTATATCGACCAAGATTTTTAAGTGCTAATGGTCTCCTAGATCTAGGGGGACACCTGTGGCGAAATTATATGTATGAGTTCCTCGCCTTTCTACGAAACTCTAAAAAATCTACTGTATTTAAAAAAACGGTTTGGCTTGCTGTTATTTATTGAAGATTTCCATTAATATCTCTGAATATCTTCAACATTATTTGTGGGATCATTCCCGAACAATTCCTTCAAATAAAAATATTGCATATCGGTTCACAAGTTATGGATTAATCGCAGTAAATACGTAAATGGAGTCGTGAAAATGATATCGTCAATTTAACATATGTGATTAGGCCGGTCGTGGCGCAGTGTGACAGAGTCTGACTGTAAACGCGATCGGTTGTGGGTTCGATCCCCACTCGGGGGAGTGATTATATTTAAATTATTTTCACTTCCTCGCTCTGATAAAGACAAAGAGCGACGTCGACTTCCACCACCTCAACACGCAATGTCTCGAATTCGGTGGAAAGTCAAGTACAGAGTGTGTTGATACTAGATACTCTCCGTCTACCCTGCTATGCGGAATAAAAGCGTGAAGCTAAAAAAACACATATATGATTATAAAATCAAAACGACTGGGCCCAATTGAAAATAATTTTGGTGGGAACAAATGGCAGCCTTGCATTCAACTAAAAAAGAAATCACGTAAATCGGCACAGAACTTTCGTTATCTTTTACAATTGCTGTATAGATATATATATATATATATATATATATATATATATATATATATTTATATATATATATAATATAAGTAAAAAATTTTATGTATTGATTGTGGAGTAATAATGATTACTTCTACGTTTGTGGAAAATCTATTCATAGGGAGGTGAAATAAGAGTTAAATAAGTTTGTATAGAGATTCCCCCATTTTTAATGTTTGATTTATATTACTAAACATTTATTTTTGGCTTAGTGATTAAAAACAATAATTACGTATTTCAGCGATTGGTAAATTTAATGCTCAAAGGTGCTGGCACAATGGGACAGCATCTGACGTTAAGGCGATCGGTTGTTCGATTCCCAATTGAGGGAGTGAGATTTACTTTCACTTCCCCACTCTGGTACGACAAGGTGCGCCGTTGAGTTGTGCTAATCAACACGCAATGTCTCGGATTCGGTGCAAAGCGGAGTACGGAGTGTCTTGACACTACGTACTTTCTGTCTACCCTGCTATGCGCAGGAGTTGCAACATTCATGCTACTGTGTGCCTTCCTCATACATAAAACGAGATGACAGCAACCAGGATAGATTGGTACCGAACGAGGGTGGTAGATGGTTTTCTTCAAGGGAATGATTAAAAATACTTCATTAATAAAAATATTTTACTATTGGTTAATTATTTTTAACAAGAATCGAAACACGTAGATTACATATTAAGTATACAAGGCAACTGCTATTACGTAAATACGTAACTAATTATTATTTTAAAAGCCATGTAATATTTTAATTTAATTATGCCATCGGTATATAAGATATAATTAAATCGATATTCTCATCCTAGTGTTTCAATTAATAATTTTGGCCACAAATAATAAAATATTTTTATTAACGTTGTATTTTTAATCGTTTCTGAGAACAAAAGCAGACACCAACATCGTTCGGTATCAAACTATACAGCTTGCTGTCGGACAGTCCCAGATAACGTAATTTCATGTATCATTATAATTATACTTGTTATTATATCTGGTTAGTAACAAAAGTATTATGAACTTATGTTAATAATAAGGACAGTGACATCTTGCAGCGATGTAATGTGGATATTAAAAATCATATAAATATCTATTATTCATTGATATATTAGCTTCATATTTTTATTCTGCATACCCAGTAACAGTATCTAGTGTTAAAAGACACTCCGTACTCCGCTTTCCGCCGACTTTGAGACATTGCGACGGAACTCAACGCCGCGCTTTGTGAACGAGGAAATGAAAATAACTTAAATATAATCATGTCTCCGAGTGGGAATGGAGTCCACAACCGATTACGTTTACAGCCAGACGCTGTCCCTGTTTTAAATTATTCGTACTCAGTTGTGAACGATGATCCCGGTATATATAGAATTAATTTACCTTACCACTACAGATAAATATCTATTTATGATGATTTTGTAGCCCGTCAATGTACTTACTAATTTTAGAAATATTTTTAATTTCCTGACCATCAGGGTAAATCTGAGAAATTACTTGTAACTAATTTTAAGCAAAAAATAAAAAAAAATATCATTAAAAATTATTTACTTAATATTATCAAACACTATCTCTAGTTATTATTAATTATTTTTTTATTTAAATATGAAGTAGAAGAAAAATACACGAAAAATACTCAGAAGTGTTCTTCTTAAAAACTTTTTACACGAGAAATCCAGGAGATAATTGACAATATCAAAATACTTTTTGTTTAAATAAGTTATTACAAGTATTTGAAAATATTGTCCGTCCGTTCGTCAGTATTGTCCTGATGGAGGCTACCTACCACGAAATAGGTACTTTATAATGCCGTTTTAAAAAAGTATAATCAGATAGAGACGGATTCTATTATACCGCATGCAACATGATCGTAATAGCATGAAGCCGTAGTTGCCGCAAGCCGTGGTCTTAGCTGGAGCTAAGAAAATGTACAATATTGTTTCCTATACCTTCATAAGTATTGCTTTTATTATTTGGATGTTAGTATCGATTTTATACGCAATAAGCTTATAAGTGAGATATTTATAGTTTCAATCAATCAATCAATCAAAATATTCTTCTTTCAATTAGGCTTTCGAATCGCCAATCAACACAAGTGTCAGTATTGTCAGTCCTACGGGAGTGCTTCGGAAGGCATTTATATATATATATATATATATATATATATATATACACACACACATATATATATATATATATATATATATATATATATATATATATATACATATATATATATATATATGTTGAGTTCATGACAATACTTCCTGATTGAATATTCACTGCATTTAATCAGTATAGTATTCATTCATAGAATAATATACTTTTTTCAATAATTTTAATATTAATTTTAATATTTTTATTTCTCTAGCGGCATATCTAACATTGTGGAATTTTATTATGTATGCGTATACATTGTGACTTAAATTATTTATTTTATTTTTGAAGACAAATAATAGGCGTAGTCAGCTTATTTTTATTCCTTGTGTTGACACCGTGTCTATCACTGTTATTTTTAAAAATAATTTCAATTATTTTTGTGGACGATTATTTACAGTCACATTAAAGCGATAAAAACATAACTTATTAATCACATGAATATATACGATTCATATAATATATTAGACACTGCTAGAAATAAACAGGTAGCCAAAAGTATCTAAATTTTCGTTGAATCGAATCTTGAAGATAATTAATAAAAACATTACATGATTATCAACAAACATATTAGCTTACAATAGTTTTAACTCAATAATAATTTAACAAAAATCTAAATAAAATGAACTAACTTTACTGACACTTTTTGTCGCTTTATAAAATAGTGGGGACAGTTAAATAGAACTCGCCCCGCCCGCTCGTCGACCGCAAGCCAAGGTTCGAGCCCCGCGCCCTTGCGGTCGTCGGCTTCCTGCAGCCACGTCAGTGCTTGCTAAACTTCGCAGGGTTGGAGCACCCTCTTCCCTCCTCCTCCCGGTGTCGCTGTAAAGACCATTAAGGTCAACAGCATGAAACTCCATTGACAGAAAAAAAATAGAACTGAAGTAGAAGGGACAAAAAAAGTAAAAAATATATTATAGTGAATTTATTATTTTATGTATTATTGAATATGTTACTAAATTTGCCGCAGTGGGACGTTTGACTGTAAACGCGATTGGTTGTGGGTTCGAGTCCCATTCAAAGAAATAATTATATTTAAAATTTATTTTCATTTCTTTGCTGTGGTAAGACAAAGCGTGACGTTGATTTCGCCTTTCACAACACAATGTTTAAATTTCAAGCGGAAAGCAGTCAACGGAGTGTGTTTGTCCTTACGGGTTTTTCTTAATATGTTAATTTATATAAAATATTATATTATTATTATTAATGATTTTTTTATCTGAAATTAAATAGAAATTAAAGTATGAAGTGAATAGCACCGGCTGTATATCACTGAACTCTGAGAATGCAAGAATAGAGTAACGACAAGAAAACACTTAGAATTATAGTACCTGTACCAGACGTGAATAGGTTGATAAACAGACATACACATGAATAAATAAGTAAATCAAAAAAACAGTAAAGAAAACACATAAAATATTTTAACAATAATATAAATAAAGTATTTTAATAATATAAAAAAATAGTTTTTATATTAACTTTCCGATCTAATTATAAAAAAGGCAGCCCTAAAAGGTATTATTACGGTTTGTTAAAACATATTCACGCCTGCTAAAGTATTTGAAGAACAACATCAGAGATTTTGTTATCAGAGTGAAATACATTGAAATGTATTCAAGGAAAGAAAGAAAGGAAAGTTTAATTGATTATGCCCTTTAAATGATTTTGCAGCTTCACGCTTTCTTGTACATAGCAAGATAGTGTAGAAACAATGTTCTTTAGTTTTATTAATATTCCAATAGCTGCAATATAAAATAAACTACATATAATCATTCAGGCCGGTCGTGGTGCGGTGGTTACAGCGTTTGACTGTAAACCCGATCGGTTGTGGGTTCGATTCCCACTCGGGAGAATGATTATATATAAACTACTTTCACTTCTCGCTCTGGTAAGACAAAGCGAGGCGTCGAGCTCCACCACCCAACACGCAATTGCTGTCCAATTGCGACACGATTGCATAAATAAAAAGATTTAGATATATAAAATTTAGTAAAATAATATTTTTTTTTACCTTTACACTTTTTATACCGGATGGCGGGGTAGACAGAAAGTACCTAGTGTCAAGACTCGCTCCGTACTTTGCTTTCCATCGAATTCGAGACATTATCTTACCACAGCGAGGAAATGAGAATATTTTTAAATATAACCACTTCTCCGAGTGGGGATCGAACCCACAACCGATCACGTTTACATTCAGACGCTGTCTCACTGCAGCAAAACCGGCCTCTAATATAGATATGTATACAAATATATACAATTCAAATATCTGTTTGTTATAATAAAATAACCGGGTTTTTTTATTTTCGTCAGTCTATCTGTTCGTACCGGCTAGAACGGCTGGTCCAATTTAGATGGGGCTTTCACTGAGGGACTGATTATAAACTAAATCTCCATATATGTCATATTCTATACCCGAGTGTACAATATAGCTCATGTCAAATTATCGCTTGGTTAACTCCCCTCATATCTATTGAAATAATACACTAATATCGAATATCATATCAATTACGCGTGTTGTACCTAAGGATAAAAATAGATAGGTTATAAAAACAATTTATTGTAAACATGCATTCAACAGCATAAATTTAATATGCTAGGAAAAATAATCACAATAAACGAATACCTAGACAGGTATTTTAACAAATAATTTATAATAATACTATTTTTTTTTGTAAAAAATATAAATTCACCTAGAATTCTCTTTGGTGATTCAAGTTTGGTAACTTATGGCTTAATTCATAATATGTTTTCTAGCAAACTAGATCATCTATCATATATACTATATTAATAACAATATAAACAATTGTTATATACAAGAGTATTAGGCTTTGAGGCTATTTAAATATAATTTAAACTGGAAAGCCTATAGCAAATTGACACTAGAATTTCCACCACCAATTTTGGAATATGCTCTTCTATAAAAATTACAGCAAAACAAGGAATTCATGACTTCGTTGAGCGAAGACGAACTCTGAGTCCTGTAGAGTCCAGATGACACTTCCTCAATACTGATTTCTCCGACAAACTGTTGTAGATCATTCTTTGGGAAACCCTCTTTATAATATTGCTTTATAGTATCATAAGCATCCATTATAACGGAAATAAACAAACTCAGTACTACATAAATGTATAAACTTATAAATGAATATAAATAAACTCGGCTAAACCACCACAGCATCGGTGATTTTCTGGACATTATTGAGAATGTTGCGAACATGTCATCACCGTTAATAAGTGAAAACAAACACTCAGATGTAGTTGCTAGTGATCTGAACTTCATATGATATGGACCAAGCACTAGCCATCCACAAAACATGAATCCAGCATACAAAAGTAAAGCGCAACAGGAAAATCGGAATATTTTAGGTGCTGCTTTCTTCAACGTTAATATAACTACATTGTAAGTCTTAAAGAAACCAAGATATCTCAAAACACCAAACCAAACTAATAGGTTTCCGATACCCAAAAACATAGAACAAACATTCCATTGATCGTTAGTAAATTGATTTCGTTCTATCTGCTCCTTTATCGCTGATCCCATAATGATAAGAATGTCATTGATAATAATCATTATGTACCAAATATTGAGAAACTCCAAACGGCCTTCCAGACTCAGTTCTTTGTTATAGGCTCTTCGGAAAAAATGTACTGTCAGTTCTTTTAAAAGTTGTGCCCTATATATAGCTCTACTACACAACACTAGTGATATGCTACAAATAAATATGACTAATATGTTAAGTACACTTCTCAAGATCTGGTCTATTTGATTATTAGTAATGTAAGCCTTATCACCTTTGCAAGCTAATTTAAACGGTGCGGCGTCTAAGAGGAGTGACATCTGTCCATCATGATCTTCATTATCAAATATTATTTTAATATCGAATCTGTAACAGTCTGGCGGTGTTATTGGTCCAGCTGCCCGAAAATTTATAGTTTTTAAAGAAAACAAAAGTTCTGCTCGTACCAACGCTGCAAAATTTACATCTATGCCATTGTCTTTTATGAATTCTCTTGATTTAAATAGTTTATTTTCGCCATTTGTAACATTAACACAACTGTATATTATTTCTGAATTAAATTCATAACTTTCATTGAACCCATGAATTATCCCTTTCTTGTAAGAGTATGTGCAAAATAGAGGATCTGTTTTATTGTTGTCTTCATTATTGTAAGAATATGGCCCAATTGCATTGCTTAAATTTGAATATCCTGTATAAGCATAGTCCAAGGCATTATAAAATTCATCAACCTTATATACAGCTAAAGGTCCTGCACCTGGTGGGTAAGCATTAATTTCTCTAGTCGAATCCCAACCAAGTAAAAACAAATGGGAGAAACTGATTCTGTTATCCCAAGTGTAGTTTACGTGATTATATCTGTTGTGTGCAAACAGACAAAGTTGAAGTGTCACTAGCACAATCTTGATAACCTGAACTACAAACTTATAAGGAAATTTTCTTTTGGCGCGCCATTTCTCAATTGGATTCATGAAAAAGAATTGCAACTTACGTCGCATTTTCTCTTCCACTTGAATTAGTGTCGAGGTATTGGGTGCTGACCATGAAGAATGACCTTGTTCTCTTTCCTGATTATCATTTCTTCCCGCCGCGTTAGTTTTATCATCGAAATTTGTGGGTATATTTTCGTTTTCTTCCGAGGACGACATTACGTGGTCCAAGGTAATATATTCAAGAACAATTTTCACACGAGAACCACAAAATTTATTTCGAATTTCTTACATTTGTCACTTGCACGTAACGTTGAAGGAGTTTTTAAATACTTAACTATATTATACGTTCATTATTATTATGCATTTTTTCTTTGTTGTTTTCAGAGCAACCTACCACTTCGTCACTGTCAAATGTCAAATGTCATTAACTCAGGTGATTGTAATGTCAAGACAATGACAAATTACGTCACAATTATTAGTGAAAGTTTCAATCAGCTACCGCGTTCGGAGATATGTGAAAAAAAAACAGAATATAGCTACAATTAATTACTAAATTAAATATTTAATTTTTAATTTAATTATTCTTGTTTACTTGTAAGATTACGGTGATAGCACAATATTTTTTACAATTTTATAGTAATCATTTTGTTTTTAACAAATTATTTTTAACTGTACATTATTTGTGTTTTGGTTTTGTTGCCCTGGACACGATATTTCCTTATCTGTGTTATATTAATTATATTAGTACTGGTTACATGCTGCACGTATATATAAAAATACAATAGATTAAATTTCATGTTAATTAATACTACTCTTACAAAAAATAAAATACGTGTATTTTTTAAAAATATAAAATCATTTCATCTCGAATTAATTTATCATTAAAAATTATTAAGCAAATTTAAATTTATTTGCTTTTTTGGTAGATTCCTCATGGCAACATCCCTGCCAAATTCTAGTTGAAGTTTCAAATTTTCATCTGTGGCAATGTCGTATTTGTGAAATAATTTCGTGATATTCTAGAGAAAAATTCTTTATTATTTCACTTTGGTGAGACAACAGTGAAACATATTTAAAATAGTAAACATAATTAATACAACACATGAAAATATGGTATTAACAGCGGACAAACTTAGTAACGAAGAAAGGTAATACCAGCTGTGTTTATTTAGAGGGAAAGTTACATTGTTGCGAGATTTTCTTACTGCTTATAATATTTTTACTATTTCAATATTCTCCGTTTATTTCCAGGTTCAGAGGCGATAATGCCCTCCAGTTTCTACTATATTTACCCCTCGGCCTAATTTTGATGGGTCTGCGAATAGTTTTAGGCTTAATATTGTGGATTGCATCTATAATTCTACCTAATAAATCAGCTGTAAGACAGTTGTTATCTACATTGGCGTGTTGGACGTTTGGTTAGTAATTTTACACCACCAATATCAACAATTCTTTATTTTGTGAAGCATGACCTTCATTAATATATATAATGTTAATAAATGCTAAATTTTATAAAGCACAAGGCCAAGAATAAGATATTTTGTTTTATTTTGCAGGAGTTTATGTAAAGGTGAAGGGCAGCAAAGATCCTAGGTGTAGTGTATTAGTGGCAAATTATGTGTCATGCCTGGACTCGCTGGCGGCTGCACACATGTTTGGCACAATAAGTGTATGTATTTAAATATATTAATATATTGAATATGTAATTACAATAATTATTAGAGCAACTGTAGGGTTTTTGGCTTGTTCTGTAACGGTGCCACTTTTGGTGGAAAGTTGGACAGGAAAGGATTGACAAATTTACATGAATTAAGACAAAAAGTGTACATAATTAATAATGTAGGTAGAATAGTTATTATATTTTCCACACATTCATTCATTTTTCATACAAATGTAGTGGAAAGTGTTTTATTGATAAAAGTCAACTTAGTGTCACTTTAATTTAATCATCTACAAAATTTTCCCTTTTTAATTTAATAATTGAATTTTCCCTTTTTATTTTAATAATTGAATTGAAAATATAATAATGATAATTAGAGCAATTGTGGGATTTCTTGCCAGCTCATATGTGGAGCTCTCTTTTATTTAATGATTTTTTTAATGAATTAAATATTTTTATTTTGATTATTAACTTAATTATTTTATTTTAAATGTAATATTATATATTATTTTAAATTAGAAAATATTCATATTAAATATTTTTATTCTTTCCTTTTTTTAGAGCAATAGAGCATATTTATTATTGGCCTAGTAGCTAGTAATAGTTAACAGGTAGTAAAAGGGGGAATCCCCTTTCAGTTAATTGAGTTGATATGTATAGGTGACCCTTGTCATGAAATTAGAATTGTCAATTAAAATGATTGAGGGAGTCATTACATATTTTTTAAAATGTGAATTTATTGTTATTTATAGTTAAGAAAATGGAAAGTGCCACCATTTTTTGCATCAACTCTCGGAATCAAGAATGCTGCACAATTTGTAAGAAAGTGAGTTTTAAAATCTTCATTTATATTCAATATTGTCTATGTTTATTGTCTATTATTATAAAAGTTGTATTTCGTAATTTTTTGTTTGTGATAATTATGACTTTTCTTTATAAATATATATTGTACAGTTGTAACTCCTTTACAATCTCTAAAGAACATATGTGTTTAATAAAATTCAGTTTTAATATTTACTATTTTTTAAAGTGTTATTCCACACTTAAGATTAGAAAACATTTTTGAAAAAACGTATTATTACAACATAAATAAGTTGTAACAAAACGTATAAGAATTTCGACGTAGCTGGTGGTAGAACGCATGGCTTAGCGGTCATAGCGCTTGGACGGTATCCAAGAGGCGCGAGTTCGAATCCCGCTGCGTACAAATATTTATACGTTTTTTCAAAAATTCAGTTTTATTACTGCTACGCTTTGTCTGTCAGTTATATATAACACTCCCGTTCGCCAAAATATTTTAGTAACTATCAAGGTATTTAACATACAAAATACAAAAAAATAACTGGCCCTCATGAACTTAGGGGTCACTCAAATATTACCTCACACATTAAGGGGGGAGGGTTGTACAAAGTGTGTGATTGACAAGGGGTGGGGAGGGTTCTGACATGAGAAATGTGAGAAGCCATGCCACAGACCATGGTGGGGTCAAAAATCATAAAATTGGTATGACATAGCTTATGGATGGATCCCCTTATATATAAAAGTATTATATAGTTTATTTAGAGGCCATTTGTGGGGTAGTGGGACAGTGTCTGATTATAAATATGACCAATTGTGGGTTCGATTCCCACTCGGGGAATGATTATATTTAAATTATTTTCATTTCATCACTCTGATAATATAAAGAGCGGCATTGAGTTCTTCCACTCAACACATAATGTCTCGAGTTCGACAGAAAGAGGAGTACGGAGGGTTTGCCACTAGGTGCTTTATATTATAGTTTTGTTTAGTTCAAATCCCACTCAGGGGGATTGCTATATTTAAATTAATTTTATTTTATCTTTGGTAAGGCAAAGTTCAGTGTCTTAATTTTGAAAAGAACTAAAAAAATAGTTTAAATTTTTTTTTGACAGAAATATAAGACATTTAAGGTTTTGAACATTTTTTATATTTATTTAGTATATTTTACTATTTATATTCAATTTCAGGCAACATTTCACAGAGAGTCCCAGTAAGCCAGTATTGTTACAGCCAGAGGGAGGTCCGACCAACGGCAAAGGTGTTTTGAAGTTTACAGATTGGCCATTCCCCATTGGGAATAAAGTGCAGCCCGTTGCTATTAGTATGTATATTTTTGAATTATATTTAATTTTGCATTTTTTTTTCTTTTAAACATATTGTTAAACTGTATTGTTTGTATACATTGTTTCTTATTATTATTAATTTGCCCAGTCTGGTCATTATAAAAGCAGTGCTACATAAAACAGTCTCTGATTAAATTTGTTAAAAGATATCTTTGAACATTAGAAATGTGTTCTATTCCTTTGTTTGTTTGTTCCTTTATTTTATGGCTTCCCCACAGGAAGTCAGAAACAACGGAGCACCAAACACTATGGTATCCGCATTATCTCTTCATACAATCCCCATTGATAGATTCTCAAGCTTTTTACGTGTCCTTTCTCCAGTATCATCGATACTGCGTTTTCGAAGGTCAACCGTCTCTCGTACCTGCCTTTTACATTAAAAGAAATATTAGTTAGATAGAGAGACAAACTCACAAATATTGTAAAAGGGCCCTTAATTCTAAACTAGTGTCACAAGTGCTAGGTACCAGGCTATGGCTATGTCCATAGTGATGCTATTAAAGATTTCCTCGCTTCTCATACAAATTTAGATACTCCACAGCACTTTATGGGTCTCCTGCGCGGGCGCAGGGTCCTACGTTTAATAGAGAGAGGAGTTCGGAGCAGTGCTTGGTATTTGTGACTTAAATGCAGGCTTAAGGGATCCCTTTAAGTATTAAGAACTAGCACTAAGAACATAATTTTTCGAAATTCTAATAGAATCAGAAAATATATTTTTAGTAGAGAGTAGGTATCTAGTGGCAAGACAATGCCTACTCCGTTTTCTGCTAAATTCGAGACTTTGTGTGTTTAGTGGCGAAACTCAACGCCGCGCTTTGTATAACCAGAGCGAGGAAATGAAAATAATTTAAATATAATTGTTCCTCTGAGCCCACCTACCCAGGTGATTTTGGGATGGATGGGAAATTTTGATACATATTACGCACTACAACTTTTATATTATTATAAAAAGATTTCAGTATTTTTTATTATATAAGTGGTTTAAAATAAAATAATTGAAAATTACAATTTATTTCCAGGTATCCAACGCCCCTTCACGCACGTGACAGTGCACCGCCCCACGGACAGGTCGGACGCGTTCCCGTGGCGGGACGCCTTGTGGTTCCTGTTCACGCCGTGCTCCGTGTTCACGCTGCACGTGCTGCCCGCGCACGACCGGAGGGACGAGGCCGAGGGGGACTTC
Organism: Dryadula phaetusa; assembly: GCA_032432895.1. Taxonomy (NCBI): domain Eukaryota; kingdom Metazoa; phylum Arthropoda; class Insecta; order Lepidoptera; family Nymphalidae; genus Dryadula; species Dryadula phaetusa. Next base: position 686,654 of record JAOYRS010000034.1, read on the forward strand.
GTGGAGAGAGTGAGGAGGGTTGTTGCTGACGGGTTGCAGGTGGGGGTTCTTCTGTTTTGGTTTTTTGTGTTTTTTTGTTCATGTTGGTAGACTGTGTTTGTGTTTAATATAATGTTTGTTATTGCAAATATATATTTGCAAAGGAGGATTTATATCTGGATGACATTTCTTTCAGTTAAAATAGATAAGTCATTAAAATACGTAATTGATGTCTTCTACATAAAAAAAATGTTTGTTTGTTAGTTTATTTTTTGATTGCATAATGTATATGACCAATAGCGGTAAGGTTATCAAAATAGTATTTTGTTTTAATATAAAATTTTATGCAGTACAGATAGTAACTCTTTTTAGTACGTATTTTTATTATGTGAATATATAGTATGAATCACTTTTTTAATCGTCATGTTAAAAATCAATTGTTTTCCCATTTCTTTACATTTTATAGGTATAGCGTACCTATAGGTATAGCGTACCTATAGGTATAGCGTACCTATAGGTATAGCGTAACTGTAGGTATAGCATACATATAGGTATACCCTACCTATAAGCAGGCTGTAAACGCGATTGGTTGTGGGTTCAAATCTCTCTTATTTAAATGTTTAGTTCGCCGCTCAACACGGAAAGCAGTCCACGGAGTGTCTAGACAATAGGTTGTTCTTAACCCTGCTACGCTATGTTAAACTATTTTCCTTTTTATGATATGTTTATTATATTTTTACAGGTAGAATTAACAGATTTTACATGGGAGGATGTCAACAAAGGCCCTCGTATCAGGCGCAGGAACCAGAGGCAGACTGAACTCATGAAGAGGGCGAACCACGTCAAGGAGATTTTACCCAGAGTGCCTCTAAAGGATATTTTAAAAGAACTCGGTGAGTTTTGTATTTACTTGTTGAGATTTGAACCTGATACCCTTTAGAATTAGTGGATGATTTTTACTTTTGTTGAAATGTTTTAAAATTCTGTAAGTCCAAGTTATCTTTTTTTTTAATAATTAAATAAACAAATAAAATATTATTATATTTTTTTTTACAGAAAAAACCAGAAGCGTCGATATAACGATAACTAATTTCCTTGAGGGCCTCACGCCGTATACACCGGAAATGGAAGCGAACGAAATCGAACCTCAACCCAGCACCTCCAAATCCCAACCCAAGTACATAACACCTGAGCCCACAGGTGTCTTCCCGAAAACGGCCAAGGAGAGGCAAATGAGCTTTCAAGAACGTAAAGCTCAAATGATAGCGGAGGCCAGGCAAAGGTATATAGAGAAACACGGTTTAAATATGGCGTAGTTCGGTTTGAAATATAATGATAAATTTTTAGTTTTTTTTTGGTTGGTAAATTAGCTGTCGTGTGAGGAAAGCTTACGTGATAGCGGCAAAACAAAGTAATATAGATAAGCAATATTTTTTTTTAATTATTTTGTGTACTGGTAAACGTAGAAATGAATTGGTAAATTTTTCGTTTTTTTCCGTTTTTGGTAATTTTTTTTCTCGTAACTAAAATTGTTTCGTAATTCTAAATGATTTGTATTTCTTGAGATTCTTCAATATTAAGCGTAAATAGTTTTTTTTATTTCATTTTATTCTTATAAGAATTTTTAGTCTGTATTTTCATTATATTTGTATTATCTGTTTAGAAATTGTTTTCTTACACAATCATTTTTTTTATATGTAAAATATAATGTATATATTTTTATCGATTTATTTTTAATCTTTACCATTTTATTTTAGGTAAATTAAAAATTATTGAGAAATGGTAAAAATAATTTTTAATACATCTATTTTATTTACTGTCTGTATGTAAATTCTAAATAAACTTTAAGGAGCTTTAAATTAAAATATATTATTTTAAGGTCCGTTGTTTAAATAATTTTGTTATTTTTAACACCCTATATAAAATATGGCTTATGAATAAGTAATAAAAAAAATGATAAACTTACTTGTTCAATATTTTAATATTCCCATAGTTTTTTTAAATTTCCTTTATTAATACTAACTCAAGACATCCGTGCTCCGCGTCTCAAATGGCGTGGAACACAACGCCGCGCCTACCCAAAAAGTCCTAGATTCGAATTCTAGGTTCAAAATTACAAAAAAATTGACTTTAGCAATAATATAATTCTTATATGAATTTATTAAAGGTAACACTTACTTTGAGAACTTCTTAGGATGTTTTTGGTTTAATTTATTATACATTTTCTAAAAAAATAAAATAAATAATATGAATTTAATTTTATTTTTAATATTTTCACTCGATTTACTATTTTCTATTAATTTTATTGACAATGCGTGTTGGATTGCAGAACTCAACGCCGTGCTTTGTTTTGACAGTTTTACTAAAACATTTTTTTAATTGGGATTTTTTTTAAAGTATGATTCTAGAACTTCTCGGTTTCCCTCTATGTATACATATATATGTAGTTGAATTTATTTTACGTGTTTTTTTTTATTTATTATTTTTATTAGATCATATTTCATTTTTGGGGCAGTTAGATATTTTACTGAAATTCTAATAAAAAAGTATAAAACTCTGCATATACTATATAGTCTGTATTTAAAAAAAACATTTTTATCTATATAATTTTATGTATATATTGTAAAATTATTAAAAAATGAATATATGTACATAATAAAAATTAATTACTTTATTAGTATATATTTGTAAAAATATTTTGTTTATTTTTTTATACTATCTATGTAAAAATTTAAATTTTGAATGAGAAAGCGGAGTGCGGTGTGTCTTGACACTGGGTTCTTATTAAAACGTAAAGTTAGTGGCTTATATTTAAATATGTATTTTTTATAATACACTAAAATTTAAGATATTTTTTAAAAAATCTCACTGTATAGTTTAAAATTATAAATATAGCACAATTTAAGACCAAGGTATCAATTATTCCTTAAGGTTTTTAAAGTATAGGATGTTTTCAAAAAATTTTCATTTTCAACACGGCGTTAAGTTCTGCTGGCTGAACATGGATAACGTATTGTCTTGACAATAAGTTCTTAGAACGTAAAGTTACGCGTATTGTTCATTGTGCCCTACATTTAAATATGTATGAACTTAATAATTTTTACATTTTCTCACTGATTAATTTCAAAATGATTAACAGAGTTTTTTTTAGCTTTACGCTTTTTTTATCCCGCATAGCAGGATAGGCCGAAAGTATCTAGCGGTAAGACACTATACTTCGCTTTCCACCGAATTTGAGACATTGCGTGTTGAGTGGTGGAACTCAACGTAGCACTTTATTTTACTAGAGCGACGAAGTGAAAATAATTTAAATATAATCACTCCCCCGAGTGGGGATCGAACCGACAACCGGTCGCATTTACAGGCAGACGTTGTCACACTGCGCCACGACTGGCCTCTTTAATTTAATAGGTTTTTATTTACTATTGTACTATTTTTAAAAATGTATATATAATGCTGCGAGTTCCACCACTCAACACGCAATGTCTCGACTTACGGAAAGCGAAGTACGGAGGGTCTTGGCACTACGTACTTTCTGTCTACCCTGCTATGCGGGATAAAAGCGTGAAGCTAAAAAAAAACAAAAAAAATAATTAAAAACATAAGTGTAACACACACTACCATGTGTTTGACATACACATTTATATACAGTGACATACACGTTGCTATAGCAACGCGTCTATATGGCAATACCCATATGTTAATTTTTATACTCGAAGTTAGTGGGTAGTTTTCTTACAATGTCAACCAGTAGAATAGTTTATTATTTAATAAAAATATATACTAGTTTGAACGTAGTAGTGTTCGAACCCGCACCTTTTGGAAACCGTGCTAGCGTTTTAACCGAATGAGCTATACGTCTAATGATCACTAAGGCCGGAGTTAGAGATGTGGAGAGCTGTCAATTATTTTTCAAATGAATTTTGACACTGAGGTGCTCGATTAAAAATAGAAATTAAGTTCAGAATTCTCTGTTATAGTCAGTCATGTCAGTCATGTTATCGACTAAAAGAAATAAAATATTTTACCGGAAACAATACGGGCTCGTCGAGGTTTGGATATTTTTTGCTATAATTTGGATCAATGGGTGAGATTCAAAATTATGACTATTGCGAGCGTTTCTAAATACGTGGTGGGTAGGTTTTAGCTTTACGCTTTTATGTCACAAAGCAGGGTAGACAGGAAGTACCTAGTGTCAAGACACTCCGTATTCCACTTTCCGAATTCGAGACATTACGTGTTGAGGCAGAAGACAACTTCGCACTTTGTATTACCAGAGCGAGGAAATTAAATTAATTTAAATATATTCACTTTCCCGAATTGGAATCGAACCCACAATCGATTGAGTTTACAGTCAGAAGATGTCCCACTACGCCACGATCGGCCTCTCTTGTTTAATTAAATGATATATAATCACTCAAAAAATTTGCGAGACACCTCTGTTCTACTTTTTATTTTTATATATTAGAATACTTTTTCTTAGAACTTTCACTGTTAGCTAATACTGCCTATGTCTATAGTAGATAGATTTCTCTATTTATTTTGTTATTATCTTTATTTTTGTATGAAATGATAGTTTAATTTTATACAGGCTAAAAGAAATATGTTTAGAAATGTTTTTTTTGTTGGTCTGGTAGACCTGGCAAAGTATGTACTTATATAACACAGGTTCCTTTTAAGATGATGTATTGTCATCGGATTTGGACACGTGGTCAGTTTTAGGGGAATTGGACGACCAGTGGATCAAAGTAAGTCGTAAATTTATTCTGCATTCTTACAAGCCTTTATAAACCATGTTAATGCCGAAATAAATAAAAACAAAACTAGATAAATCTAAGCTTTAATCCAACACTTTACGTTTTTATTCCACATAGAAGGTTAGACAGGAAATACCTAGTGTCAAGACACTGTACTCCGCATTCCGCTGAATTCGGGATATTGCATGTTGAATGACGCAGCTTTCTTTAGAATTTGTATTATCGGAGCAAGGAAAAGAAATTAATTTAAATATACTCTTTCCCCCGAATGAGAATTGAACTCGCAACCGATTGCGTTTACAGTCAGACACTGTGCCACTGCGCACGACCGGCCTCAAATTAAAAATATAAAATATCTAAGATATTTGTAGTTATGTAATTATTAATGTAAAAAACGTAATTTATCGCTACTGTTTCTCCATAAGAATCACCCTATAAGAGGCTAGTCATACCTTACGTCACACGTTAAGTGGGTGGGAGGAGGGTTGACATAGCTTGACACCAGTGGTCTTACAAATGAGACCATCTATGGCAAGGACGGGGAAGGGGTCAAAAACCAAACCAAACTGAAACCCGTGTAGGTATCGAAAACATAAACCAATGCCTTTCATGCTCTTCCTTCATCATTGCACCTTTATGTTCAAATAAACAATTGTCTAATTTAGGAAACAGTCCTACATCCTTAGGTTTTGATGTATTATTGTATTTTTTATAGATGCTAGAGGTAGAAGATAGAAGACTGACTGGTCATAGGAACTACGTTATTTTTGTCCAAATTGACATATTCCTAGTTAATAGGGCTCTTGTATAGTAGTTATATTATAAATTGATACATGTATTGATAGTTGTGGGTTCGATTCTTATTCGTAGTAATGTTTATGTTTTTTGTTATGGTTTAAGATTTTAATAGGTTTAAAATTGATATAATAAGACCATAGTTTATTATAGACCATCAGGACGTACTTTTTTTTAGCTTCACGCTTTATCCCTGGCGGGGTAGTCAGAAAGAACGGAGCGCCAAACGCTACGGTCCCTGCATACCTCTTTCGTCTCGTCCACAGTCATTATCCTCTTCATACATGCCCATGCCCTGTCTTCATGCTTTTCACGTGACCAGTATATTCGATACTGTGCTTTCGAAGGTCAACTGAGGATCCCCCGACCTCTTGTACCAACATACGTTTTAAGGACTTTGTTTTAAATGATCCAATTTATAACAAAAAAAAAATTAAACCGACTCCTTAATAACTCTATTTTGTTTCGAGTAATTTACCTATATCTCTGAAACTACTGGACCGATTTTAAAGAAACTTGTACTATTTAAGGTATACCTAAATTAAATTAAAAATGATCTCTCCATGTAATCTTGTTTTAGAAACATTCGTGGACAAACATGCAAACTTGCAAACATTTCACTCACTAAATTGAGCACACGTGCTTGGAAGCCTAATTGTATTATCATACACAAATATTAATTCCAACAATATTTAATGAGGCTGGTCGTGGCGCAGTGGGACAGTGTCTGACTGTAAACGCGAGCGGTTGTGGGTTCGATCCCCAATTGTGGGAGTGATTATATTTAAATTATGTTCACTTCCTCGCTCTGATAAGACAAAGTGCGGCGTTGAATTCCACCACTCAACATGTAATGTCTCGAATTCTATGGAAAGCGAAGTACGGAGGATCTTGGCACTACGTACTTTCTGTCTACCCTGCTATGCGGGATAAAAACGGGAAGCTAAAAAAATATTACATACATAAATATCGAACTGATAACATACTTTTTTTGAAGTCGGATAAAATATTTAAGTAAACTGCTTTTTAAAATATCTTAATATTACAATTTCTGACAAAAAGCTAAAAGTTTTAAGTTCTAATGGTATATATTCACTTAAAATAATGCTCGTTAATTCCTCCATTCGTGTATTCAATCATTATTAAAAAATATATTTTTTTTATCATATTATCTGTGAAATGAAGAAAAAAAAAGACTTATTAAAAAACATTTTATTATTACAAAGAAATACACAAAATAAAAATCAACGTCGACATTGTACTCGCATTGTGATATTTTAGACGTTTGTTTATAAAAGTATGTTAAAAATTGCAAGAACATTACGTTTGTTAAGAAAAAGGTTAGTAAAGATAGATTTGAAGCTGTTACCGTACTTAGTCGATATTTTAAATATTGTCACATATATTCAGATTTTTTTTTAAGTTTCACGCCTTATCCTGCATAGCAGGATAGAGAGAAGCTAGTCTCAAGACAATCCGGACTGCTTTCCGCCCAAAATCAAGACATTGCGTACTGAGTGGTGAACTTAACGCCGCGCTTTGTCTCACCAGAGCGGACGAATGAAAATAAACTTTAAATATAATCATTCCCCTGAGTTTGAATCGAACCAGTAACCTATCGCTTAGTTAATCATAATGTAGATGATTAGAAGAAGAGAAGCAGAACTTAATAATTTAAAAACAAGTTTAAATGAGGTTTTTAATAAAAAATCGCTTGTCACAGATTAAAAATTTAAATATTTGAACCCCCAGTTTAAATATTTAAATTTTTAATCTGTCGACTCCAATATATATATATATATAATACATATCCGTAGTGTGTATGAAATAACTAAAAAAAAAATGATCAACGGGTCTTTCTAATTTTAATTTTTTTTCAGCCAAAGTAACACTTGTCAAAAGTATATATATAAAGTTGTGCCCACATTTATAAACATAATATAACAAAAACACGATCTAAAAATATTTATAACATACATTGAATATTTTAAACTAAATATATACTAGCGGGAGGTCTATAATAGAAATAAACACTTGGCGGGTCGCTCGGGTCTTATTGAATTATATTGATTATCTTCTATGGAGGGATATGGAAAGTGTTCATTAATTCATATAGTCACAAAGGTCTAAAATGCCTGAGAAGGGCCTGAAAACGGGTCCAAAGAGGTGTTTTGGGTCTAAAGTCCAAGTCTGTGTGGGGTCCGACGCGGGGTGGAGAGTCCGGGGGTCGCTATTTCTTGCTTCACGGGTATATCTTGGTCCTTCTTTTTCCTCTCCTCCGCCATTTTGATTTCCGCTTGTTTCATTTCTTCCTCCATACGCTGAAGGTGGACGGCTGCCTCTTTACGTTTATCACGATTTGTTCTAGATTGGAGGGAGCTTTATTTATTTTTAATGTCTTTATTTACCGTTACATAATTATCATACATTAATTGTGGCCGATTGTGGCGAAGTGGAACAAAGTCTAACTGTAAACGCGACCGGTTAGGGGTTCGATTCCCACTCAGGGGAATGATTACATTTAAATTATGTTCATTCCCTCGCCTTGGTAAGACTACGTGCGGCGTTGAGTTCTGCCACTCAACACACTCAAATTCGGCGAAAAGCGCAGTACGCAGTGTTTTGACACTAGTTACTTCCTGACTACCCTGCTATGCGGGATAAAAGCGTGAAGCTCAAAAATAATAATAATATAATAATCACAAACTTCTAGTAGAACAGTGTACATTAAGCATATTGTAACAAAAACATGATTTAGTACTCCTTGTGCAGTGGTGTGTGATAGCAACTCTCTGTAAACGCGATGGTTACGAGTTCGACTTCTACTCAAAGGCTTAGATTTGATAGCAATTATTCTAACTTTCTCAGTTCGGGTAAGACATAACATAGTGTTCAGTTCAAAGTAAACAATACATTTTCTTTGAAAAAGTACAAAATTACAACCTTGGAAATATTAATTTCTTTAAAATTATGTGTTTACATTTGAACTAGACGATATATTGGAATCGAATCCACAATCAATCGCTTTTACAGTCAAACGCTGTCTCACTGTGCCACATGGCTTTAAGCACTAAATAATGGTTGGAAGAATAATTCAGGAAAAAAAGCTTAAAAAATACATAAAAAACTCAATATCAAAACTCACTTGCCAGTCTCCTTCACCGAAAAGAACATAGGTCCCAACTCCGCCAGCCACCTTCCGTCGACGGCGGTCACACAGTGCATGTACTCCTTGCTGGTCATCATCAGCTCGTGGTACACCACGTAGTCCGGGGAGTTCCCGAGCCCGAAGAGAGCCGACGTGGGGTGCAGGTGGCAAGGCATGCCCGTGCGGCAGTTCACGTACTCGCCGATGCCCTTCAGGCGAGCTGCTTGTTGAAAATACGCTATGTGAAGGAAAACGTAACAAATTAGATTATATTGTACTTGAAATATCTTTAGTGTTAGTAGGGGAAATTAAAAAAGACGCAAATATTAATATTTTTTACTAAGAAATTTTCGTATGAATTTTTGAATGTTATTAACTTTGAAGGTACGTTCGTCGATTACTAAAATTGTACAATATCTAACATATATGTTCAAAAAGTGTTTAGTTTAAAAATCATTTTAATAATAAAAAAAATACCTCATAACCAATCTATCAATATACCTAAATCCACTATTACTACTACACTCTAAACGACATAGTGTCGCGACACTCACCAGAGCAAATACACTTCCTGACGGTGTCCCAGTCAGTGCCACACGACACTAGCGGCAAGCGTTGCTGTTGCAGAATATCTCGCAGCTGCTGTCTCACCTCACGCACTTTGCGCATCGCCTTAGCGTGAACGAAGTGTTCTGTGCACCAGGAACTTGAATAGCTGCAACGGGGAAGTGGTATATGTTAGTTAAAATAGAAGAGAATCGGAAGTAGTGTATCGACACTAGGTTCTATTTGGATACTATGAGGAAAAATTTTCACGCTTTATCTAGCAAAGCAGGGTAGTCAGAGACAATCTAGTGTCAAGCACTCTGAGGCATAACTCGCGCAGAGAGAAGACGCCGCGCTTTCTCTTATCAGAGCGAAAAAATGTATATAAATTTCAAATTAAAATGATCATTCTCTCCAGTGAAAATCGAACCCACACCCAATCACATATATCCCTGTCCCAAAGTAGCATGTATACACACATTGAAAATAATTATTTTCAGTTAATATATACGTATGTATATATATATATATATATATATATATACATTTTAATTTTATTACAAAAAAAGTTATGTCGTACTACAAACTTAATATTTAAAATCATAAAAATAAATTTTCAAAATCATAAATCATAAAAATAAATTTATTACATGTTGAATCGTGACTTGTACTTATTTATTTTTTAATTACATTTTCAAATCGCACGTACACGATTAGTTCTTTTCACACTTGACATTAACGTTTATTTCAAAGTCAAAAACAAGGTTATAATTTCATTACAGTGGGGGACATTATTTACGTATAAGAGGTCATCGTGGCGCAGTGGGAAAGCAACTGCAACTGTAAATAAACAGGTTCAATTTCCATTCGGGGGAATAAAATTAAATTTCATTTCACCACTCTGAAAACTAAAAGTGCGGCAATAAGTGAGTAGAGAGGAATTGAAAATAATTTTAAATAACATCACTCCACCGAGTGGGAATCGAACCCACAATCGATCGCGTTTACAGTCAGATGCTGTTGTACGACCGGCCTCAATTCTTTCTACATCTATTGCTTTTCACAAAATTCATGCTCAATGAAGACAGAGTGGAGAACACAGTGTGAGACACTGTCGCGGGCGTCGATACAATGAAAAAAATACTAAAAAATATATATTAAAAAAAATACATACTTATTAGATTTCCACTGATTAAAAAGATGTAACAGCGTCAGATGATCAGATTCAGGCACTTGGAACTTCTCTTTGACGGAGTCCGCCTCTTCCTCTCTGCCTTGCGGTCGATAGAAAACCGACGGTACTGACAACATTGATACTGGAAAACAAATGATTTTTTTTAAAAGAACAAGAAGACTTTAAAAAACCGATAATATAACAATTTTATATTTTAGCTTATAGTACATATAGTGTAGAAATACAGACTGATAGATATTATATATTACGAACAGCAATATGAAAGAAAAAAATAACAAAAAAAATTCATATGTAAATGTAGAGCGTTAAATAAAGGAATTAATACTAAGTACTCTTACTACTTATTATTATTAGACAATGTGCGGCGTTGAGTTTCGCCACTCGACACGCAATGTCTCGGACTCGGTGGAAAGCGAAGTACGGAGTGTCTTGACACTAGGTACTTTCCGTCTACCCTGCTATGCGGGATGAAAGCGTGACGAATTCACTGCTAATTAGCGTGACGTATTATTATTCTTAAGTTTTTGTGGAACTACTGTGTTAATAAAAAAAAAACATATCAATGAAATTTATCAGTGTATATTACAAAACTATCGAACGCCTACCGGTGACAATGAATTCAGGACCCGTTCAAAATAAAAATTCCCACTACAAAACAGAATTCTGTCAAAAAAAATTAAAATATTCTTAATGCAAATAGGCCGTAATAAGCTCTTTCGAATTGTCAATTAACATTGTCAGTAATGTCAGTCCTATTGTAAGCTATCACCGTCTCGGAACGCAGTTCTGCTAAGAGCCGGTGGAAGTCTCAACATTTGCTTTTCACTATAGATTTACAAATGATGTTAGCCTAACAAATGAGCATCAAAAGCACCTAACTCCCTATAATAACATCATTATAGTGTTATTGGATAGAATACCAATATATACCTTCTCTAATAAAATGTTTTAAAATTAAACTTTAGAGCTACTCAATCTTTTTTGTTTTTATTTTCAATGGAAAAGGCACGAAAAACGAGCGTGCGGGTCACGTGATGGTGAGTGATCACCGCTACCCACGGCCCCGTGTAACACCAGAGGAGCTACAGTTGAGTTGCCGGCCATTAAGGTGGAAATAGGCGCGCTTTTTGAAGGTATTTATGTCGTATCAACCTAGCAACACCGCTGCAGGTAGGCCGTTCCACAGTTGTGTGGCACTTGGACGAAAATTCCTACAAAATTGCACAGTAGTGGAACGCTACGTATCCAGTCGGTAGAGATGGTATTTAAGTCTGTTACGTACTGTGCGGTTGGAAAATACAGCGGCAGAAACTAGATAATTATCAAACCAGTACTTAAAAAAGAATATTTTAAATAACTGGACAATATAACTAAATAACTATAACCATACAAAAGTACAAATATGAATTATTTCACTTACCAATAATAAGTACTTCAGCGCTACATCCCATCTCAGCGGAGACAATGAGCATGTGGCATTGCGGAGGGTCCAATGGGAACTCCGCCATTTGCCGCCCTAGAGGCGTGAGGGCACCGGTACCGTCTAACGCGCCCAATATCCACAGCTGATACATTGAATTTAAGATTGTATCCTGTGTATTGAAAAAGATTAATTCTATTTATTTTCATATGTTGTGGCACCTTATCACTTTTTGCTGTTGAAATTCCCATCGAAATCTATCTAGGTGTTGCAGAGATTAGGCGGAACAAAAAAAAGAAACACAGATAATAGACAAAAATTATTAAAAAAAAATTGGGTACATAAACAATGTATGTAAATAGATAAACAATAAGCAATTCCTTAAATATTACAAATAGAAACTCCAATTTTGTGGAAAAAAATATCCCTAGAATCCACAAAAATTCCTGATAATCTGTCGAGTGATTTTAAGATAAAAGCCTAACAAACAAACTAACATTCACATTTATAATATTAATATTAATTATATAATAAGCCTCACCTGCGGAGGCGGATCCATAAAATGAAACGCCAATAAATCCTCAACGCCTAGAGACTTCAATAGCAACACAGTGTTAGCCAAATTGGTCCGTTGTATTTCCGGTACGGTGGCCGCGAGGAGTTCCTGTTGGAACTGCCTCTGTGTGTATAGACAGAAAGCCTTCCCGGGACCAGTTCTACCTGCTCTGCCCGCTCGTTGTCTAGCGTTTGCTTGACTTACCGGGTATATCTACATAGTTTTGGGGGGGAATTAGATATTATATATGAAACTATTTTAAACGGATTAATCACGTATGTTTTGGTAATCGAAAAACACATTATAGTTATCCATGAATATATATATATAACAAGGTGATTAATCTGTTTAAAATAGTTAAAAAAATTAAAGGCGTATATTTTGGTATTCAAAATTTTCATTTAAATAGTTTCATTTAAAATAATACACTATTTATAAGTAGTAAAATGACAAACATTATTATACTACCATTGTTTTTACGTCACTCTAACTGTATTTTTGGAAATATTTTGACTGAACGGACCACACCTTTTCACTGTTTTATTATATTCTAAATTTTCTTAAAATGCTTGGGATCTTTTGTATATACAATATTTAATTTCATTTAACAAGTCAAAATAAAATATAACTAAAATCTAAACCTCTAACTCTGAATGTCATGATCTTTTATAAATCCTGTAGAGTTCCAAAAAAAAATTTTTATATAAAATATATTAATTATTCAAATACCTAACAGTTTGTACTACAAAATCAATAAATATTTCGAACCACAAACTTACCAGTATGATTTAACAAATCGTAAACAATTATATAGAAATACATTTATAAATATAGTCTATATAAAATTTTAGCTTTAAACCCTACATATAAAATACATTTTAAACGTATAACAAAACGTTAATCATTACAAACCTGTAGAGCGTCCATACCAATCCGGGGATTATACACTTTCAGTTTACAGTAGCCGCTGTCTATCACATACATGATACCGTCCACGGTGAGAGAAGTTTCTGCGGGGAAAAAAAAACATAAAATTTTTTTTTAGCTGTACGCTTTTATCCCATGTAGGATCCTAGGATATACAGGAGGCATCTAAATACATTTTTGAATGTAAAATACATTTTTGAAAACCAGACGTTTTGAAAAGTGTATGTAGTTTGTTATTTATAAAATAATGTATTTTTTTTTGGTTTACGCTTTTATCCACAGCATAGCAGTGTAGACAGGAAGTACAAGTAGTGCTGATTGTGCGGGACTTAACGCTACGCCTTGTCTTACCAGAGTGAGGAAATGAAAATAATTTAAATATAATGATTTCTCAACTGGGAATTGAACCTACAATCGATGATATTTACATTTAATTTATTTTTATTTTTTTTAAACTTAACTATATAATACTCTTCAAGCTCTTTCACTTATTACCCATATTGAATGGATTTTACAAAACAAATGTAATAATCCGCCATTTTGTTGCGACGGCCATTTTGAATATAAAGCAATACTGGCTACTTTTAACGCCTTGTTATCACAAGACGTATTCCAGATTTCACTGGAAAGTGAGAGAAACGTACCTTGAAAGACTTTACTAGCTAACTAACTAACACTGCAAGTTAAATAAAATCTTATAATACATTGTAAGTTAAAATTCCATACCGGCTATATTAGTAGCAACAATACACTTTCTTTGCCCCGGCGGCGCTCGCTGGAAAATTTTCGCTTGTAAATCTGCGGGTAGCTGAGAATATATAGGTAACACCGTGAGAGGCGGCGCCGAGTCTAGATCACCTAGACGTTCTGTTAATACCTGAAAAACATGTATAAATAATCTTAAAATAACCATACCGTTGATGGCAATTTAAAGCGTTGAGTTCACACTCAACGCGCATAGTCCCGATGTGAGGCAGAAAGCACCGAAGTGTCTTGACACTAGGTTGTCCCTGATTATCTTGCTGTTACCATTTTTATTTTTCTTCTTAACATTTTGACAAAGCGCGGTGTTGAGTTGCAACTCGCAATGTTTCGAATCCGGCGGAAAGCGGAGTACGGAGTGTCTTGACACTAGGTTTTTAATGTCTACCCTGCTATACTATGTTAGACATAGTGCAATTTTGTGATTCGTCCAATACACATAATATAATCGTTAAAAAATAGACAACAAAGGTTTATTTTTAATAAGCAGTTACCTATTAAAAGAAAAATGATACATTTTTAAAGGACTTTTTAAGTTTTATCTTTGTGAAATAGTAAAATGTCTATAATTCTAATAAATTATTGTAAAAAAATAGTGGCTTTCTGCACTACTTCTCTAATTTCGAGGCGGGTCGTGGGACGACGTCCGACTGTAAACATTATTGGCTGGGGGTTCGATCTCACTCGGATGAATTATTATATTTAAAATTATTTCGCCACTCAACTCGCAATGTCTAAAATGGAGAGCACAGAGAAGAATGTCTTGACACTCCAGGTTCTCCATGTAAACTATATATATATATATATATATATATATATATATATATATATATAAATATATATATATATATATACATATATATATACATATATATATATACATATATATATATATACACACATATATAAAAACTCCTCTATTTGCATAATTTTCGCAAAGAGTGTCGTCATATAAATAAAAAACTGAATACATTATAATTGTAATACACTTAGTTAAAACCCACTTCTATTATTAAAGTACATATTTGAAAATATACCGTATCTAAAAACAAAGGTATATTCACCTCGCAAGTGACTTCAATATCCTCCTGCCCCGGCATAAATATCAAAATGTCACCGTCATCTGGCTGAAGATGAATCTGCAGCGCCTATAACAAAACAAGTCAGTAAATTATTTTCAAAAAAAGTGTGTTGGATAATAGATTCGATACCTGTTTGAGAAAATGATATAATAAAGACCGGTCATGGCGCAGTGGCACAGAATCTGACTGTGAACGAAATCGGTTGTTGGTTCGATTCCCACTCGGAGGAATGATTATATTTAAATTATTTTCATTTATTCGCTTTGATAAGGACAAAGTGCGACGTTGAGTTTCGCCACTCAACACGCAATTCTCAATGTCTCGAATTCGGTGGAAAGCAGAGTACGGAATGTCTTGATACTAGGTACTTTCTGTCTACACTGCTATGAGGGATAAAAGCGGGAATCTAAATAAGAATATATATATATATATATATATATATATATATATATATATATATATATATATATATATATATATATTCATTATAGCAGGCAGCATAGCATAGCAGGGTAGACAGAAAGCACCTAGTGTCAAGACACTCCGTACTTCACTTTCCACCGAAGTCGAGACATTGCGTATTGAGTGGTGAAACTCAACGCTGCACTTTGTCTTTTACCAGAGCGAGGAAGTGCAAATAATTTAAATATAATCACTCCCCCGAGTGGGGATCAAACCCACAACCGGTCGCGTTTACAGTCTTCAGGTACTTTCTGTCTACCCTGCTAAGCGGGATAAAAGCGTGAAGCTTAAAAAAAATATACATATATATGTAGATATTTTAGTAAATTATAGCTACTGTACTAATAGATATGTTTTTCTCAAACAAATATTTGAATCTAAAGCGGAATCGAATTGACGACCTTACGATAACGAGCAATGTCAACGTCACTTGAAATTTTCCTTTTACGCTTTGCTATCGCAAATTAAATATTTAACCGTGAAAATGGAATAGTACAATGGTATATTATCTTTTAATAAATTATTATCAAAATTTAAGTGTATGTATATATTCCATGAATATATATATATATATATATATATATATGTGTGTGTGTGTGTGTGTGTGTTTTTACAAGCTTTAAATTTACTTGCCGTGTTGATGAATTAGTTAGTTAGAAATCTTGCAAGCTTAATTTGACTCACTTCTCATTGTACGATTGAGTTGAAATTTGGAACGCAATTTCAATTCTGATGACAATAAAATTATATACAATCATCATTGTTCTTAACCTAAAATGGCCGCCGCAACAAAATGTCGGACACACATACATACATACATTTCTAAATAAGCCACATAATAAGAGTATCAAATAAAAGAACTTGATTTGTAAAATACTATAAAAAATGCTGTTTTAATATGATAATTTGGTAAAATTAAAATTGGCTACAAATTATCTAACGAATAATAATATATCTTTTCAAATATACTTCACGATTCATCTCGTATATCAGGATAGTCAGAGAAGACTTAGTGTCAGTATATACTATATTTCGAGACAGACTTGAAGGCATTTGTTGCTATTTAATGACAATTAAACACTAATTAACATCCCAGAGTACAGATGTTGCGTACTTTAGACGTAACAACTACTTTGACGTCATAGCCCGAAGTTATCTTATCTTACATGTGTCCATATTTGTCTTGCCAAAGATACGTCATAGAGAAATAAAAGTTTATTTTTGGTACTATACAAAACCCGTTAATCCGTTGGCTTAGTTGTTTATATACCTAATGCTTCGGTAGTGGCGCAGTGGGACAGCGTTTGACTGTAAATGCGATCGGTCGTGGGTTCGATTCCCACACGCCGGAGTGATTATATTAAATTATTTTCATTTCCTCGTTCTGGTACGGCACGTTGAGTTCCACCACTCAACACGCAATGTCTGGAATTCGGTGGAAAGCGAACTACGGAGTGTCTTGATATTAGATACTTTCGGTCTACCTAATAAAGATATTTTTTTCATATGTATATAGCGTTAGATCACAGCAAGCGTAGTGATAACTTTAATGTGATCTATTCTGGCTATCCTAGCAGTTATTTAGCGAGGGTTTTTGCTTTTATTTGAATTCGCATAACTAGAGTTACGTAGTGCAGTATCTACGCACTTAAAACACTCTGTGCATCAATTGTCGGAACTCAACGCCGTAATTTGTCTAAACAAAACGAACATCTAAATCTAACCCTCTTATTATAATATAAAACATTATTTTCCAAGCAAAACGTCAAGTCCCAGACCAATCTAATCTAAATCTAATAATACAAGCATTGTTGCGGTTAGCGGTGAACCGCAACGCTTGTCGCGTGTCATGTTCATGACACGTGAATATTGTAAACTATACAGCCTTTTATGTGATGTTAGGAATTATTAAACAATATATCAGATTATATATATTATTATAACTTTATTACTTCATTAGTTTTACGAGCACTGTTGCAGGAACATAGTTATATGCTCGTATTGGTGGGCTTGAGTTGAGTTACAATTATACAGATTGTAACACACTGTTTTACATTTGCAATGTTTCGACTTTTATACATGATATCAAAGAGTAAGATATACACAGATGTGAAACATTTTAGTCATAGAATATGTGATTTTTATCAATTGTTTACTTTAATACCTATGTGCATATACGGCACACTCGCATTTCGCTTAACACTTATTACTATAAATAATTATCGTAATAATAAAATGGAGGCCGGTCGTGGCGCAGTGTGACAGCGTTTGACTGTAAACGCGATCGGTTGTGGGTTCGATTCCAATTTTTAAGGCCGATAGTTTTCAGGTATTTGGAAACTCCATCAATCCATCTGCGCTTAGGTCTTAAGAGCTCTGCGTTTACCATCTTCGCTAGACTCAAGCAGATACATACAATGTATGTAACCGAGCCAAAATAGTCTCTTTATTTTAATGTTTTTTTTTAATCTTAGGGTCTTTATTCACGGTATCCGTGTCAGCCAAGCACCATTTTCACGCATAGGTCCAAAAGTCTTCCTTAATACTCAAAGACTAATAACTCATCTTCGTTCTTCTTACAAAAAACCTACGTCTTGGAGCAGTAGGTGAGAACGTGGCGTACCTATCAGACTTGTAAATTGAAAGTTTTAAGCTCTAGCCCAGAAGACGGAAACTGAGATGTTTAAGTAGACCAAAACAGCAGCTGTTTGCGAGCGGTGTCCGTTTCCGGATCACGTTGGTAACATTGATCGTCCGTAATCAATGAACCCAGATGTATAAAATTCTTGCATTCGTCAAATTACAATTCAATTTACTTGATCACAATTAATAACTAATATGCATATATGGATCGGTAAAATCAGTAAGATCGGCAAGATCGGTTGTGGGATCGATTCCCACAGGGGGAGTATTATATATATGTGTATATATATTCACTTCTTCGTTCTGGTAAGATAAAGTGCGGAGTTGAGTTGAACACGCAGTGTCTTGAATTCGGTGGAAAGCGAAGTACAGAGTGTCTTGACACTAGGTACTTTCTGCCTACTCTGTTAAGAGAGTACTGTGACTTACATTACTGACACGGGTACGTTAAACAGACAATACATGAAAGAATATTTATCACAATTCACGAAAGATTATTTATCATGTACTGTGCCGAAACTTTGACTTTACTGTTAGTGTGAATCGGCCTTAATGAACCCAAGATGGCATTGGTGACGTTTTGCTAAAAAAATTATGGCGACTGCGATTTGTCTGTCAGTGTAAATATACTGACCTTAAGACCTATGTCATAATTTACCTTTTTACCTATTTTACCTTTCTAACTCAAAATTTTCAAGAACAATTGCCTACCACCTGTATGACGAAACAAAATCCGCCTAAGTTAAGAAATTGAACACTCCATAAATCGATTTCTTGGCGTCTCCTAACCTAGACGACAGTGACCAATTGAAAAACTTTGAAATAATTTATTAATGGCTACAAACATATGTATATATGTTCACATTTTCACAAACTACGTTTGCGATCTAAACATCTAGATACATACTGTACATCTACCTGCAAGAACTACACTATTATTTTTCTATATATAATATATCATTTTGTTTTACTGCAAATTTATTTGCTGGCTGGCCTTGAGGCCGGTCGTGGCACAGTGGGACATCGTCTGACTGTAAACACGATCGGCTGTGGGTTTCGATTCCCACACGGGGAGTGAATTGTATTTAAATTATTTCCACTTCCTAGCTCTGGTATGACAAAGCGCGGCGTTGAGTCCCACCACTCACGCAATGTCTCGAATTCGGTGGAAAGCGAAGTACGGAGTGTCTTGACACTAGGTACTTTCAGTATACCCTGCTATGCGGGATGAAAGCGTGAAGCTAAAAAACAATAAAAATAAACAGAATATGAGTACTAGACTTTACCACGTTATTACCGTTACACGAAAATCTGGACTTTTTTTTTAGTAAAATTATTAAATTGACTGCTATAAAAGGTCAACAATCTGTTCTAGAACACAGGTTCAATGCTCGGACGTACAAATTATATTGCTATTCTTATTTATAATAGAATGGTCGCATTGCAATTGTGTTTTATTAAAAGAAATATTATTGAAAACAACTTAAGAAACTTTTTTAAAGCTCTTTTATTTTCAACTGTATTTCTTTACAAAACTTGTATAAAAATTTTAACAAAACTTATACAAATACAATGTATTTAAAACAAGCTTATTTGAAGGATTCGATACTCACTTGAACGAATAATTAATTGAAATTTATATTCTCCGCTCTGGTAATACATAGCGCGGCGTTGAGTTCGCCACTCAATACGCAATGTCTCAATTTGGGGCGGAAAGCAGTTAACGGAGTGTCTTAACACTAGGTTGTCTTTGATTACCTGCTGTGCGGGCTGAAGCTTAAAGCCGATTTTTCTTTTTTTAAATATTGTAAAAGCCCTATAATTATTTTCGATGGACATTACAAAAAATATATACCATCTCTCCATCTCTCTCTCTCTCTCTCTCTCTCTCTATATATATATATATATATATATATATATATGTATATATATAACACGATTTAATAATCCAGCATAAAGCATTTAGTGTCTTCTTTTAAACCTTATAACTTGTTATTGCGAGAACAAAGTAAAATGCATGTAAACTTTGCATACATTTAAACTTGCGGGTTAATTAACTAAACCTAACACCGCGTTTCGTCTTAAAAATAAGCGTCTTAACAATTTTACCAACTGGTATTCAACCTACAACTATCGCAGACCCAGTCCCATTACACCACGACACCACCAAAAACCCAAAAGAAAACCCAAAAAATAATAAAGAAAAAACATCAATATTTCTATAACTCGCATCTATGCACCTAGTTATGAAACACTTTACGAAGCAATCCGTAGTGTATATTCAGTTCATTGACTTGAGATAGACTTGCAAAACGCTGTAACCGAATCGATACGGGACTTTCTATCTTATGGGAATCGCATTAGAGCATATTATAACATATCTTTAAATAGGAATCCGCCAGCTAGGCCTCGGTGTGAAATTAATTTTAAATATTTATGTCGGTAGTGCTTGGAGCAACATAAAGTTAACGCGACATTGCACATTTAGAAGACAAAAGGCTTATCTCCATAATATAACATTTACCCAATCGACAACCGTCTGATTTTAAACGTGATTGGTTACGTGTTCTATTCCCACTTGGGGATTATATATAAAATTAATCGTCAATTCTGCGCTATGGGCCATCTATATTACGTCACACAAATTTCATGGCTTTTTGACCCCTCTACCGTCGTTGCCATAGTTGGTCCCTATCGTGAGTCCACACAGAACAGTGTCACTTTGCCGACCTTTCCTCACCACCTCAAGTTGTGACGTAATGTATGGCAAGCCAATATAAAATGTTTAAAATTGGGCCGGAAAAGCCTAGGGTTTGCCTGTCTACACTAGTATATGGGATAAAGCATGACGTGAATCTGCAAAAAAAAATGCTTTAACAACTGACCTGTTTGACAGCACCGTCCACATAATCCTCGCACACATTTTTCGCAAAGAACGTCTCAACGGGAAACGTTCGTCCAGGAATTGTGAACGTCGGTACGTTACCGAAGAACGATGAGAACTTAGACGAATCCATTGTCGCTGACGTCACTATTAGTTTGAGATCGGAACGACGGGCGACGACCTGGAAACAAACGACATAATATTAGATCTATATATAGGAAATAATAACATAAAATCCGACATGTTAAAGCTGAACATTAATAAATGTATATAAAACTCTTTCGTTACTGAGTATTGTGATTAGACACCAAAAACAAGCCATGTATTTACCTTGTGGAAGGAGTTCTTGAAATTATAAAAGGAAAAATATGATTTTTGGTCTTAAAATCTAAACTATGGAAGATAGAATGGTATGCAATAAAAATATAATAATGCATTATATAGGTACTCAGGTACTGTTAATCTTTAGGATTCATATATCTAGATATTTATAAACACTATGTAATGGACATAATAAATACCGTGTCCGATTATGAAGCTTTAATCAATTTAAAATAATAGGTTATTTAGTATAAGCAAAAAAATACTTCTTAAAAAAACAAACAGACTTAGAATATATTTATACTTTTGTTCGTTAGCATTGCAAGTGTACCGTCGATTTTTGGCCAAATTCAAAGTCTATAGGTACATAGAAACACGACACCCAAGCCCCACTTTAGCCGAAGACACAAAAACGAGGGAATTTAAAACGAAAGAATGGTATATATAAAGTATGATATATATGAAGTATGGCATATTCGAAGAATGGTTACAAATGAAGAAGCAAAGGTACCGGCCGATACGAGAGGTCGGGTAGACCTCAGATGACCGTCGAAAACACAGTATCGACGACGTAGAGGAAGGCTACATAAAACCCTCCCAGAGAGCATTTATGAAGAGATTAATGACCGTGGACGAGAGGAGGAGGAACGCTCCGTTCTCTATAACTACCCTGGGATAATAATAGATTAAAAGTGTAAATGCAGCAAATAATAAAAAAATATTTTCTTTAACGAAAATGTAATTTACAAAATTAAAGTTAAATACAATTTAGACGCTCGAGTAAATTTCCATTAGGGCACAAATGGCGACACGTATCTGTTCAACAAAGTGAAATTGTCTCGGTAAATAAATTTGTTCCAGGCTTTAAGCATTCGAGTTTATTGGTTGTGTGGGAGATTCTCATTTTACGATACAAATAGAAACCGATGAAAATAAAGAACAATATACCTTTAAATAGTAAGTATCTATATAAAGTTACATCCTCTACATAAGTTCATTGCAATAAGAGAACAATATATTGGCGGCGGTGGTGGTGGCGGGTTCGACCTTACTTAGGGCAGTAATTGTATTATAATTTTCTCCGTTTCCTGACAAGAAACGGCTTTACGTTTCGTCACTAGAAACTGAATTAATAAATGTGGAAATAGAAGGATTTCAATACTGTTTAAGGCATTTTTAGTAAATTAAAATATTTATACAACTAGCAAATAGATTTTCAAATTAAAGGTAAAATTTAATTGAATTTTAATAAATTAAAAAAAAAGTTAGCCTGGAGCCGAGCCATTCATACTATTTCATTACAAGTTGTGATTGATAGATATTTAACAATTGAGATTTTTCTTTGCTATATTTAGTAAAATCTATAGTATTTATTTTAGGTTAGGTTTAGGTTTAAAGATCTTTATTCTCAACAAGACATTACAAAGTCACTTATTTGAGAACATAACTAACTTAAAAATATAAAATTGCTAACATTCGTCACACCAAGTTTTATTTAATTTTTAGTACTTAGTACGAAATTTAATAAGAGTAGAAAAGAAATGAAAAGAAAAGAAAAACGCACCCACTGTTTGCGTTAGTTGGTAAGATATTGCGCGAGTTGCGTTTTAAATGCGCTAAGTGAATGCGTCTTCCTTATACAAGAAGGTATTTTATTATAAAGCTGTGCTCCTTCAAATGTGATCATTTTTTTTCCATAATTAGTTCTGGTTTTTGGCAGAACTAAAAGGCTAACTCTTCGGTTGCTACGTTTACTATTGCGCTTGGTAAATGTTATATTACTGTAAACGCTTTTGTTAAGTGATTTTTGAATAAAAATACAAACGTTATAAGTATATAATTGATTGATGTTCATTATTTTTGTATCTTTGTATATACTTTTAGTGGCCGTTAGATATGGATAGTTAAAAAGTAGCTTGATAAGTTTATTTTGCGCAATTTGTAAGTTAGCAAGTTTTGTTTTTGCGGCACTTCCCCAAACTTCGATTAAGTATGAGAGATGCGGTTTTACTAATGTATTGTAAATTGTGTACCGGAGTTTATGAGGAATACAGCGGACAATGTTACGAAGTGATCCGAGTAGCGATGAAAGCTTGTTTTTAATGTACTCGATATGAGTGTTCCACGTTAATGAACTGTCAATTCTCAAACCCAAGTATTTCTCGCTATTTTTTTGCTGAATCGGTGTATTATTAATTTTTAGTGGTTCGTGTGGTGGTATGACCTTATTTTTAGCTTTAAATAAAATATAGCATGTCTTAGAGATATTAATCGTTAGAAGATTGGACTGAAACCATGAAAATACAATGTTAAGATCGTCTTGAGCTTGTGATACAATATCATGTACGGAGGAACCGAAGTAAAATAAACAAGTGTCGTCAGCATATAGGGTTAAATGTCCGTGTAGTCCGATATCTTGTATATTATAAATATATATTAAAAATAGTAATGGGCCTAAAATAGATCCCTGTGGGACTCCATATGATATAGGTAATGCGTCGCTTTTATAACTATCTATTTTAACCACTTGTGTTCTGTTTTTTAAATAAGACTCAAACATTTTTAGAGCTGAACCGGTGATATTTATAGCTTCTAATTTTTTTAGCAATAATTTATGGCTTACTGTATCGAACGCCTTTCTTAAATCAATAAAGACTCCTAAAACAATATTTTTGCAATCTATATTATGTTTGACTTTATTGACGAGATCTACTGTTGCTGTGAGAGTGTTACGTTTTGGTCTAAACCCATATTGCCTTTCAGTAATAAAGGTAATCGATTCTAAGTATTCGTCTAATCTATAATATAAAATTTTTTCTAAAATTTTAGATAATATGGGCAGTACAGAGATGGGTCGATAGTTTCCTGGATCAGTTTTTGGGCCAGATTTATATACAGGAGTAACTTTTGCTGTTTTTAGTGAGTCAGGAAACTCCCCTTTAATAATTAGCTTGTTAAAACATTTACTCAAACTATTTGAAACTAAATATTTTATACGTTTTATTATTTTAGTGCTGATCCCATCTATACCTGTGCTGCAATTCAAATCGAGTTTCTCAATGATTTTAATAATTTCATCAGATGTACATGGCCTAAGAGTAGACAGCTCAAGAACGTGTGAAGACTCTGGTTTAGGTAAGGTGGGGCTAAAGTCATCGTGATATCGCTTAGGGATTTCATTTGCTAATAGTGACCCAATTGTGGCAAAATATCTGTTGAATATTTGACAGACTTCTTTGGGATCGGTAAAAGTTATCGAATCTACAATTAATTTTGGAGGAGCACAGCTGTGTTGAATTTTATTATTAGCTAAAATATTTACTAAACTCCACATTTTTTTTGGTTTACTCAGACATTTATTAAATTCGTTAAAATAGTAGAGATCTTTTGTGTTTTGGATTGATTTAGCAACCTGATCTCTTTTTTCATAGTAATTTTTTTTTATGTCGCAACTATTAGGATTCCTTTTCATTTCAATCCAGCAGGAGTTTCTATGATTTATTTCGGCCAAAATATGATTATTTATCCAGTCACTCTGAGGTAGATTGAGAATCTTACTTTTTAATATTTTATTTCGTTCAATACATAACTTTATTTTATTTTCTAAAGTTGAATAATCATATGGTTCGTTACTGAGATCATGTTTTTCTAAAGATACCTGCAGGTTCTTATAATTTATTGCTTCATATTGTACTGTAACTTTCGGAGGTGGTTTAGTTTTTTTAATTTCGACGTAGATTTGTTTGTGATCTGACATAGGAGAATTGATTATAGCCATATGAAAGGTATCATTTCTTAAGTTAGTACTAACGTGATCAAGAATGGAGTTTCGGGTATTAGATTCTCTTGTACAATAATTTTTGTGGATTTTATTCAGAAAGAAATGTCCAGCTTCGTGTATAAGTTGTTTGTAGTTTTTGTATTTTTTATCTTTTGTCAAAAGATCAATGTTAAAATCTCCAAAGACGATTGCTCTCTTCCTGTTTTGCAGTTGTAAGTCGTATATTTCAAGAAAATCTTTATTGTTGGTGTAGCCAGGTTTATATATAATACCTACTTCAAGCGCATATCTGTCTAGATGTATCCACAAAAAATTATTGCCCGATAAATAAATTGATTCTGAAAGATGATGTTTCAAATCGTTATGAATATATGCTGATACTCCGCCGCCTTTAGAGTCATTTCTATAGTTGTAGTAATGGGTGTAGTTATTTATATGTAGTTCTAAAGCTTGTTCTTCCGATCGGATCCAGGTTTCTGATAATAAAATAACATGTATAGTAGTTGGTAATAATTGTAAGATACATTTTAATTCATCAAATTTTCCTTTTTTTCGTATACTTCGAGCATTAAGGTAAAAGAATGTAAGGCGTGATTTGCTAGTTTGAAGACTATGATAATCATTGAGAATTTGATATGTATTACTTTCTGTGTTTCTTGTTATTTGTGTATTGTTTGTTGATATCAGTTTTTTGGAGTAGATTTAACTATTGTGGGTGTGCCATTTATATATTTTATAGTGAGTTCATTCTCTCCGTTGTTTTGACGACGAGAAAGTTCATCTCTTAAGTTGCTAAGATATTTTTGTTGAGCTGGTGTTTGATCGCAGTATATTTTTATATTTTGCGGTAGTTTGTTTTGGTTACGCAGAAGTTATTTTACTACTATGTATTTCGTTGACGCGTTGACAACGCGTTGCCTTAGCAACCTGTATGTCACTTTATATAATCGTGTATGTCAAACACATGTTAGCATTTATTTTCTATGTTAACTATAACTTTGTCAAATTTCATATGCCTCTTTTCGCATTATTTCCGTAAAAAGGGGTACAAAGAATTTGTTTTACATATTAGCATATAGAATTCTAGTATATATATGTCAAAACTTCGAAGGTTTTTATCATCTAGAACTTATTTCCAGTAACAAAAATTTTATTATTAGTATTTTAATACTATTATTAAAAATATATATTTTAAATTATTTAAGCATACCGGAGACTATTCAGACAAGAATATAACAATATTAAAGAGTCATGTAAAAAAATTTACTATAATTCTTCTTAGCTTTACGCTGTTATCCCGCATATAGCAGGGTAGACAGAAAGTACCTAGTGTGAAGATCGAATTCGCGACATTGCATGTTGCGTGGTGGAACTCAACGCCGTATTTTTTCACTTCCTCGCGTTACCAGATAATGAAATAATTTAAATATAATCACTCCCTCAAGCGGGGATCGAACCTACAACAGATCGCGTTCACAGTTTAAAAGCATAAAATGACTGATTCCTCGAATGATCGAATTCATCGCAGAGCGGGGTACAGAGTGTCTTGCGCAGAGCGGGGTACAGAGTGTCTTCACACTAAGTACTTCGTCTTCTATCTACCCTGTTACGCGGGTTAAAAGCGTGAAGCTTAAAACAACAAAAAACAAAAATGGCGACATACAATCGTTCAAGTGTTTAAATATAAAACCCATTGTTTGTTGTATTTGTTTTTGTCACACACAAGAAAATTCCAATTCTCGGTGTAAATTCATTTTGTGGACAATGGACGAACTTTTTGCATGTTTTTCAAACGCCCTTCGATCACTAATAATTTCCTGCTTGTCATTTTTTTTTAGATAAAAATTATTAATTAGAACCAAAAAAAAACGCTTTGTAGCAAAACTTGCAAATATTTGTTATTCTAATAATAAAATTTAATAGGAATACGTACATTTTAAATTCGATTAGCCAACTTTAGCCTTATTATAGTCAAGTCTTACAGAGAAAATGCTATCAAAATAGATACATCCACTTTCAAAATAAGGTGGGTAAATATAAAAAAATCAGAAAACCTATGTTTTCAAATCATATATGGTTTCTTTTATTTTGTTTAGATACCTGCTTACGTGCAATTTTAAGAACGCGTCTTCAAATTTTAAAGTATTTGTAGTAGAGTACTTTTATAGTTTTCAAATTTTAACAGAATTCTAATAATATTAGAAACATAAAAAAAATATATTGCCGACAGATTGTAGTCACGTCAAATAAGCGTTGCCTTGGCAACGTGTATGTCACTTCATATAAAAGTGTTTACTAAACACATTGTGCCTGATATTGAAGTACTGAGCAAAATTTTCATTAAAATATTTCCTATACGAATCAATATAATTATGATATTCATATGTTACTGTAAAAGTCCAAACTGTGATAAATCCTAAGACTTTCGTAACCTAATCAAAAAGTACCGTATCTATTTGACGTAAAGGCTAAAAGTTTTAACGAGTTGTTCAAAGAACACTTTTACTGCGATCGTGTAGGAACGGGACAGCGTGGGTTTCAATCCCACTCGGGAATTGTTTTTAAATTATTTATTGATTATTATTAAAATTTAATTTATTTATTGATTATCATATGAAAAATGTCTCAAATTCGGCGAAAACCGGAGTACGGAGTGTCTTATCACTAGGTACTTCCTATTTACTCTGCTATGCGCTCGCTGCTCGCTGGTTTTTTTTAAATACAATAAAAAATAATAATGCAAGGTGAAATAAATTATTTTCGTCAAAAACCGCTACGTAGCGGAAACTCTAACAACTATAACGCGTATACGATGGCGGTAAACGCTGCTATTAGAGATGGATGACACGGCTACATTAATATACGATCATCGAGACATTCATCCCATATATACATATAAAAAAAAAATATTCGAAATGTTTGTTTGTCGCTTTAATTTCATAATTTATCTTTCAAATTAATCACACACAAAAAATCAAGTATGATTATAATAAAGGAAAAAAATGCAAGCTTTTTGTAATATATTTTTCCTATTAAATTCATTATAGAAAACCACACAAAAACAGGAAAGTGACCACAAACATCTTAAATTTTATTATATAAAATTTACGACTTTATATAAAAAAATGGTTATTTTGTAGAGTAAGTAGTTAGGGAGTACAATATTCTCTTAAATACTAGAAATAAAAGTCATCGTGCGTCGTTATATTCGACATTCTACTTGACACTAGATTTTTTACCTAAAAAAACCAAAAAGCAAACATCTTCCCAATCACAAGCATTTCAAAATAATTGTTTTTCGGACGAAAACAGTAAGCAGGACTAGTGTGTTATATGTACGATATTCCATATAGTCGTGCAACACGCGATATACAGTAATTTGAACTCGATCGCTCAGAAAATTGTGTCATATTTTCAACGTAAATCGATTGTACCGTATATTGAAAGAACGAAAGTTTCGCTTCGTGACGATGAGCAGATGAATGTCTTTTCTAGGCTATTGTATATTTTTTTTTATATTATAATATATATTACAGATCGGTCATGCAGAAGGATAGCGTCTGTGACGCGATCGGTTGTAGGTTCGATTCTCACCCGCGGATATGATTATTTGGTGTGACTAAAAATTTTAAATTGTTTCAATAATTCAAGTTGAATATGTTTTTTTTTCTGAAAATAACGATTTGTAGGTGCTTTTAAGAAATAATATTATATATTTTGGAAAACGTATTAAAATTTCGTTGCGGATCTCGAGCCTACGTCTCTTGGACATCATCCAAGACTGAAACAGGACTGCAGGTGAGTTGAAATTTTGATAAATGAATATAAAGTTACCACCAGCTCAGGAGGTAGTTCTGTTAAGAAGGGCCAGTAAGAACCGTATATATTAGAAACATTTTTTAAAAAACGTATAAAACTTTTAACGCAGCGTCCAAGATGACGGTTCCCAAGATGTGCGGGTTCGAATCCCGCTGAAACTTTAAAAATAAAATAACGGTAAATATTGTTTTTTTTTTTAAATAATTTTTGTAAAATTAATCTCGAAACCTCATAGTCAAAGCTCTGGGCCGAAAATGCAGATCAAGATGTAGCTTACTATACATATGAGAGGTTTAAATATTCAAATCAATTTTAACAAATTATTGTTTTAAAAATATTTTCTATACATAAATTATTTATCCCAAATAAATTAACAAATATCCCAAGTATATTAAATTCATATAACGAAAAAAGAAACCTTTCTATGTTATATTATTTTTGATAGTACTATAACCTATATATTAATATATGAAAAAATCACATCGTTCTCTTTTATAAAAATAATGTGTAAAGACAACTAGAAAAATTCATTCATTACTAAGTACTTATTTATTATAATAAATAAATAATCATAGAGGCCGGACTGTAAACGCGATCGGTTCTGGGTGCGATCCCCACTCGGCCAAGTGATTATATTTAAATTATTTTCACTTCCTCGCTCTGGAGAGACAAAGTGCGGCGTTGAGTTCCACTACTCCATATGAAATGTTTCGAATTCGGTGAAAAGCGAAGTACGGAGTGTCTTGGCACTCTTTACGGTACTTTCTGTGGACCCTGCTATGCGGAATATATGTGTGTAAGCTAAAAAAAAAAAAAACATAAATTAAAGTAATTATAATATTTTTATATTAATACGTGAAGCAAAATCTTTGTAACCTTTTTTACGAAAGTAACGAGAACTGATGATTTTTGATACAGTTATAGTTTATATAGAGAAGGAAGAAAAGTGCATAAAAACATATTAATAAAATAAATGTAACACACACTACCATGTGTTTGACATACACGTTTATATAAAGGGACGTACACGTTGCTATGGCAACGCGACAAGGGGACATTTAGTGCAAATATATTTTCTAATACAGCAGCTTTATCAACTCTTGATAATAAAATTGTAAATGAAATTATTTTAATCAAATTAATATAGATACTTTGGTATACAAATATATATATATATATATATATATATATATATATATATATATATATATATATATATATATATATATATATATATATATATATATATATATATTTTAAATACCAAAGTGTCAAAAACTTTACAGTAGACATTTATTCGTTTAAAATGGTTTTATTTAAAGATGCTAATTCAAATATCTTATTACTTTCGACAATTTGATATGTCAAATAGCTATCGAGTCTAGACAGAAATAGCAGCCACGTCATCACACTGGCTGATGGAGGGACGCGACGTCTAAACACAAAAATAAAAAAAAAGCATTTTAGCTTTGAAGTACGCATATTTTAATATAAAATAAAATAACAAACAGTACTACGACGTAGTGATACGCCACTAACAACGCAGCTAGAGAAAAGCAAAAACAATTTTAAAAATATCTTAATAGATATAAACATGAGGTAGGAACTGTACGTTCCTTGTAAAATAAATAAGCTAATTTAAATTATTTCATGCTTTCTTCAATAATTTGTATTGACGTAGCCGCGAGAGGTGTTAAAAAAAAACATTTCATCCTGCCTAGAGCTAGATATTATCAGTTCGTTTCTAAAAAATATTTCGAAAGTGGCATCATCATCATGTTTCTAAGTTGGTTAAGTAGAGAGGAGCACAAGGGCTCCAGCATCCTTTTTATGAATCCATATAATGAAAAGGAATTAATTCTTAAAGCCTGTGACAGAATCATTAATGGATAATTTTTTTAAACAAAGACAAAGCGCGGCGTTGAGTTCGCCACACAACACGCAATGTCTCAACTTTGAGCGAAAAGCAGTCCACGTAGTGTCTTGACATTAGGTTGCCTCTGACTCTTTCTTTTTTTTGTGCAACAAACAAAATACAATTTATTACATTTTGCAATACTTGAACACGTTTCTTTAAATTTACGTTAACATAAAATATATTAATTTTCCGCATTTCACTGCGTAAAACAAATCTAGTGATAAGACACTTCGTTCTAAGCTTGAACCCACAACTACTGTGTTTCCACTCAGCCATTCCAACATTTTACGAATCCCGTGAGTATATTATAAAACTTTATAGCAGTTTAAATCTAATGCGGCATGAACGTACGCTATTTGCAGAAAGCCGAGCCCCTGGTCACGAGGAATTTCTATTAATCGAGAAACAAAAGTCATTTACGTCATAACGTGTTATATATATCTAGATGCCTGAAGTTGTTTTCACATTTTGTGTTTTATGATAAATTTATTTAATTTTCGATGAATAACATGTTTTTTACACATTGAAAGCAAGAAATTATGCAAGATTTTTGTGTGTTTTTTTGTATGCTACTTTGTGTTTTTTGCTGCATTTCCTGTTTCTTGCGGAAGTGGGAAAGACGACTTAAAACACTTTAGATGGGTGTTGGAATACAAAATCGTAT
This sequence comes from Dryadula phaetusa, assembly GCA_032432895.1. Taxonomy (NCBI): domain Eukaryota; kingdom Metazoa; phylum Arthropoda; class Insecta; order Lepidoptera; family Nymphalidae; genus Dryadula; species Dryadula phaetusa. The sequence goes on from JAOYRS010000034.1 coordinate 718,313, forward strand.
CATGTGTTACAAAACCATATATTTTATAAGTAACTGAGTGTGAAAAGTTTTCAAACGTTTCTTAATTTCAATAAGTATATTTATTTATGGCACAAAGCATATTAACACCACTTTTAATACGATAAAAAAAAGAAAAAATAACTTGCCCAATATAAAAACAACGGGAAAATAATCGTAATTATAATATTTTAGACATGTTGAAGTTTTAGAGCTACAGTTAGTTACTTTTTTTTTTTAGCTTCACGCTTTTTATTCAGCATACCTGGGTAGACAGAAAGCACCTAGTGTCAAGACACTCCGTACTTCACTTTCTACCGAATTCGAGACATTCTGTGTTGAGTAGTGGAACTCAACGCCGCATTTCGTCTTTACCAGAGCGAGGAAGTGAAAATAATTTAAATATAATTACTCACCCGAGTGGGGATCGAACCCACAACCGATCGCATTTACAGTCAGACACTGTCGAACTGCGCCACGGCCTCAAGTTAGTTACTTACTATTTACTCTTTTAATAATGATATATGAAATTGAACATAGTAAAAGTTCACATAGAGAAAATGTGTTGAATGAAAGCCATATCTTATACAGGTGGGCCAGAAAGGCGTGTCAATTTCAAAATTGGATTGATCTGACGCGAGAATGGGACGCAGGTCGACCTAACCCCACTAGGGTTAGATAGCTTGGTTCTCGAAAATTTAGTCGCCATAAAGCGTTTCACCGGTGAGCATCGTGCGCTCTGTGTAAAGGCTTATTACAAAAATGGCGATTCATGCACTATTGCGCAGCGTCTATTCCGCTCTGTCCTAGTCAAAGTGTTATTATATCCTGGTTCAAAAAGTATGAGTCTACGGGTTCGACACTGAATCAAAAACCTGCGGGGCGGCCAAGGTCAATAAGAACGGAAGAAACTGTAAGCAAAGTCACGACGTCCGCACGGCGTTATCCCCAGTTGTCAACCCGAAAGAGATCAACTAAGCTTATAGTGAGCTCAGTTGATCTCTTCAAGAACATGATTAGGGCGTATTTTGGCAAAAGATCTTAAATTTTAGCCGTATAAACTGAAATTAGTCCAGGAATTGAAACCAAATGACCACCATCTTCGCCGTGCTTTCGCCGAAAGAATGTTACAGCATTAGCTTATTTTCATTTAAGTGGATATGTGAATATACAAAACTGTCGGTATTGGGCCTCAGAAAATCTCAAATTAAAACATTAAAAGTGACAGTTTGGGCCAATGTCGGCTGAAGGAATCATCGGACCCCATTTCTCCGAAAATGAGCGAGGCCTAACCGTAACAGTAAATTCTGATCGCCATACAGACATGTTACGTAACTTTTTCTTCCCACAACTGCATAATTTTGAAGTCTATAACAGCAGGACCTGGTAACAACAAGACGACGTGACATCTCATACATCCAATGAGTTCTTAGCAGTTGTTATCGAAATGTTTACTGGAAAACTGATATCGCGTCCGTGGCCTTCCTTGGAGCCCCGATCTCACGCCACTGGATTTTTCTCTGAAGGTCCCTCAACCTGCGTTTATGCAAATAAACCGACGACAACAATATTTGCGACGAAATGTCCGCGATTCCACGAGTTCGGATGGTATACATCTCATTGATGTTATTTAAAAAAAAAGTTTCAAGGTGTTTCCTTTATTAAAAATAAAGATTATCTTTCCTAAGCCTTGTAGTTTTTTTCTAGGAATGTTTAAAATTCGCATAAATTAATGGCCCACTTGATATAATAAGCAGCTTCACACTTTATTGCGCATTTACATAACAGGGCACTGCACCACGAAGGCCAACAATGGATGGCGCGGTTGCTTTTATATAATGTATTGAAAATGCATTTCATTAATAAAAAAATGGCCGATCATGGCGCAGTGTGACAGCGTCTGACTGTAAACGTGATCGATGAGGTCGATCCCCACTCGGGGGAATTATTTTCACTTCCTCGCTCTGGTAAAGACTAAGTGCGGCGTTGAGTTCCATCACTCAACATACAATGTCTCAAATTCGGTGGTAAGCGAAGAAGGGAGTGTCTTGGCACTAGGTACTTTCTGTTTACCCTGCTATGCGGCATAAAAGCGTGAAGCTAAAAAAAAATAAAAATAAAAAGTGTTACATACACAACCAGACGTTTGATATACACTTCTGTATAAAGTAGCATATACGTTGCATAGGCAACGTGTAAAATATTGGCCACTAGTATATAATAAAATATCTCATATATATAGGTCGTTATTGACCCATATAAACTTCAATGAACTGGCGTTGAAAATGTGAATGCAATTTATATTTAATATGCAGCTCTTAAATAACATTATATATATATATATATATATATATATATATATATATATATATACATACATACATACATACATGACATAGTGTTAAGACATTGGGCTTATGACCTGGCGGAATCAAGCGCCGCATTCGATAAGCTTATCAGGTTTAGGCCAAAACTGTTGTTAAAAGAAAAATTACGATATTTAAAGTTAAAATATCATACACAGAAAAGTCGATCAGCGTTTAAGTAACTTTAAAAAAGGCAGCATATACTTAAAACTTGATTTTTTATTGACTTTCGGGGATAAGCGTTGTAGCGATAAAGAGATTTCTTAAATGTATACTTGGGTCACGATTCGCCGAGTACAAAGAAATAAATATAATCACTTTCTCGAATGAGAATCGAACACACAACAGCTTGTATTTACAATCAGACGCTGTCCCACTGCTCCATGACCGGCCTCTATACGGTGTATCCATGGATCATTACAGAGATCATTACATGATCACAGGGATCATTACATTGCAATAAAGAACCCTCGGCCACTAACCACTAAGATAAGTCATTAATCGCGCCAGATTGTGGTCTCAACTAGAAAATCATCAGAACAGCTGTTATCCAATTTAATTCATCAGATCAAGGCTGGAGGTTCTTTTTCATTGGTGACAAGTATCGTTTACTGTATAGTTAGTAATTTGTTTTTTCCTTTGGGTAACGAACGTTGCAGCTCCCACTGTATGGAATATTCCGTGAGCATCAAATACATGATTGCCTAAGATTATACCTATACAAATAAATTAAACTGGAGTGTCTGTATAATATTAAAATAACCGAACACCCGAACGACTGGGACGATTTTGATTGTATTTTTAGTAGATGATAGCCGATGAAATAGAGTAGCAAAAAAATTTTTTTTACCAATTATAAAATAAAAATCCAGAAATGTAAATTCCACGTGAACAAAGTCGCAAGCACATCTGTATGATATCTTAATGTCACCTGTATGTTATAGTTTACTTTCACGAATCTTCTGGATCTTGTAAGATTCCATCGCAACAAACAATTTAAGTGTTTAATGGCGAAACTTAACGCCGCATTTTGTTCATCTTACCAAATCAAGATAATTATTGCAAAAAATATTGAAAATACTATCCCAAGCGAGATTTGTATTAAAAAATCTAATTTTAGGACTTTTTTCTTAATCATTTTCTTCAACAAAATACCCAATCTTGAAAATAATTTCACATAAAACTATATACTCTGTTATTTTCTAGACCTTACTGTACAAATATAAATATGTAAGTCCCATCCGCTTTAATATAGACTGGCGGCACACATGTGGGTCAATGTTCGTCGTAAGGTCGTGACCGATAAGCGATGTCAACTGCTCCACAATACAAAATTTCCTTGACACTTGTCTTTTAGTACTCGATTATATAAAAATAAAGCTATTTAAGGCGCTCGAAAATTTCCTTCAGTGATTATAATTCACTTATTTTCACTTCCCGGCTCTGGAAGACAAAGAGCGGCGTTGAGTTCCATTCAACACGCAATGTCTCGAATTTGGCGGAAAGCGAAGTACGGAATGTCTTGACACTAGGTACTTTCTATCTACACTACCATGCGGGATAAAAGCGTGAAGGTAAAAAAATGTAGTACTTGTGTTTAAAAAATGTTATAAAATAAAAAAAATAATATGCCGGAGGTATTGTTTATCTTTTTCATACGCTTAATTAAACCAACATTGCAGTAGGTCTCTACGCTTCAGTAAGACGACCTCAATGTCAGATAGAGGACATGTCTTGAGGATTGGTGTTATATATAGAATATATAAAAATATAATAAACGTACATATATGTATCTTCCGACATTGGCTAAATACAACGCAATTTCTTTGACTAGTATTCTAAAAAATTATTTCCTCCATATTTCGCTTGCTGCCAAATTCGAGACATTGCGTGTTCAGTGGCGTAACTCAACGCCGCAATTTGTCTCAACAGAGCGAGGAAGTGAATAGAACTTTAATATAATCACTGCCCCGAGTGGAAATTAAACCCACAACCAATCTTATCACGTTTACAGTCAGTCACTGTCACACTGCGCCACGACCGGCCTCAACATACTACATAATTTTATGTAAAAACACGAACGTTTCTAGTTAAACAGATAGACTGATTGTCACAGATACACTCCATATATAAAAACCGATAAAACAAAGTAAACTGTAAATTGCCATATATCTATTTTTTTAACTTTAGTATAAAAAGAGGGAAATTTAGCTACAATAATTTTATATAGAAGAAAAAAAATACCTACAAAATACAAAAAGAAATACAAACAACTGGGATTGGTATTCATGACCTCAAAACGAAAATCCTTCAGGTAGAACTACGTTTTTTTAATATAATTTTTTAATTCTCAATATTTTACAAATAGCCCTTCCCAATAGCTTTTTTTATATATTGCACACAAACAAAAGGGGGCGTGGTGTACATCAACACATCGTAAAATTACGTCAAACATACAATCACGGCAGCCGCACTCGACATTGATTTGTTCGCCTCTTTATATATTTATAGATACAGAAATATATATATATATATTTAGCTTCACGGTAAACGGCAAAGTACCTAATGTCAAGACACTCCGTACTTCGCTTTCCACAGAATTTGAGACATTGCGTGTTGAATGGTGGAACTCAACGCCGCACTTTGTCTTACCAGAGCGAAGAACTGAAAATAATTTATATATAATGACTCCCTCGAGTGGGGATCAAACCCACAACCGATTCGATCACTTTACAGTCAGACGTTGCCTCACTGCGCCACGACCGGTCTCACAGAAATATCTACTAATAAAAGTCGTGTGTATTGTATGTTCATAAGTACACAGTTAGTTTTATTGTAATATTAAAAGTGTAAATTCTTGTATTAGTCAGAACTGAGGTGTAATTTTAAGCTAAGAGAATTTTAAATATTAAACTTTTATCGGACACAACTATAGTATTTTAGTACTAGAATTATAATTATTTTTACTATCGTTATTTTAGTTATTTTCGGTTAGACAGCGTGTGGCGTTAAATTGCATTCCAGTCAATCAATAATTCCAGACTTTTAACGGACAGAATATATCAGCTTGATTATTCACCACCTTACATATGTAAACCTCAAAATACAGACAATATAGATGTAAGTGCATGAATTATTTAAGAAACAGGCTATCGTGGCGTAGTGGGACAAGGTATGAATGTAAACACGGTCAGTTTTGAGTTCGATTCCCACTCAGGAGAAATTATTTCATTATTTTCGTTTCCTCGCTCTGATAACATAAAGAGCTAACAGCATAAGTACTAAATAAGTTGTAACAGCCGGATGTAGAACACATGGCTTTGCGGTCATGGCGTTGCGCTTGGACGGTTTCCAGCGCAGGTCCGAATCCTGCTGCGTTAAAAAAAATACGTTTTTAAAATAGTATTCCATTAGTTGTTCTACCTATAGAGTAACCTAGATGACCTCCTTATAGCAATAAGGATACAACAGTAAAATGTACCTTGGGGTTACATATGAAAAATTAAAATCCCGATGCTCTGAGTTCGCCTTTCTTCGGAGTAATCTAATAAAGTACTGTGCGTGTTGTTATAAAATTTTCACACGAGAAGATTATCTCGAAGGCAAGTTGTAACTTTTCAAGCTTTTGCAAGATAAGGTACTTGCTAGAAGGATATATGTGAATTTATATTAATAATAAAATTATAAGACCCGTAACAACCCGTTCTGGGTTTTCGTGATTTTTACATATTTTCAATAATAATATTTTAAATCGATTAATCACGTATATTTTGATATTGGAAACGATAATTTTAAAAACCCGAAGTTTCAAAAATTAGAGTCGGTTACAGGTAGTCCAATCTATGCTTAAAATAATTACATTTAAATGCATTTTAAATGTAATTATTTGAAATCATAATAAGTTTAAATTCCCGTTGACGATTTCTTCGTAAACTATTTTTACTTTGGATATATGAGTGTTGCCACTTAAAATGGTTTTTAAATGTCTTATTTACTAGATTTTAATGCAACGTAGAATATCCTTCGTAAGAAGTAATCATAATTGATTACTTCTTACGAATTTATTTAGTTTAATTGTTTCAACAATATTAAATATTGTTGAAACAATTAAAGTAAATAAATTATAAAAATCTCTTTAATTTAATAGAAAAGCTAGGATGTCATCGTGGCACAGTGGGACAGAAAAGGATAGGTCAAGGGTTCGATTCCCAGGCGAATCAATTTAAATTTCCCCGCTCTAAAGTCAAACCGTTGTTTAGTTTATCCTAACCAACACATAATACCTTCAATTCAGGTGGCAACATATATATATATATATATATATATATATATATATATATATATATATATATATATATATATATATATATATATATATATATATATATATATATATACATATATATAAAATTGTGTACGAATCATTTATACTTATAACTAAACATAAAAGGCCATAATACACTGCTTTCAAGATCCAAAGACCAACAAAAAAGGCCAACATGTGTCCACAAGTTTGATTCACTCAGAATATGACTCATATGTATTAACACGCCAAGGCTAGCTTCATTTATGACAACAGTATCTTTCGTTACTCATTCACAGGTCACTTATATTATTTCGAAAATATATTTTTTATGAATTTCGGACCATCATAACACAGTGATAATGTAAAACTGAAAACACGATGGACTGTCGGTTCGATTTCCATTTGGGGGGAATGATTATATTAAAACTATTTCAATTTCGCTGTTCTAGTAGGTTAAAGCGGGTTGTGATATTCATGACATCCATGAGATACTTCATTTTCAAATAGTCAATTTGAGTCAAATCGTGGTTACACTTTCTTTTTAACTCTCCGCTTCTATTCCGCATAGCAACGTACACAAGAAGTAGTGTCAAGACACTATATACACCGCTTTCCGCTGATTTCGAGACATTGCATGTTGAGTGGCGGAAATCAACACCTCGCTTTGTCATACCAGAGAAAGAAAATAATTTAAACATAACCATTCCCTAGAGTGGGAATCGAACCCACAACGGATCGCGTTTAAAGTCAGACGTTGTCCCACAGCGCAACGACCGGTCTCAAATTTTTTTAAAAGCTTCAAGTAAATACGATTGGTATTTGGTAGTTGGTTTTGATTTGCTAAGAAATATTCTAATAGTTATGAAGAAAAGTTATCTCAGATGTATTCAGGCGTCTGATTCTTATGTGATCACCAACTACACTCACACCCATAAAATTGACTGGTTATGATATTATTATGGTTGAAATTAAAATAATTTCTCATCCCAGGGAGAAGGATTTCTTTCCATTTAGCCAGTTAGAAGATGAAATATAAATAGAATATTTTTTTTTAGCTTCACACCCACACAGCAGGGTATACAAGAAGTAACTAGTGTCAAAAAACTCCGTAACCCACTTTCTTCTAAATTCACAGCCCTAATTGCGTGATGAGCGACGGAACCCAACGCCGCGCTTACCAGAGCAAGGATATATCCTCCGAGTGGGGATCAAAGTATTCCACTGTGCCACGATCGGCATATACAAATTTGTATTACGTACAAATTGTTTTTTCTTATCATAAAATATTGTTTCTATGTTAAAAACCTGACGCCTATATCATAAAAACGGATTACAGGGCGCTGAACTCATAAATTCAATTCACAGCTTATTATATTCAATATATATCTCGTTACTTATGAAGCGCTTAACATAATAAATATCTTGCGAACAATATTCTAGATAATTTTAAAAGAATATACATTAATTTTATATATTTTAATTTAAAACAAGTCGGTCTTCTAAGGTCTAAATGATGCTGTATGACAGCTTTTGACTATAAACATGACAGATGTCAGTTCAATTCCCAAAACAGGGAAATGAGTACATTTAAATTATTTTTCTCTCTAGTAAGACAAAGTACGGCGTTTAGTTCTGTCATGGAATGTTTAAAATTAAAACGATTAATTGTAAAACAGAGTTTTGAACACTAGGCCTATTTTACATATATGATGTGGGGGAAAAAGAGTGGCGCCATATTTGAAGACACTTAAAACGTTAAGTACCATTTCTGTGTGCGGCAGAAACTTTAATTTAGAACTAATTTACCCGTACCTTTGATCCATATTAAGATATCTGATTCTTTATTTTATACTTATAAAATAAATTATTTTATAAGTATAAAATAAATTATATGTATTATTTATACTTATAAAATAAAGGTAGCCAGTTACTTTTTATTACACCAAATATCAGCCGTTCCCGAGATTGTACAAATATGGTAAATGCATTATATAAAGCGGCTATTTAAATATTACAAACATACATTTTAATTGTATTGTATATATATATATATATATATACATATCATCATATCAGGAAATATTTTAAACGAAATAACAACTAGCTCAGAAATTAAACTTCACGTGCCATGAAAATGAGATTAATTGTCGATTGCCTGAAGGCGGCTAATCGATTATTCACTACTGCGCTCTTATTACATTGAAAAATGGATTTTTGCTGGGTTTATAATGCAAATTTGAGTTGCTTTGGAACATAGAAATGAAGAATCTTATCTTCTCTTGATTTATACGCATTATTATATTAATGAAATACAACATTAATTTAAATCACTTAATAAGATCTTTGATTTTCGCGATTTTTATACATTTTAAATGAAACTATTTTAACCGTATTAATCGCGTATATTTTGGTATTCGAAAATACATTTTGGACACCTGACATTTCGGACACTTTACTGTAGTCCGTGGTCACAGGTAGACTGAGGTGGCATTCGTTTGTCAGTTGATACAAAAAATTAATTATATCAAACTACCGCCTTCTGTTTCTTAATTGCCTCGCTACTGCCCTGGATTCTTGCAGAATGAGCTCACTGTATCTTTGTCTCTGGTGTGGTGGATTTGAGACTTTAAATTTTTTATAAGTGGGTTCCAGGTGGTAGAGAGCTTCCAACCATCTTCTCTATTAAAATTTGGATGCTTTTGAATTGCAATCGCGGATTATTCTCGAAATATATCTACTTTCCCTGACGAGGATATGTGGCTTAGCAAACCTGGTGTAGTGGTTGGACTTAATACACGCCCATTCTTGAAATCGGATATGTGTTCTTTCACCCTAACCCTAATGCTCCTCTTTGTTTGGCCAATGTATGACAAGCCACAGTCACAGTCTAGTTTATATACACCTGCACACATACACGCTCTATTCCGCATAGGTGTGAAGGGATAACCTAGTGTCCCAACACTCCGTTGCTAACCCGAAATCGAAACTAGCGTTGTGAGTGGTGAATATATTACATGACTGGGAATCGAATCTTCAACCAATCGTTTTTATAATGTGATAATACCCCACTGCGCCACGATGAGATCAATATATTAATCATAAGCAACTACAGGTACTTATATATATAAATAATAAAATATATACATATAGAGGCCATTGTTTTATTGTAAACGTGCTTGTGAGTTGAATTCTCAACTCTCTCACTCGGATCAATAATTATATTTTAATTAATAGTTTTATTATATATACAGACTTAAATTTCCTCGTTGTGGTAATACGAAGCACGGCATTGCGGCGTTGAATTTCGCCACCTCTCCGACTATACTTATCTCAAAAATTTATAAGGAAATAACTCTTTACAGTTATAATCTATACAAATAGTTGATTTGTTACGTAAGGCGTTTTCTTTGAGGAAATACAAGATTCGCTTGAGGCATTAATTTGTCTAACCGATTAGTCTAGCCTAAGTGAAAGTTCGACTTGTTACCGATTCCAATGAACTGTCTGTCCCTTTGACGTAATTCTAATAATTTTATAAAAAAATAAACATTAAAAGTTAAGATAATAAATAAATTATATTCCTGGTTAAACAAAGTGCAGCGTTAAGTATCGCCAATTAGTTACGGAAAGTAGAGAACGAAATGTCTTAACACTAATGAGGGTAGAGGGAACTCTACGCAATACATAATGGAATTTTAAAAAACATATTTTTTGAGCTTTTGTAAAAACGAAAAATTATTAAATTATTTTTAAAAATAGAAAAATCATGCAATTATTTTATGTATTTAGGAAATCAGTATTTACAGAAATATCTCGGTTAATTTATATCCATCATATCTCAGAGTTCGCAATTAAATTATAATACTCTATACCTCTTGACCTATAAGTGTTTCTGTTTTGCCTATTTCTTGATGCCAAATCGAAAACTAGTGCCAACGTATTTGAAACGTGCAATTTTAAACGGTATTTCGATTAGTTATCGCAATTTTTTCTTTAAAATGGAAGGAAACAGCAAACAACATCTAGCATTACTTTCGTCAGAATTCTACACGTGTGTTTAGAGGCGGAATTCAACGCCGCACTGAAGTTATCAAAGTAGGGAAATGATAAATTGATTTCAAGTAAAAATCAACGGTTTCAAAATCATCATTCTCTAATGGAGGAATTCAACCCAAAACGTTATCCCACGAAAACCTATTTATATGGATAATTTCTTATAATTTTTTATTAAGTACTTCTCATGAATAAACAATACAAGGCGTCCAAAAGCGTTGGCAAAATTCTTTAGGTGGCAAAAATTTATCACACAAATTGAAATTTATGAGAACATTGGCTCCATTGGATAAGGTTTTGGCCGTTACAATTGCTTACAAGGACGTTGGGCCTATTATTTGCTATTTCGCGACTGACATTATAAATTTTCAAATTTTAATATTTTACTATTTTAAAGTCTCATATTTCACATTCAAGATATAGAAAACGGTTTTTGAAAAGACGTATAAAAATTTGAACATCCCCCCATGTTTGAATCTACTATAGTAGTAACAAACGTATAAATATTTCGAGACATTGTGTTCTGAATGGCTCATTTCAGCGCCGCGTTTTGTCTTAACAGAGCGAAGAAATGACAATAACTCAAATATAACTTTTCCCCCGAGTGGGAATCAAACCAACAAATAATCGCGTTTACAGTCTCACGCTGTTTCACTGCGCCACGCCGTTACCGCGGATTTGTCGAAATTTGCACGAGAACGGTAATTTTTTTTAAATTTATGGCCTTTTATGTAATAATAGACAAATCTATTTTTGTATCATATTGCATATATATGACATTAGATACCACTATATGTCACCATATGATGTCATACATATATATATAAATTATAATTTACAAACGTTGTAAATTAATTGAGTGCAGCGATTTACTGGAATTACCAAGTGGCAGATAAATACTCGTAAGGTATATATATATATATAATAAGATACGGTATAAGGTAACAAGGGTTTTATAGAAAAGAAAAAAGTAAAATACGGTGTAATTAACTAAGAAAATTTTAGAATACTAATTTAAAATATCCAATGATACGTATTGGAATAAATAAACGCGTATTGTATTTAAATAAATACGTATTGGAAAATAAAAAACTAGAATGACATAATATTACATAACATATTATTTGTAGGCCTTATTTATTTCTCATCTGTCTATTTATAAATACGATTATTTGTGGGAGGATAGAGTATCTTGGTTAGGCTTTCTGACTACTTTACTGTTAGTATTTTTTTCAGCTTTATGCTTTATATAAACAGAGACAACATAGTGCCTAGACACTTAGTTGAATACATTCCGCCCGAAAATGCATGTTGAGTGGAAACTGCGCCGCCCAACCTCTACCTCGGCCTCAACAAAATATATACATTGAAATAATATAAATATTACATGTTTTTAATAATCGAGTAAGAATACTCAATATTTTTCATTAATTTTATATATTCAGAAACACACACGCCTTTAAGACAAATTTAATGATATTTATCAAAATCGGTTTAGCAGTTATAAGGGAACAAAGAAACGGACATACATGCTTACATAACACGGTAAAATCATAACCCTCCTTTTGACAGTCGGGTAATAATAGTATGGGAATAATAGAATATTTTATTAATAGTAAATTACGTTGACACATCTTAGCGTAAAGGTATTTGAATGTTAAAGTGGTTGACGGAATTTATAAGCGATCGACCTAAATAAATACTGGCGTTATTACATTACATACACGCTTTGATCCCGCATAGCAGGGTAGACAGAAAGTACCAAGTGTCACTCCGTACTTCCACCGAATTCGAAACATTGCGTGTTAAATGGTAGAACTTAACTCCGCATTTATTTTTACATCGGTTACGTGGGGATCGAACCCACAACCAATCGCGTTTACAGTCCGACGCTGCCCTACTGCGCCACGACCGCCCCGTATTACATTAAATTTATATTTAAATAAAATGGCGTAATGATTTTTTTTTAAATAAACTAAAGTACTACAATTTTAAGCGACAAATGATAACTAAATGTTAGATTTTAATTAATTTATTTTTAATAAGATAGTAATTTATTTAAGACCATATATTATACTAAGTTTTCTAAAAATGATTTTTTTTGTCCTAAATATATGAATAACAGTTTAAAAATATTAAAAAATCTTATTAATCTTTGTTAACTTTGATAGTATTCATTTTATTTTAATAGCTTTTTAAACGTTATATAACATTATTTTAAATTTTTTGTCGGTCTTTCTGTTGTTTTAACTAATCTCTGCAACAGCTGGCCCGTTTTAGACGAGACTTTCATTAGCAGACAGCACTAGTACAAAAGTGCTACTTGGGTTACTTTTAGAAGAGGAATGAACAACGTTTTAGTGTAAAATAGTGAAAAATATGTAATTCAAAGCGCGGCGTTTAATTTCGCCTCTGTGAGAAACCAGTTCTTTTGACCCTACTATGTGCGCAAATAGCATCCACTTGTTATATATGCGCATATATAAACATTGAATTATCAATAAAGTTTGCGGCGGTCGCCAACTCACAGTCACGCATGAAATATACACTTCGATGTAACACTTCATAGATCACTTGTTTTATTTGACACTTGATACTAATAAATATATCTTATTACCTATTATTGTGCAATTCATACTAAAACGAAGTTACTTGAAAAATGTAAATATTATTGAATAAGTAATATTATTAATACAGAGGCCGGTCGTGGCGCAGTGAGACAGCGTCCGACTGTAAGCGCGATCGGTTGTGGGTTTAATTCCCACCTGGGGGAATGATTATACTTAAATCATTTCCATTTCCACGCTTTCGTAAAACAAAGCGCGGCGTTGAGTTCCACCAATTTTTCGAATCAAAATGCAATTTCTCGCATCTGGCGGAAATCGGAGTACGGAGTGTCTTGACAATAGGTAATTCCCGTCGACTGTACCGTATCAGTTGACATGTGCATGGCTGTATATTATAGTAGCTTAGTCTTATTTACAATGTTTTGGATTTATTTCACCATTATTTCACCGAAACTTTCGAATGTGTGTGTCATACAAAATCCAGTTTCATATAAAGATGTATTATATAAAGATACTGTCTGTCTGATCTGTTAATTACAAATATCTTTATTTCACACATAAAAAGTAAACATGACAGTTACACCCTTAGCAATAGATTATCCCGCATACCATGAGCAGGAGATATATTTAAAAGTAAATAATAATTTTAAAAATATTTTTCCAAAAGAAATTTTTTTTACAAACTGTGGAATAACACTAAGCGAATAGTTAAATATTAAAATAAATAGCTTTGTCTCTTGTCTAATGATTATTTTTTTAGACGATTTCCAAGAGGCGCTTTTTTGAATCCAGTTGCGTTACAATTTTTATATGTTATTTCAAAAAGAAATCTAATCTTAAGTGTAGAATACCACTTTAAGAAAATAGTGAAATAAATAATATTTTCATAATTTACATGAACTTCATATAACCTATCGTTATTATAAATATATTAAAAAAGTGTCAAGACACTCCGTTTGCAGTATTGCGCACGAATTTGAAACAATTTCAAAAGTGACAAAATTCAACGCCACGCGTTGTTTTACCAAGGCGGGGAACATAAATATATAAATATATATATATATATATATATATATATATATATATATATATATATATATATATATATATATATATATATATATATATATATCTATATATATCTATATATATCTATATATATATATATATATATATATATATATATATATATATATATATATATATATATATTACCTTCTTGATAAGAAAATCGTACTAAATATTGTTTACAGTTAAACCCTATTCCACTGGGCTGTCATAGCCTCGACAGTAATAATATATAATTAATAATAAAAAACGTTTTTTTAAACTTTATAGCAGTTTATAAATAAAACTTTATTGTTTTATATATATAATTGTAGAAACCATATTTATAATTAACTATAAGTAAATTGTGCAAACAAAATGTATAACTATATGTATAATTGTACAAAAAAAAAACTTCCGCCATTTTGTTGCGACGGCCATTTTGTAATGTGTAGGTAGTGAAGTCAAATCGTATTTCATTTCAAGCAATCAATCAAATCTATGTTGCTGGGTTTTATATACACTAACCAACTAACCAACACGTCAAGTTAAACAAAAGCTTGTAAAATTGCATCAACTATGACGACCAGATTCCGACACTGGCGCCAACGTCGAGCCGCGTGAGTCTCATACATGGGCGTCGACTCTTTGTCATCCAATGCATTATGTAGATAGCCCTTGTATGTAGCCGATTCAAAGTAACAGATTATTTGACTTTACTCAGTGTAAAGTTTTACAATAACAGAAAAAATATACATTATTAATTCAATATAATATTTTCTATTTTAATTGATATATTTTCATTATTCCTATATATAAGATTGGTATATTTTCATTATGGTGACGTGACGTGACAATTAGCTCTGTGACCGGGTCTATTTGCAAATAGTCGACTTATATAATTAGGAAAGAGAAAAAGAAGTGTTTTATCTCTACTTCAATATTTCTATAGAGAATATTTTGTATTTAAGAACATAATAAAAACATACCGAACGGGGATCGAACTTATGACCAATCCTATTTACACTACAACACAAAGCACAAAGATAATTTAAAACTATACATGCACATTCTTTTAGCACAAATGTTTATGATAAAAATTTTATTTCTATAGAATTTGACGTAAGGAAACCAAGTTCATTTATTCAATTAACGCAAATAAATAATTGTTTTCCTGTTCAAATACTCACATTGTACTGTAATTTAGAAATTTTACAAGTAAATAATGCAGAATATGACGTATAGCGAAATGCTTAACGTCATTACTATGCAGAATTTTAACCTGTGGTTTCTGTGTGGTTATTAAGAATATTAAAAGGAGCATGGAGAAGGTAGTAGGGTTCAAAATCCCGTACATTTTAATTTTATAAATTATATAGATATCTAGTCTGATAAGGCTTTTTGGTTGACATGGATTGACTTTCGAAAACACATAATCGATGACTTGATGAGCCCCCCCCCCCCCTCCCCTCCTCACGACGGGCATGTATGAAGAGATTGATGACACTTGGATGATGGCAAACAAGTATGCAGGGACCTTACCGTATAGCGCTCCGTTCTCACTGCCTACCCAGCTAGGGACAAAGTATGAAACTAAAACAAATGATCAATAGAACATCACAACTAATATAACATGAAAAACAATGAAAATGTATTCGAGGTGCTAATAATAATCCACTTTAGTATTCAATGCGTTAGATAAATTATATTCCTTACATACAGCCATTGTCCGCTGAGTGACGACGATACAGGAATATATCACAAGCACTAAAGCGATGCACTCGTGCAGGGACATTTTTATGTTTATTCAAGTTGAATATGCAATATATGTATACAAAAATGAAATAATCTGATACGATTTTTGATATTTTTGTGTTTTTAAGTGTTGTACCATACTTTGGCGCGGGTTGGAATCCTGCTGAGTTCAAATTCTAAAATTAATTGCGTAAATTAATTGCGTATATTTTGGTATTCGAAAATGAATCCGTCTAATATAGTTTCATTTAAAATGTATAAAAATCGCGAAAATCAAAGATCTTAGAAAACGTAATAAGATCTTTGATTTTCGCGATTTTTACACATTTTAAATGAAACTACTTTAACCGGATTGATCGCGTATATTTTGGTATCTACAATCTACCGTCATCTGTTTTTAATGTATGACCGTATCTTTGCTGGCTGTATCTTTGTCTCTGGTGTGTTGGATTTTCGCGATTTTTATACATTTTAAATTAAACTATATTAAAAGATATGAATCTTTTAATATCGTTTAATTTAAAATATGTATATTGTGGTATTCGTTTTTCTTAAGCTAGGTAGACTTGATTCGTCTGTCAGTTGATAGAAAAAATTATTATATCAATCTACCGCCATCTGTTTTGTAGTTGCCTCGCGTACTGCCCTGGATTCTTGCAGAATGAGCTTACTCTATCTTTGTCTCTTATGTGGTGGAATTTAGATTTAAATTTTTTTATAAGTGGGTCCCAAGTTTCCCCACCATCTTCTCTATTGAAATTAACACCAGAGATGCCACGCGGACTTATATATATACGTAGAAAGGACAGGGATCTTACTGCCAGGAAAAGAATATGAATATAAATAGACAAACGGTATGCTAATGAGATTTATTGGTTTAACACGAATATGACATTCAGAGTATTGGCAACTGAACTGTACATAAGCGTTTCAATACAGACAACGAACAATTAATTATGTTTACATTTCATACTAATACAATGTAACGTTAGCAAATTATTCTTTTATCTGCGATGTTAAGGGACTCATGTAAGAAGAAATATCTAAGAAGAATCTAGAAGCTTTCTCAAATTAAAAAACGTTTGCCCCATCGAACCGGAAGGCGTAGTCTACCCGCAAGGTGGACCAATGATCTCGTCAAAATTGCGGGTAGCGGAACTTAACGCCGCGCTTTGTGTTAACAAAGCAGAGATATGAAAATAATTTTAATATAAGCATATACCGGCGCGAACCTAAAACCTATCGCGTTTACACTTAAAGTTGGAGACAATTCTACTGCGCCACGATTTCTACGGTATATGATATATTTTTATAGCTTCATGCAATCAATATACTTTTTCCCGAGTGATATTTTCCAGCTAAAAGTTGAGAGCCAAGCTTGACTAGGTTACTATCCAGCTATGTGACATCTCTACCAAGCAATGTGTGAAGCTAAAAAAATTTGTAAAGTAGAATACTATCTAGCTAATAACCATAAATCCATAATTTTACATCTCCGCCTTAAAAATAAAAATATGTACATGTTCAAATCATTTTAGGATACAAAAACTAAAAATCCATAAAATACGCAGCTTCACGCTTTATCCCGCATAGCAGAGTCGTCAGAGAAAACTTAGTTAAAACACTTCGTTGACTGCTTTCCGCATGAAATCGAGACACTATCGAGCGTGTTGGGTGGCGAACTCAACGCGCTTACGTAAGTACGTGCGCGACTGGCATGAAAACTCATACAAGAGAAAAAACAGTTTAAACTGTGGAATTTACGCAAAGCGTAGAACCGTCAGTTGAGTAATATAATTTAATTTCTCAAACCTGAAACAACATTTAAGGCAAGGTATTTGGAACCAAAACAAAAAGCTCGATACTAAAATTAACTCGTATATAAATAAACCAGACGACCGGCCGCGCAATCATTTAACATAATATTAACAGAAATGCAGGTGAAAAGCGGAGGATTTCATTAGAAGGCGTGTCATTATATATATACAAGACATGTAACACTTAACCTTAAGAAATTATGGATTTCATTTGAAAATTAATACAAATTTTACTTCTGTGGCTTTATCTTGTGTGATATTATTACGGAACTCAATGCTGCACTTTGTCTTACCAGAGTGAAAAGAATTTAAATAAAATCATTCCATCGATTGAGTATCGAACCCACAACCGATAGCGTTTATAGTCAGACGCTGTCCCACTGCGCCACGACTGTCCTCAAACCTATGTTTATTCTTTGTCATATTTTGTGTTAGTCACTTTTTACGAGGTGCTGGTTCGAGTCCCACTACATTCAAATTATTAAATGTTTCCTTATACTACTCTCGATAGTGTATCTCAAGATATTCAAAATGTAATATTCTACAATATATAATTTTTTTTTTAGCTTCACGCTTTTTATCCCGCATAGCAGGGTAGACAGAAAGTACCTAGTGTCAAGACACTCCGTACTTCGCTTTCCACCGATTTCAAGAGATTGCGTGTTGAGTGGTGGAACTCAACGCCGCAATTTGACTTTACCAGAGCGAGGAAGTGAAAATAATTGAAATATAATCACTGCCCCGAGGGGGATCGAACCCACAACCGATCGCGTTTACAGTCAGACGCTGTCCCACTGCGCCACGACCGGCCTTTATTAATGATTATATTTAAATTAATTAAACCTAATTATATTTAAACATATAAATATCTTCTCTGATAGAAAGGCCGGTACTGGCGCAGAGGGAGTGTGTCTGACTGTAAACGGAGTGATTGTATTTAAATTATATTTGATTCCTCGCTCTGTTAAGACAAAGTACGGGCTTAAGTTCTACCACTCAATACGCAATGCCTCGAATTCAGCGAAAAGCGAACTACGAAGTGTCTTGACACTAAAACTTCCTGTCTACCCTGCTTTGCAGGATAAACAGCGTGAAGCTAAAAAAAAAGAAATAACAATTAACCCATTAAAGCATAAAGAGTACATTGCCAAGTGTACGAAATCCTCATTTCTTTATATAATTATTTCTATATCAGCAAGCGTGTATATAAAGCTTCTTTCAAATGAATCTGGGTATATAATACCGTTAGTCGCAGACAAGCGCCCAGACGCAATTGTCTCACGCCCTACATGTGGTAAACAGAGCATGATGCTCTTATTATTCGTTCATTACATTTATATATATATATAGAATATAATATATCAAATTGGACGGGTGTGATTGCAAGATATATGCGTGTTGTTATGATACATAATTAGGACTATTATGGCGCAGTGGAACGACTAACAGTAAACGTAATGACGTGTAGGTTTAAACCCACTACTCATAGTCATAATCTCTACTCGGAAGACCTAATTATATTTGAATTAAAAAAAAATCATTTACACGCTATGGTAAGACAAAATGCTGCGTTAAATTCCGGCATTTAACACACGTATAAATTATGGATGTGCAGGTAAAAGCTAACTAATTATTATTATGAAACATAACTTTCTGAACGTTTTCTTTATATAAATTTTTACTATATCAAATTTCACACGCCTCAATTTTTTTTCAACTTCACACTTATCGCGCATAACGGGGTAGACAGAAAGTACATAGTGGTGGTACACTCTGTACTCATTGAGCGGTGGATCTTAACGTCGCGCTTTGTTTTACCAGAGCCACTCCGGAGAACCACTCAGGAGAACCACTCCTAATAATCGTCTATCAATCAATTATATATAACAAAAAGCGTTCTTAAAATTATTCACGTATTAGCATATTAAAATAAACAAATGTACGTATTAAATAAACAACTTTTAAATAGGTCATAGTTAGGTCCCAAAATATTCTTATAACAATAACAATATGAATGAATCACTTCATGATGTACAGTAATGTCATGGAGGGGTAGGTTGTAGCCAAGGTATAAATATTGACTCAGGTCGAGCGAGCGCGTTTATTGTTTTGCTTCTAAAATATTAAATAAATTATTTCATATATATTGTATGAGTATCACACACAATATTCACGTCGTATTTGTTTTCGGAAACTTTATTTTAATATACCGAATGCAACTGTTAAAGAATCGATAAAGATGCAACTGTTAAAGAATCGAATTAATCGATAAAGCTTAAACGTTTCTACGTAAATTAGCAGCATTTATCTAAAATAATTAACACATTGTAGTTAATATTAGAATGTCTTTCAATGCCAATTCTTAAGTATTCGGGATTACTGCCAAAATATATGGACTGATCCAAAATATTTCGCTGAACACTGAAAATTGGCATGCGATGTTCAATCGTATATATAATTATTACCAAATAAGGGAAAAAACGATGCGGAAATTAACGCCGCGCTTTGGGAACGGTAAAAGGAAAATACATTTGAAATATAATGATTCCTTCTAGTAAGAATCGAACACACAACTAATCACGTTTACATTCAGACATTGTCCCACTGCGCAACGATAGCCCATTTTAACTATAATTATTTTAAGCGGATTTACCACATTCGTGGTCACCAGTATACTTAAGTGATCACGGATTACTGTAAATTGTTTGAAGCGTCGAGTTTCCAAAAATATATATTCTAATACCAAAATAAGTTTTATATTTATATATATATATATATATATATATATATATATATATATATATATATATATATATATATATATATATATAAAACTACTTTTCAGTGTAGTTTTTTTTTAACTTGTCTAATATCTTATCAAGACAAACTAACAAACAAACGTAAACCGTTGCAATTTATCAGTTCCCATTATCTACAAACCTTTATAATAAACACAGTAGCAATCTAGTTCATGGCTGGAATGTACGTGATTTTTGTAAAAACACGCATTAAAATAACCAATTTGTATAGAAAACTGTCACAATTTACATACGTATGTATGTAATTAGATAGCATATGCGTCGCTTGTGCAGGAAACGGTCCGACTACGGCAAAGATATTCAGTTCCACTTCCTTTAAGTAATAATAGCATTATATAAATATTATTTTAACATTTTATAAATTATATAAAGAGATTTTAAATTAACTTTTTTAATCGTTAGACGTGTTTATTTTGGTACCAAAATATATAAAAACTGTACGTTTTGAAAAGTTTATTGTTATCAGAGGTAGATAACAAACTACTGTATTTTGTTTTCTTTTTTTTTGGTTTATACTTTTAGCCTGGAGTCTTGGAGTCAAGACACTCTGTATTCCGCTTTCCGCCCAATTCGAGACGCTGGCGGAACTTAACGCCACGCTTCGTCTTACTGGAGCCAGAGAATGATAATATATTTTAAATATAATCATTCCCTTGAGAGGGAATGGAATCTACAACCAATGGCGTTTACAGTCAGACGCTGTCCCACTGCGCCACGATCGGCCTGTACATTTAGCATTTAAAGTGTGTAATATTCCTAAAAACAAACCATTTTTCTACCTGGGTTAGTACAGTACGTCGTGTATTGTTCGTGTATTGCGGGTTAGGGCACAATAAACAGGCGATATTTAAGCTTTTTAGTTAGTATTTATTGGCTTCACACTTTATCCCGCATAGCAGGGTAATCAATGACAACCTAGTGTCAAGTCCGTTGTCTGCTTTCCGCAAAAAAGGAGACATCGGGCCTATTTAGTCCTATGTATATTAATTATTAAAAATAATTGATAAATGTATATTTAACCAGTAGTAAATACTTCATTTACATTTTATTAAAACTCATAAATGCCTTCAATTCAATATATTAAAAGCCTTACGCTTTTATCCCTTATAGATAAGATAAGACAAGGCTCTGTCACAGCGCTTAACGCCACTCTTTGCCTTATCAGAGCGAAGTTACGAAAATAATTCAAATATAATCATTTCTCCGAATGGGAATCAAACCCACAACCGATTGCGTTTAAAGTCAGACGCTTTCCCACTGCGACACGACCGGCCGACTAAAATAATAATATATTTTAGTACTAAATAATATATTTTCAAAATCATATAACAAGTAAAACACGAGCGTAGTAAAAAAAGTCTTTCTATAAATAGAAACTTGCTTAGTTGAAAAGGAAACATTACTGTTAGGTGTATTCTCGAATCATTTCTCGAATCTTCGAAGCTTTATCTATAGACTGTTTCTTACCGGATGTAATTATCTGCGTTTATTGTTTTTAAAAGAAAAAAAAATCAAAAATAAGGCTTTTGTTTTTAGGGTTCTGTACCTAATTAATAAGTAAGTACTTTTATTATTAAGGCTTCGTTGTTGATCTGTCCGTCTGTCACCAAGACGTATCTCATGAACTGTGATAGTTAAACAGTTGAAATTATCACGGATGATTTTTGTTGCTGTTATAACAACTAATAATAAAACCTGTTTAAAAAATGTGATTTTTTGCACGTTTTTGCTATATATTAACAATGGCTTCAGGTTGCTAGAAATAATCAGATAATATTTAGTTATGTATTTATATTAAAATTAATAATTAAATTATAACAAATATTTTAGGGGGGCTTCAAACCAACAGACATGTTTATTTTGGCGTATTTTAAAAAAATCGTACGGAACCTTTCGTGTGCGAGTCCAAGTCGTGTTAATTAGCGATTTTTTAAAATATTTTTAGCTATACTATGAAGTCACTGCAACTCAGTAAGGTAAGTGCCTACTAGAAATGCCAAGAAGTCTCTTGTTTGCTATATTCTATATAGATAAGCAGGTAGTTGAAAATAATAATAAAGATTTTAACTCAAAGCGATTATTATCAATATGTTGGTTGACAGCTTTATTACCTGATATTTTAAATGTTTTATACACGCTATGGTATTAAAATAACAAATAGATATTTCCGCTCTATAGGAAAACGCTAGTCATTTAACAGTACAGTATAACAAATAAGTACACACGCCTTATAAGAATAATTAAAATAACTGAAATATTTATATAATAATATGTAAATTTAATAACGCTTTTAAATTCCACCATAAAATACTCAGTGTGACTAAAACAAAAATATACATTAATTATTATTTTTTTAAAACTTATTCTACAAGAAAAATCATAATAATTATTATTTTTAGCTTCACGCTTTTATACCGCACAGCACAGGGTAGGTAGATAGTACCTAGTGTCAAGACATTCCATACTTCGCGTTCCATTGAATTCGAGACATTGCGTGTTGAGTGGTGGAACTCAACGCCGCACTTTGTCTTAAAAGAGCGAGGAAGTGAAAATAATAATTATTTACATGACAATAAAAGCTCATACAATCATACATATGTTAACGAAGGTAAGTTCGGCGCTTTGGCAAGCCGCCACGGCGCCGTACGCCCGCGCCCGGTCACCGGTGCTTGCTGCTAAAATAATATCTTTTAACGCTAGGTATACTTATGCATACAATATATATATACATATATGAACATTATAAGTATGAATAATATATATTTTTTAAAAACCTTAATCTTACAATAGATTAATTAACTTATTTCATTAGGTAGTCGATTATCAAATTAAAGTAAATATATAATATAAATAATTTGGCTCGACTCCATATCGTACAGTTCTAATGTGACGGTTTGGTCGACATGAAGGTTTCGGTTTTAAATCTCACCGTCATATAGTTATAACTTATAAATGTTATAAACGAGATTCCTCTCCATACACGAGTGTATACATTGTACATATATAGGTATGTTACCAGCCTTGGGTTGCGCAACTTGATAAATAAATAAATCTTTAAAAAGGCACAAAGTAGACTGATTATTTTTTTATTATATCCGTTTTGTAATTAGCTTCACGCTTTTATCCCGCATAGCAGGGTAGGCAGTAAGTATCTAGTGTCAAGACACTCTATACTCCGTTTTCGACGACGCGCTTTGTTTTATAAGAGCGAGGCAATAAAAACAATTTTTAAATTAAATACAATCCCCCGAGTGGGAATCAAACCCACAAGTTCTTCCCTTACTATTAAACTCAACAGCATAACAGCAGCAATAGATTTGGTCTATTTTCTATTCTACCTCTACAGAAATAATAATTTTTGCAATAATTTTAAATGAAACTATTAGTCTAATTTTAAAATAATGAGAAACAACCCATCATGATTTACAATTAAAATATCATATCTTATTTTTATAACAGAACATTTTTTTTTAGCTTCACGCTTTATCCCGCATAGCAGGGTAGACAGAAAGTACCTAGTGTCAAGGCACTCTGAAATTTGCTTCGTTACCAGAGCGATTAAGTGAAAATAAGTTAAATACAATCACTCCCCCGAGTGGAGATCGAACCCACAACCCACAACCGATCGCGTTTACATTCCGACGCTGTCCCAACATATAAAATAGTATAAAAATTTTCTATAAAGTAAGCTAGTATTACATAAAAGCCGCAAAAACCTAAGGCCGGACTAGTTACCGGTACCTACAAACTCGTATATGACTGTAGAAATAATTAAAAATAGCTCATACATAGAAGGCCTTACTTAGTGGTAAGGCCGGTACTTAATGGTACCTGCGCTGTAAATGGATGCTTAGCAACGCCGGATAAGTTTGATACTGTGCAGACTTGAGACAGGATTAAATTTATATTCAATTCTCTGCATTGTTAAGACAAACCACGGCGTTGAGTTCGCCACTCAACACGCAATGTCGCGATTTCGGGCGGTAAGCAGTTAACGACACTATGTTTTCTCTGTCTCACAATGCTACGGAAGATAAAGCGTGATTCTTTAAATTTTTATTTTTGTCAATTTTAAATACGCTTTAATTAACTTCAAAACGTATCAATCGATCAATATATGTATGTATAAGAATATCTTTCACCACTATTTCTTTAGTCTAATTACCGTATCTACCACCGTGTCTACCTGTCTAGATTCGATAATTATACAATATTTTCATACTGTCAATTGAGATCTTTGTTAATAATGAGTAAATAAGATTTTTTTAAAATAAATGTAAAAAATTGAACGCAGCGGGACTCGAATCTGCGCCTCTTGAAAACCGTCCAAGCACTCTGACCGCTAAGCCATGCGTTCTACTTCCAGCTGTGTCGAAATTCTTATAAGTTTTGTTACAACTTTTGTTACAACAAAGAGTACAGCTTTTAATAAAATTAATTTATTATTTTAATAATTATTGAATATAATAATAATCATCGAATATTTGTAAAATTACTTCATTTTGCATTGTTCTATATTTATCAGGATTATGTATGTGGAGTCAATATAAAGTGACTTTGATATTGAGTGTACGCTGCACTTTGCTTAAACTTATAGCTTTAATATTCTACCTTTACATGTATTTACATTAAGAAGAAATCGAACCTGTTATTATCACCAGATACCACACACACAAAATTTGGATTATTTTGGATACTCTCTGAATCACGACCTTGGTCGCCAGTTGATAACATATACATATTTCATATAAGGAAAAACATTAAAATCCCAGAATTCAAGTAATTAAAAATATATACAAGAATATATTTAAAAATATTTTTAAATGTAAAGTCTGAGCTTTCATTGCACGTCTAAAAATATAGTAGCGCAATATGTTTACTAAGCCGTAAGACACACTCGGCGTTAAGCCTTCGGGAAAACTCGTTGGAGTTCTCATATTAAAAGTTTCAAACTTTAGCTCTATGAAAGTTGTTGTAAAAAAAATAATAAATAGAAAGATAATAATATTACATTATTACGTTATTAACATCAATAGTATGTTAAATTGAGATCTCTGAAATGGAAAACTGGAGAAAGATTTATACAATTTCATCAATCTGTCTGTCTGTAATTTTATTTTTATTAGCTTCACGCTCTTATCCCACATAGCAGGATAGACAGCAAGTACCTGGTGTCAAGACATTCCATACTCCGCGGAAAGAAAGAAAGAAAATGATAACAATTTAATTACAATATATATATATATATATATATATATATATATATATATATATATATATATATATATATATATATATATATATATACACACATATTATATTATCTCCTCGCCACCATTACCTAACGCATACGGACTGACAGACGTTAGCTTCCGATCTAACTGCAACTGCTGGCAACTGAAGTTTCGTACCACTATAAATCATAGTGGTACGAAACTTCATAATGGAAATTATGAACATTCTGTACTGCGCTATCCGCCGAAATCGAGACATTATGTGGTGTGTGGCGGAACTCAACTCCGCACATTGTCTAACCATAGCCAGGTAAAGAAGATATCGTGATTACAGTCAAACGCTGTCGCACTACGTCACGAGCAACATGAAATAATTTAATTTTATTTACATATAATTCAACAAAAAATAAAATTAAAGTGACGTTTTATTTCAAAATAAGTACTCTAGAATATTCTGACAACCGGTTCGTTGTTCGTTCGGATTTTACCTTTTTTTCAATAGGTACTTAGAATTATCTGGCATATAACAAATTAAACATGAATACAAAACAAGTCATTACGTAAGTAACGTCATGTAAAACATGACTTGATTTTTTTATATATCTATGCATCTATACAAATAAATATAATTAGAGTGTCTGTTTGTGACATTAAAATAAACGGTTGTGTACTAAATGCATATGTATGTATACAAGGTGCATATTTCAAAATAACATTTATTACAATTTTTGTCAGTTTGTTCCGGTAAAACTCTGAAATTGCAGGACCGATTTTGATAGGACTCTCACTGATAGCTAACGAATGTTATAAGCAATAACTTAGGCTATTTATATTTTACAATTATAAAATAAAAATCCAGTTGTCAAATTCCCCGGGGAAAAAGTCGCGAGTACAACAAGTGAATAATATAATCGATTCCTTTTAGTGAGGATAGTGGCGAGATTTGATAATCAAAAAAAAAATTGCAATATATATGAAATTTAATAAACTCTTTGAAGTGCATAACAATTTGGTAGAAACACATAGATAGAGGCATCTGACTGTAAACGCGATTGGGTGTGTGTTCGATTCTCACTACGTGAAATGATTATATCTAAATTTATATTAATTTCTCCGCTTTGGTAAGACAAACCGCTGTGTTGAGTTCACCACGTCTTGACATTTTGTTGTGACGATCTACCCTGCTATGCGGGATATAGAGTGAACATGAATTTTAAAAAAGCATTATTTTACCTCTTGAAACTAGGTTGTTACTAACTACCCTACAATGGGTGATGAAGCGTGAAACTACTTTTTTTATAAATAGGCTATTATTATATACAAAGCACCATAACTCCACCAACAGACAATAACACTGCGAACAAAAAATTCAACAAAAAACATTTCTTCAAAGCCAACTTTGTACTAACAAAATAATGAGTAGAAAACAATTAAAATCGAAATAACAAGTTAAAATACCAAGATCTTACTGAGATATTAAGAAACGGGACGCCTGCCCTTGCTTTAGTCCCTGCATATTGGTGTTTTATATACTCGCACATATTTATTTATTATTGACGTCACTTTATAAGGGTTGATTTGTATATTATTAGACTAACAACTCGGCCCCGATTTGCTCGGGTGATAGACATTATCCTACTAATATTATAGATGCGATTTTACATCCTGCATAGAAAGGAAGTCAAGGACAGCCAAATGTCAAGACACTCTGCTGATTGTTTTCCGCCGGAACTCAAGAAACTGCGTGTTGAGCGATGAACTCAACGCTACCATGTATGTATGTTTGTAACTGTGTAACGCAAAAACTTCTGAACCGATATGGATTATAATATATACTTTCTCTTGCATTTTTTGTATGAACAAACGAGCCCCTAGGTCTCGCTTCGCATCGTTAATTTAAATACTTTTTGCTGTAGTGTAGTATGTTTTTAATTATCTTATAAATTATTTAAAGCCCGATAGCTAACATAATCAACTTAATGAAGAATTTTTATTATCGTTAAAGGTCAAACATGTACCATCTCGGAATGTTCTGTATATCTATAAGAGATGTGCACAGTTTTGTTTCGTTATTTAAAAAGATTTTAGCAGTTTTTACGGTGAAAGCTCCTAATTAATAGCTTTTTGAGTATATATAGTTATTTTTTTTTTCTGTCTTTGAGTAAATGCTGTTGACCCTGTTGGAAGAGGGAAGAGGGTGTTCTAACCCTGCGAACATTAGCAAGTACTGCTGTGGCTGCTTGAGAGGTAGTCGACGACCGCAAAGGCGCCCCCTGCGGGGCTGATATGTAGTTAACAATTATATATATATATATATATATATATATATATATATATATATATATATATATATATATATATTATACAATAGTACACTTAAATCATCATCAGGAATTATTCTTTACTGACGATTTACACTTCACGTATATACAGATGTAAACAGACAGAAAGGCGAGACACCATCCATTTATCCCAAATAGCAGGGTAGACAGAAAGTGCCTCTGTAAAGACACTCCGTACTTCGCTTTCCATCGAATTCGAGACATTGCGTGTCGAATGGTGGAACTCAACGCCGTACTTGATTGCGTCACGACCAGGCTCAATTGTAATATGAAATAATGATATAATTATATACAATAATAGTAATGAGGCCGGTCGTAGCGCAGTGTGACAGCGTGTGATTGTAAACACGATCGGTTGTGGGTTCGATCCCCACTCGGGGGAGTAATTATATTTAAATTATTTTCACTTCCCCGCTCTGGTAAAGACTATATATATATATATATATATATATATATATATATATATATATATATATATATATATATATGTATATATATGCGGCGTTGAGTTCCACCACTCAACACGCAATGTCTCGAATTCGGTGGAAAGTGAAGTACGGAATGTGTTGACATTAGTTACTTTCTGTCTACCCTGCTATGCGGGATAAATGCGTGAAGCTAAAAAAAATTGTAATTACAAAAAAAAATTGTAATTACTTATTAAGGTTTCTTCATTTATCCTTCTACTATTACTATTATTTACACTCTTTAGCAAAGAGCTGGTCTTGTATTTTTTTATTAGTTATCACGTGTCATTAAAATTATAAAATAAAGACTAAGCTATGTTAGATTTTCGCGATTTTACAAATTTTAAATGAAACTGTTTCAAACGGATTACTTCGCGTATATTTTGGTATAATTCGAAAATATTATTTGGACAAATGACGTTTCGAACACTTTACAGTGGTCAGTCTCCCTGTGAACATCGAAAATGTATTTTCGAATATCAAAATATACACGATTAATTTAAAATAGATCCAGAGATGCTAAATTTCACGCGGACAAAGTCTAGGCTAGTTTTAAAATATTCTCATATACCCTCAACGAACTAACAATATCACATGTACTTACTATTAATATGTAAAACAAAACATTATGCCGTCAAAGAATATACACACAAATCAACATATTGTTAGTTTCGATTTCTTTAACAATTTCTAATTGAGGTATTGAAATTTATTTTCACTTCCTCGCTCTGGTAAATACAAAGAGCGGCGTTGAGTTCCACCACTCAACACGCAAAGTCTCGAATTCGGTGGAAAGTGAAGTACGGAGTGTCTTGACACTGGGTACTTTCTGTCTACCCTGCTATGCGGGATAAAAGCGTGAAGCTAAAAAAAAATATGTACATATGAAAACTTATAAATATTAATTTTATGCAATAATAAACAATTGCATTTTACATACACAAAGTCGAGATGCAAACCGTTGATTGAATAATGTATTGGCATAATTGCATAATACTTTTTTACAGAGAACCGATGAAAAACAACAAACGCTATATGAATAATGAATCCATTGTGTTTTATGAAAATTACCTAGAAAATTATTACAAAAATACATTAACAAAGTATTTTATTAATGTATTTTTAGTAAAGTATTTTATTAAAGTATTAATAAAATGTAAAGTATTTATGTAATTTTTACAAAACAAACTTCTGGGGATTTCTATGAGTTTAACTCATTTTAAAGTTATAAAGATATATATGACAAGACATGCTGTGCCCGCAATTTTATCCTAATGGAAATTAACATCTCAGGACATTTATTCTAAAAGAAAAGTAAGCCTAAGTTACTCTATATTACATCTGCTAGTGAAAGTTCCATTAAAATCGGTTCAGCTCTTTTAGAGAATATCTGAAACAAATAGACAGACAGACAAAAATAAATATATAATATATAATATATATAGATAATAAATACAAATATTACTTTGGTATATCTACACGTATCATTGTATTTAGTAGAAAGCGGTTATTTAAATATTAAAAATAGATACACCTAATTATTTCTATAGATTTCAGACATTAAAACATGTCATTTAAATAAGTCTAGACAGATATTGCAATTTTTTCGATCTGGCAAGACATTGTACACGTAATATCTCAAAAAAGGACAACAGACTGTCTTGACATTGAGTTCTATGCTCTCTAATTATCTTTTGTACTATACAAAAAAAAAATTGAAAAATTTAATTTATTA
The DNA here is from genome assembly GCA_032432895.1 of Dryadula phaetusa. NCBI lineage: Eukaryota > Metazoa > Arthropoda > Insecta > Lepidoptera > Nymphalidae > Dryadula > Dryadula phaetusa. The sequence goes on from JAOYRS010000034.1 coordinate 748,818, forward strand.
TAAAATTTGTAACACGTTAAGGAATTAATTTAGTGTTAACAGCTTAGTGTATATCAAAAGATTATACAAGATTTAAAAAAAAAAGATTTTTTACATATAGCTTGACGCAGTGGGTTTCCAACGACACTTAAAGAAGTGAATTAAAATTAAGCTACGTTTAAAATAAATACACAACAATCAAATTTAATTCATAATGGAAAAATAAAATTAAAAGCATTATATAATAGATTTTCATTTTTACATTCAAATCAAGCGAGAATCGAACCCACTTCCCCTGCGTTTAGGTATTAGTAACTGCTTTATAACATTGCATTTTTGTAATTACATTTCTTTGTATTTCTTATAAATTAATTAGCTTCACGTTTTTGTCTCGCATAGAAGTGTAGACAGGAAGTACCTAGTGTTAAAACACTTCGTACTTCGCAGTCTGCCGAATTAGAAACATTACTTGTCGAGTGACGGAACTAAACGCCGCACTGTCTTACCAGAGCGACGAAATTTAAATAATTCAAATACAATCATTACCTCGAGTGGGAATCGAACCAACAACCCGATCGGTTGTTTACAGTCAGACACTGTCCCACGACCGGCCTCATATAAATATTCCTATAAATAAATACAATTTATCCAGTAAAATAACACGAGTATCATTAACCTCAGATCCGAATACCGATATCGATGTAAACAAACTAGTTAGAAAGTGAATATCAAACGTTTTAACGTTTTAAGGTCGAACGTGTCGTGTATTAATTTTACATATGTATGTGATAAATACATACATTGTATATATATATATATATATATATATATATATATATATATATATATATATATATATATATATATATATATATATATATCTCATTAATTTCTATTAAATATTTTAAAATTTTAATGCTTTATTACATATAAGTTTTCTTAAAACGTTATATACCAAATATATTCTCTAAGCTAATTATTATGTGTCTTTTAACCCTACTTTTAAGTTATGGATATGTACGAAAGCAGCGTCACTTTACCGCGTAAATAGCAGGATACACGGAGACAACAGAGTGTTAAGACACTCCGCTTTATATGCCAATGCGTGTATTACTATACACGCGTAAGAAGTGAAACTTCTCTATGACATAATTTTTTAATAAATTTACAGGAATTGCAAAACCGATCTAAATTAGATAAAATATAAGCAAAATAAACGTGGCGAGTGATGGAAAAATGTGACTTTGAAATAAAGATGGCGCGGAACGGATTTTTTAAATTTGTCTCATTCGTCGAAAAAATAGCTTCACTTCACAAAAGGAATGAGTATATTTCCTTTAATACTTGTAAATACGATATCGCCAAGTGTGCATTTAATTGTATATATATTATCTAAGTCGACCCCACTGTACTGTCTATAAATAGAAGCGAGAGATAAAAACTACGTCATGGTACTGTTGTTTGAAAACATTATTGATTCTGTGATCAAATATGTGGCGTAGGTCATATCTTTATATACTAACAAAATTATATTTAATGTAATGTATTCACGTCTTGTTGTATAGCAAAGTAGTCGGAGACAACGAACGGGTATAAAGCAGTCAACGGAGTGTCTAGACACTAAGATACCCTGTTGACTGCTTTCGGCTTGAAACAAATACCTTGGTACTTGAGATATTTAATTATATTTTCATTTTCCCGCTCCAGTGAAACAAAACGCGGAGTTGAGTTGCGCCATTGATCAGGTAGTCTCAAAGATTAGATAAAGCGAGATGTTATAGAATAAAACTATAGGACTGCCATAAAATTGCTTTTTTAAAATTGCAGAAAAATATATCCATGAATATTATACTTGTAAATGTTAAAGCTTAAATGGATTTTGTTAGTCTTTCACACCAAACTTAATGAACAGATCTGTAGAGTAATATAGATTATTTTTTTGACTTCACACTTTTATCCCGAAGGGTAGACAGAAAGTATCTAGTGTCAAGACACTCCGCGCTTCGAGAAGTTGCGTGTTAAGTGGTGGAACTTAACGCCGCACTTTGTCTTACCAGATCAAGGAAGTGAAAATAATTTAAATATAAACACTCCGAATGGGGACCGAACCCACAGTCGATCGCGTTTACATTCCTTAATAATATTAATGATTTTCGAATGCTGTTATATACATAATCATTTCTTTCTTTATTCACTCTCCATATACATTGCGATTGCGTTTACAAACGCGCCACGACCGGATAGGCTATATTACTTACACTATATATACATCAGGCTAACACGTTGGCCATAATATAATTTCCTGTTGTTTAATGTGGCCACAATATAACAATAAACATCTAATTATATATAAATAGAAATATATATATATATATATATATATATATATATATATATATATATATATATATATATATATATATATATAACATAAGCAGATCGACGGACAAACAATAAACATGACCTGGGAACTGAATCTTGCCCTTATAATTAATTACCCTTGTACTGCCAAGCAACGTGACTTATGGCATTGGCCATTGTACTCTTACAAAAGCACAACGTGATGTTTACAAACAAAATACTTAAGAAAATATTTAAATATATAAGATTAATTAATAATTTTGTTTCAAATATATTAAATTAAAATATATGTTTACGTACGCATATATATTTACGTATATAAGCCAAAATATAATATATTACAATTTTTATCGTTCTCTAGAACTGTTCTCTGATTTTGACGTCCGTATACTGGCAGCTGTCTGAAGTAATAAGGAGTAACATAGGCTTCTTTTATGTTAGAATTAAAAATAAAAATCCAGAGATCTTGAATGTACCGCGATTGGTTGTGGGTTTGATTTCTCCCTTAAAATTATTTTCCTTTCGCGTTGATCTGTAGGATGACTTAGCTATGCCTACTTCCTCTACTCACAACCAACACGAATCAAATAATAGAGGAGTGTCTTCATACAAAGTCATTTCTGACAACCCTTTTTATTTTTAACGTTTTTATTTCCATAATATAATAGTTACAAACTTTTGGTACAACCTTGTATATCAAGCCTATTATAACATTTGTATACATGTAATTAAATGTATTGCCTTTTTATTATTAGAAGAATAATTCATAAACTGGATGAAAAATTTTAGTTACTTTTATGCGGGAAAATAGTGAAATTTCCATGTTAATATAGAAGAACACGTCTAAAATAGTATGATTTTCGATTTTCGCGATTTTTACACATTTTAAAAGAAACTATTTTTAACTGATTAATCGCGTATATTTTGGTATTCGAAAATACATTTTTGGACACCTGACGCTTTGAATACTTTACACTAGTCCGTGGTTACAGGCTGAGACTGAGGTGGCATTCGTCTGTCAGTTGATACAAGAACTGGATGTATTTTCGAATTTGGTATTCGAAAATGTAGTTTGGAATACCAAAATATAAGCGATTAATTGGTTTAAAATAATTTTATTTAAAACGTCTTAAATAATATCTAAAAATCAACATATTCTATTACATAACGACCGCCGCGCCGTATCTAGATCACTTCTGTGATAGCGCATTGATCGCAAGCGTGCAATTTTAAGCGCTGACAATTCAAATGAAATGACAATTTTAAAGAGAAAAGCATCTCCACGTTGTATTTTTTTGCTTCATGCTTTTATCCTGCATTGCAGGGTAGACATAAAGTACCTCAAGACACTCCATACTCCGCTTCGCCTTGAATTAAAAACATTGAATGTTGAGTGGGGAAACTCCACGCCCCCGCTTTATCTTACCACAATGAGGAAATGAAAATATTTTAAATATAATGATTCCCCCGAGTGGGAATTGAATCCACAACGGTTTATCCATCGCATTCGTGAATCCATCGCGTTTACAGTCAAGACGCTGTCCCACTGCGCCAGGACCGGCCTCAAATACGACCAGTATTTTGCGTATTACACAGACGTTTTAGAGGGCATTGTGTATAACATTCGTTGCTAAGCTGACGACATCAACATAAAATACTTTAGGAGTAATCTACTTTATCTACCGAATTGTTTAATTTTTTCTAGCCAGTCACGTCTTTAGCTACTTATTATTACAACTGTACAAATATGTATAATCAGCGAGCATTACCCTACCAATATTATCAGAGTTTAATTGTTCTCTATATAGGCTTTTTATAATCCACAAAACCCTGTAGTGATAATTCACTATATTTTACACTTTCCTTCTATTTTAGACATCAGGCGTATAAGTAATAGAATTAAACGCTGCACTTTATCTAAAGAGATAAATCGGGGAACCACTTAGTATTATAAACATAAATATTTCTCAGTAGATCGTGTTATCTAGACTAAGCTTATGTATATTAAAACAATAAATAAACAAATGAGACGGAGAAATAAAACACTGGTCAAAGTAGGCAAGTGGTAAAAACATCATATATTATTATCGTTACTATCGCTGTGTCCTTTCTGCAAATTTACTAACACTTTGCAGATAATAGAATCAGATTCAATTAAACCGTTGAATCATATTGCAAGAATGAACCTATTAGTTGGTAACAAACCTAAATATAGGTATTATTAATAAAAAATAATCTTAATAAAATTATTTTTTACTTTGTTTTAAGGTTTCATAGTGACATGATGTAAGAATATTGTATGCAATAACAATATGAATTATGGAATTATGGAATTGTTTACACAACTGGTAGTAGAACGCATGGCTTAACGATCAGAGCGCTTGGACGGTATCCGAGAGGCATGGTTTCGAATCCCGTTGCGTTAAAATTTTTATACGTTTTTACAAAAAATGGTAGAAACATATAAAAACGATCCCAACACTCGCAAATCATTTGCTGATATTCATTGAAGATTTCCATAGATATCTCCCAAAATCTTTAACAATTTTTTGTGGCAACCTTCCGGAAGTATATTTTGTTCAATAAAAAAAATGTATATCAGTTTACAATAGACGGAGAAAACTGCAATAAATATATAAAAAGAGCCATGAAAATGATATCGTCAAGTTAACAAATATGATTATAAAATCAAAACTACTGAGCCCAACTGTATTTTCTTTTGTGGGACCAAATGGCAACCCTACTGCATCCAACAAAAAAAGAATCACGTAAATCGGTCCAAAAATTTAGGCGTAATTGCTGTACATACATAAAAAAACATAACAAATTATATCGGCCAAATTGTATAAGAGCATATAAAAAACCGCTGTACATACATAAAAAAAATAAAAAAAAAATGATACCGACCGAATTATTGTAAAAAATTCAAGGGAAACAGTAAGAATAAATTAATCATAACAATAATATTGACTTGTTTCTGTCGATTGGAATACTACGTCGCTAAGTGTTGCGTTGATAAGATCATATACAATATAGGTACATAAATATATTTAGCTAATATTTATATCCCTTGTAATTGTTATTTCTTTTTGAATTATTAAAAATCAATTTTATTTTCAGTTTCTCGCTCTGGTAAGACAAAATGAGGCGTTGAGTTACACCACTCAACACGCAATGTCTACAATTCGGTGAAAAGCGAAGTACGGAGTGTCTTGACACTAGATACTTTCTGTCTACCCTGTTTACAGTAAGACGCTGCCCCACTTCTCTAACATAGCCCTTTATTGATTTAATTAAATACATAGAAAAATACTATGTTCTTTTGTATGAGAATATTCCAGATTGATAAATTTATATGATTAGTATAGTTAATAGAAATATAATTAGATATTATATATATATATATATATATATATATATATATATATATATATATATATATATATATATATCTGTAAGTATTGTTGATTAAATAATATTCGTTTGTAATAAATATAAAATAATATGCTATATTACGCTATTTAAAATAGAGACAAAGTAAAAATAATTAAGAATAATTTTCGATTTAGCCGTCAATGATTAAAAAAACAATTGGTAGAACCAAATACGTAATCAAAAGAAATAAATCATTTTGAGAAAACTTCAACTAACTATTACGATTCATGGGACACAGCCTTGCAGACAGACAGACAGACAGTGAAATTTAAGTAATAGGGTCCTTTGCTCACGGAACCCCAAACAGAAACTGAAAAGAACACGCTTAAATATATTTTCTTATGTAAAACTAAAAGCGTTCAAAAACAAAGTTTCGTACATTGCAGTATGAAAGTTCTAAAATAACATAAGAATAATAATATAGAAGATTTTAAAATAATATAAAATATTATTTTAAAATCGTAAATATATATATATATATATATATATATATATATATATATATATATATATATATATATATATTAGTATTCGCGAGCCAGTCGAAAGATTAACCATCTAGAGGGTTATGAATATATTTTAATTTTTTGGTAACAGAAAGCGCTGCGTTAATTTCCGCCACTTAACACGCGATGTCCTGAATTCGGCAGAAAACGGAGTATATACTATAAAATATAATTTATTATTTTATTTAAACTATTTATAACGTATAACGGTACCTATATTCATAATTATATCGGTATGAACCGTACGTATTTCTGACGCATTGCAAGTTACGCAACGTTGCTACAGTAATGTTATTTTCTTAAAAATATCTTACATTTTGACATATATATATATATATATATATATATATATATATATATATATATATATATATATATATTTATATATATATATGAACGACTGGAATACGATTTAGGTATAACATTTTTATGTAGAGGCCGGTCGTGGCGCAGTATCTGACTGTAAACGTGATCAGTTGTGGGTTCGATCCCCACTCAGGGGAGTGATTATATTTTAAATTATTTTCACTTCCTCGCTCTGGTAAGACAAAGTACGTCGTTGATTTCCACCTTTCAACACGCAATGTCTCGAATTCGGTGAAAAGCAAAGTACGGAATGTCTTGAAACTAGGTACTTTCTCTCTACCCTGCTATGAGGGATGAAAGCGTGAATCTAAAAAAAATGATGTTTGAAAGTATCTTACAATATTTGCTAAAATAAATATAAATTAAAATACCTTTATTCAAAACAATTTTTTCCATAATGTAATTTTATTCTATAAATTATCATTTGATATCCATATATTAGGTGGGTTGTGTAAAAATGTATAATCCGCCATTTTGTTTGGGCGGCCATTTTAGATTAATAACAATATTGATCATATGCAATTGCATTGTTATTAGAATTGAAGTCGTAATAAATTTCAGCTCAATCTGATATTGGAAGTGGGTCAAATTGAAGTTGTAAGATTTCACACAACCAACTTACCAACCATGACGGCAAGATCAAAATATTTAGTCAAAAATAACACATCATGCGTAAGAAAACAAACCTAAAAGTAACATTCATAATATTCATAATAATAATTACAGCAAATTTTTGTGGTATAACGGGTATTCAGTGAATGTGAAAACAAGGACAAGCGACGGAATACAACGCCGCACTTTAACTGACCAGAGCCTTCTCTTTAGATATAACTGTAAAACTTTCCCTAGAATTGAAATTAAACCGAAAATCAACCGCGTTTACATTCAAACATACAACCACGATGGCTACAAACGTACAGACATCTCAACGACATCCCATATTAAAATACAATAGTTAATTAATAAGAACAAACAAACAGTATATAGGTAATTAACATATAATATAATAGTCGAGAATAATCGATTGTAATTAAAGGCAAATGCGTAGTATCTATCATCTGTAACGTCGTGACCTAGCGCTGATATGTAGACGGCATGAAGTTTGTTCCCTGCACTTTGAACTTATACAAAATTTATAATATGTTTATAATTTAAGCTACAGAGGCCAGCGTGGCGCATTATGCCAGTGCCACTCTGGGAATAGCTATATTTCAATTTTTTTCACTATATCGCTGTTATTAGATAAAGAACGGTGTTGAGTTCCGAGACTCAATACGCAATGTCTTAATTTTGATGTCTTGATTATGTGTATTGGTGAATATTATATTAGTTTCTTTACGAAACTATGTTTCTTCTTTTATGGTATTTAAAGCGTAAAACTATTGTATCACAGTGGAACAATGTCTGACTATAAAAGCGGTTGGGGTTCGATTCCCGCTTAGTGAAATTTGTGGATTGTTTCTATCCCATATGCAATGTTCCGATTTCTAGTGTAAAACACTCATCAGAGTGTCCTGGTACTAGGTTGTCTCTGTGGGATAAAGCGTGAAGATTAAAAAACCTGAAGCAAACACTTTTTACCCTTTTTACAGATATAGAGAAGTTCAGAATGCCAATACTACAAAAAAAATAACAAAATAAATACTACATACATAAAGTTAACACACACTTTTGTATAAAGTGACATACTCATTGCCAAGGCAACAAGTACTTTACGCCTCAACAATACGTATAATAGGACAACTTCTTCCGATCTGTACGTTAAAAAACAACGCATATGAGCTGGTAGATTTTTTTTTAATTTTAGCATCACGTTTTTTGTCCCGCATAGCAAGGTAGATAGAAAGTACCTAATGTCAAGACACTCTGTACTCGGCTTTCCACCGAATTCGAGGCATTACGTGTTGAGGTGGTGGAACTCAACGCCGCACTTTGTCTTATTAGAGCGTGGAAGTTAAAATAATATAAATATAATCACTCTCTCGAGTGGGGATCGAACCCACAACCGATCGCGTTTACAGTCAGACGCAGTCCCACTGCGCCACGACCGGTTTCAAATATAAAAATACCTCAACTAAGAACTGAATCCGCGATAACGTCATACTATCATAAACATATTAACTTAGCCATAATTATTCTTTTCTAGGCAATTATACTTTGATTATAAAATATTCTTAATCAATATTATTCTACGCTTTTATTTATAATTTACATAAAGTATAAATAGAATCGATTTATTTAAGCTATTACCATCTTTATATAATTAAACATAGCGTTCAAATTTCTATATTTCAAATTGATATCAAAACATGACCTATTTCTAACGCCCTTTATGTGGAAAATAACAAAGGGCAAAGACCTTATGAGCGTAAAAGAAAATGTGCCACTCACTTTATAAAGGACTTATAATGTATTTAGTCACAGCGGATATTCGTATTATGAAGTACATTTATTTTAGCTTCACGCTTTTATCCCCCATAGCAGTGTAGACAGAAAGTACGTAGTGTGGAGACACTTTGATTTCGACTTTAACCCCGAGTGGGGATCAAACCCGCTATTGACCCACTGCGCCACGACCGGCCTCTTTATGTATATCATTAAAATATTTAAGACTGTTAGAAAATTGTATAACAAGAGCAGTTACTTAGCATCTATACAAATAAATAAAACTGGAGTGTATGTTTGTAAATCTTAAAAAATCGCTTTTTACTAAATGCATATTATATGTTAGTGAATACGTTACATATATCAAAATAATATTTTTTATAATTTTTGTCTATCTGTCCATTTGGCTATTTGTTCTTGCTAATCTCTGGAACGGCTGGACTGATTTAGATGGAATTTTCACTGGTAGATAACTGATGTAATAAGTAGTTATTTGGCTACATTTATTAAATTAAAATTATAAAATAAAAAAAGATGTTAAATTCCACGCGGAAAGAGTCGGGGGTGTCGTGTAATATTATATTTATATATATACGATGGCAAATATATAACATTAAATCCAAGACACAATAAGCTGTCTATGTGTTCTATGAGACTTAAGTAATTGAAATATTATAAAAAAAATTGAAATAAAAAAGTAAACAAAAATTACGAAAAATATGCCCGAACAATATGTTTTAATAATAATAATAAAAAAAAACGTATACCACAAACAAAATCATCTTAGAACAAACCCCATCCTATTCAATTCTACTAACTGTGAAAATGTGATGGATGAATGTTTCTAATTGTTTCTAATTAATAAATTATACAAAAACTACTGAACAGATCCCGATGAAACTTTACAGTTATATAGTTATAAATTTGTAAAATTTTGTCCAACATAATAGGCTCTAAAAGCTAAAGCAACACAATGGAATGGTTTGACAGTAACGTGAATGTCATACGTTCGATTCCAACTCGGTTGAATCGGGTGAACGTCTTGTCTTGTTATACTAACAAAGAGCGGCGTTAAATTATGCATATTTAAATTTTATTATCTACGAGGTGATTACTGAATATCATTTAATCTAATAACACCAAAAGCTTTAAAAAGCTACCTTAAAAAATGCATAAAAATCAATTTTCTATAAATATGTATTATGGCTTAGTTGGACAGTGTCTGACTGTAATCGCGATCGGTAGTGGGTTCGATCCCCATTCGCGTACTCACACGATTATATTAACTTTACTTTTATGTCACTTCCTCGCTCTGGTAAGACAAAGTACGACTTTGAGTTCCATCACTCAACACGCAATGTTTCAAATTCGGTGGGAAGCGAAGTACGGATTGTTTTGACACTAGGAACTTTGTCTACCCTGCTACCCCCCGCATAGCAGGGTAGACAAAGTACCTAAGAAAATTACAAAATTTATAACAGTATGTAGTTATCACAAGTCTATTATTATATTACCTAAATATTATGAGACAGACGATAAGCGTTTAGATAAACAGACATTGAACAGTGAAGGCTCGGACAAACAAGTACAATAGCGTCAACGATCTCGGCCAGCGACTGACAAATGGTCACGTCATGCATATCGACCCTTTTCGGAAGTGGCCTGATTTCTTAAAGCCAGCAAACTAGAACGAGGTTGTGTAGAATAAAATATTATCTTGAAATACTGTTTTTTATATGGCCTCCAAGACGTATGGTCTACCTAGATTTTGATATGAAATATAATCTAAATATATCGTATATCGTAAATAAAAAAAATTATCATTTTATATACGGTATGTATATTTTCTGCGTTTTCACGCATAGCAGTATAGGCAGAAGGAACCTAGTGTCAAGACACTGTTTTCTCGAATTTGACACATTGCGTGTTGAGCTGAGTTAAACGCTGCATTTTGTCATTATATAGAACAGTGGCTATGCCCGCGACTTGTATTGTAAACTCAAAATTACTCTTCATTAGATCATCTATCTGCCAGCGACAATCCAACCAGCCGTTCAAGAGACTAACAACTATTATTTTGGCATATTTACCGTGTACATGTTTTTAAAAATATCAGTAGAAAAAAATCACGCAGTTTTTTTTAGTAAACACTGAGTCCGACATAATATTAAAGATTACAGATGACATATAAAGTATTGAGTAAAGCACTAAGAATCCGCTTACTAATTTAGATTTATATGGTATGGTTTAATACTACGAAAATAGATAGACCGTGATTGTATTATCAGCTTTAAAACCTTTAACGCCTAATAACTAATTCATCTATAATATCAAACGTATACATATACACACACACACACACACATATATATATATATATATATATATATATATATATATATAAAACAACACTTACAAAGCTCTGTTTAACTAAGCTATTTAAATAATTACAACCGGAAGAGTAGAAGTCAGTTTTCAGTGTAAGATATAATCAAAGTAAATATATATAGGAGGAGAATAAGCCGTATGTTATCAAAAACCACAGCCGGTTCGAGACGTTCAAATTAGTACAAATTGTCTAAAACCGTTTTTTAAATTCTATTTCAAGCTCCAATCATTAACATCAATGATTCGTCATCAATAATTTGTTAAAGAAAATTCTAAATATATCCAAGAGAACGTAACAGGCTAAGTCCAGAGAAAACTAAAAATGAATTGCTATGACGTACTGTTATCACGTGAAAATTCGGTTAGCTGCGTCAATCACGTACAATACTATAGTATTGTAGTTACAAATATATATTATCGAATTGCATTCAATGCGTTATTCAATACAAAATGTATTATATATGTACAGTATATATATATATTTATATATATATATATATAGTCTCTCATTAATGACGATAAAAATAAATAATAACTGTACAAATATTTGAATGATTATATAAATAGTCTATTCTTTATAAGACAAAACGCGGCGTTGGGTTCCACTAAGTACACTCAATGTCTCTAAAAACTGAAAATAATTAAATATAATCACTCCCCCGAGTGAGGATCGAACCTACAACCGATTGCGTCTATAGTCAGACGCAGTCCCACTACGCCACAACCGGCCTCTAATTTATTAATTCTTATTATATATTTGATTTTCATTTTAAATGAAACTATTAAATGAATAAATTTTAAATGAAACTATATTAAGCGAATTAATTGCGTACATGTATAATTTGGCAATTAAAAATATATTTTTGAAACCTTATGTTTCAAAAACTTTACAATAGTCACATATAGAGTCTACCTATAACCCCAATTTTTGCATCTCTTAATTAACATTTAAGTTTAATTACGATTAAAGTAATTAAAATTTGAATATTTAATTAGAGCTAACGAGCCTGTAACGGTATTCTATTATGCCAATATATTAAATTATAAATGATTTACCAAATTTACGTTACTGACCGTTATAGCTATGCGTAAAGAGCATTTACTTATTTAATCTTACCCAAATTGGCAATTAACAATATGGGGCCGCCGTTCAAATTGGCAATTAACAAGAAGTAACCGACTGGGGTTGTGGGTTCGCTTCCCACTCCACGAATGATCAATATTTTATTTTATCTTCACGCCTTTATCCGAAATAGTAGGGTAGACAGTTCATTTAAAACGTGTCAAAATTGTAAAAATCAAAAATTTTTAAATAATTGATGGCTAAATAAAGTAATTAGTACAGTGGTAAATACTAGCATAAGAAACGACAGTAAAATCTAGAAAATCTGGTAATTTAATAACTTAAGGCATTGATTCTTGCCTTTGTTACTACATATTATTTTAGTCAGAAACTTTAATGGCAATTTTTAAGTAAATGAAGAACGTGCAGGTATCCATTAATGAGACGATGATATCGTACTCCGCTTTCTGCCAAATTGCAGACATTGCGTGTTAATTGGCGGAGGTTAACGCTGCGTTTTGTTGAATTTAATTTGAATATACCTATCACTTCGCACTGCCCTTTATACCGAATTCATGACATTGCGTATTAAATGGCAGAACTCAACGCCGCGTTTTGTTGAATTTAATTTGAATTTACTTTACACAATTTACTTTACACTTTACACTGCCCTTTATACCGAATTCATGACATTGCGTATTAAATGGCGGAACTCAATGCCGCGTTTTGTTGAATAGAAATTGACTTTAATCAATGTGTTAGCCTTTAATACTTCGCAGTTCTTGACGAGACAAAGACATAAACCTACGAATTTACTTTTGAAAATAATTATCATATTTCTCAAATTTACATTCAAATAAGACGTCAAGACACCGTCGTGATAAATATAGAACGTGATCGATTGTATCCGACAGTCGTGGGTTGAAATCCCACACAAAGTATTTGTATTAATATAATTGACGTATATTACAGTCGTGTTAATATCTTGAAAATAGAAAATATAAAACGTAAAGTTTTCTAACTTGAATTATTTTTTAATTTATTAAATTTTCGTACTAAAGAGATGTTTGAATATTCTTTGGATACTGTCAAATCATTATAATCGATAACAGCTAATCACATTTATCTTTCGACACATATATCCGATATAGTCGAGTAGGCGAAGAAGATATAATGTCAGGTCACTCCGTTCTCAATTAAATATAACATTTTAAATGAAACTATTTAACAGGATTAATCGCGTATAAACTAGACTTTACAGAGTCTACCTGTGACCACGGACTACTGTAAAGTGTTCGAAACGTGAGGTGTCCAAAATGTATTTTCGAATACCAAAATATACGCGATTAATCCGGTTAAATAGTTTCATTTAAAATGTATAAAAATCGCGAAAATCAAAGATGTTATTAAATATAACATAGCTATATAAATAAATAAAATGGGAGTGTCTATTTGTAGCATTAAATTAACCTGCTACTTACTTAATGCCAGTGTACGTGTATACGGCACATATTTTACAATTTTTGTCTATTTGTTAGTTACGACTAATCTCTAGAACGGGATGATTTTGATGGGATTTTCACTGATAGATAGCTGATGAAATACGCTTTTATATTAGAATTGTAATATAAATATAATTAACTTGATTAATTAATTTGAAAATATTAAAAAAATATATTTTTCTTAGTATTTTCTGACTTATTTTATCAAAGAACACTGTAAATTTTCAGTATATATAAAGTTAATAGTTCAATCTGAAATATAAATATAAAAACAATACGTTTACACACAAAAACAGTAATTGGGGTCATATAAAAATGACAAACCCAACATAATATTCGTTGGCAAGCTCTTCATCACGTAGCAATATAGAATGACGTAGCTCTAACAAAAAACACAACCACTCAGCAAATTATCTATAAAACAAAAAGAATTAGTTAAAAGGAAAAATAGTAATAATATTCCAATGTCAGGTACCTCTTAAGTGCAATTCTTATATGTCTAACCGTATGATATAGTCGTGGATTCGTATCTCATGTGAATTAATCATAAAACAAAAAGTTTCAGGGTAGTCAGAGATAGCGTAGTGTCAAGACACTCTGATTTTAAATTGGCCACTTTCCGTCCGAAGTCGAGACATTGGCGTATTAGATGTACTCAACGCTGCGCTACGTCTTACTAGAATGGAGAAATTAATATATGGATAGATAAATAAATATATATTAGCCCTACACCTAGTTAAGTATCAGAAAAGTTGGTATATTTTAAAAATTCCGAAATAAATCAACAAAAATGTATATAAATTTAAGGAATGTTTGATGGCAATATAAAACCGAAAAAATCATGTATAATCACATTCATTTTTGCACGTCCCCACCGTCCTAGCTTACGTGACTAGCTGCACGGCGTGAGATGTACGGTTACATTTCGACAATAGTAAACCTTATGTTTAATGACATAAAGAGTGTTTTTCAATTCACACAGCTTAACCTTTAGGGCGCTTATGTAATACGGAAATGTTTGGTTAAGTGTTATAGTACCATATATCTTAACGGCGTGCTGTTATTAGAAGGTTTTTCAATGGGTTTAAAATTAAACCCAATTTTTACTATTTTAAACTGTAGATTATGACCATTTTAGATTATAACGCTTAAAGCTAGCTAACATAACATATAATGCCTCTAAAGGAGGGTGAGTATTTATTCAACTTATATCAATTTTAAATGAAATCAAAATAACAGGAATCTAATCCCAACCAACTTTCTGTCATCTTATGAACTCAATCTTAACTCAATTTTTCTTTTGCCCGTACCAATCGTGAGGGCAGTCAGATGTAAATAAGGTGGGAGAAAGAGGAAAGGGGGAGGGGGCAGTGTAGCTGAATGATTAACAGATAGCCATAATAGATTTGACACGGCACTAGTTTACATCTTTTTTGCAGTTCCATGCTTTATGAATTAACATGGTATAATGAGAGAAGTCATTGTCAAGACACTTGTATCACCGGCCGCAACCTAGACGTTGCGTGTTAAATCACGGAACTCAACACCGCGCTGAGTCCTAAGAAAGCGCGAACTAAAAATTTTAGACTGCCAACTTTTATGATCAAATATCAAATTAAAAAATCTACACGCCACACGCCTTTATCCCGCCTAGCACGACACTCGACACTCTGTACTTCTCTTTCCACCGAAATCGAGACATTGCGTGTTGAGTGGTGGAACTTAACGCCGCATTTTGTTTTACCAGAGCGAGGAAGTGAAAATAATTTGAAATATAATCACTCACACGGGGGTTCGAACCCACAACCGATTTACAGTCAGACGCTGTCCCACTGCGCCACCACGAAAGGCCGACTGGCGGTTTGATTATTGAAGATCAGTAACAATGATACTGGATTCTTCTAGTCATTCATCACGTACCTATTTATAAAGTATGAAGACCCCTGAAGGGCGCATATTGTTGGATAGTATGTATTAAATAAATTCTGTCGTCTCACTTTTGTGTATAGATAACTAATGTTGTTTTGTGATATATGTTAATTTTTAATTATCCGAGCTTTACGTTTATTTATAAACTTGTTTTTACCCTACCAAGGGCAAAACCCCCTGCATCTTATTAAGATATAAATATCTAAGCGTAAAACTACATCTCTATTAATAATATGTGTGAAATAATAAAATAAAATTGTGTCTGTCTGAAATTATTTAAAAATCACTTTTACTAAATACATTTTTTTTCTGTCCGTTTTGTTCTGATTAATCTCTTAAACCGCTGGATAGATTTTCACCGGACTTAGTGGCAGATAGGTGATGTAATAAGGGTTAACTTAGGTTAGTTTACTTTTAAAATTATAGCCGAAGATTCAGAGTTCTTAAATTCCCCACGGACGAAGTCGCGGGCACAGCTAGCATAATATTATATATTTTACTTGTCTGTTATTAAGGTTAAAAATGAATATATATATATATATATATATATATATATATATATATATATATATATATATATATATATATTTATATATATATATATATAAGATTAAACACTAACATTTAATATATTAATAAAAGACCACACACGTCAACGCGTCAAATACGCATTGCCTTGGCAACCTGTTTGGTGACACTTTACTAAAGTGTATGTCAAACACGTGACAGATTGCTAATATTTACTTCACAAATTCAATATATTTCTGTCACATTTATATAAAGTTGATAAATTCATACAAATTCGTAAATTCATTTTAGGAAACCCGACGTTTCAAACAATTCACAGTAGTCCGTGGTCACAGGTAGACTTAGAATACAGAAATGTGTTTTTGAATCTTTTTAAGATTTAAAATATAATTTAAGGTAGAGGTAAAATATTTTTCTTTCACATATCATTCATGTATACTTTTTATATATATATATATATATATATATATATATATATATATATATATATATATACATACATATATATATCATAAGGAGGTACTAAGACGTATAAACGACCGTATCTCGCCCAGTACAGTTACATCGGACACGTACAAACGCTTAACTTACCTTGAAATTCTCAAAATGTTCATGAGTCACGAAGGAATGCGACAATGCAACATATACACGTATATTAATACGTGAAGCAAAATATTTGTACCCAATTTTTATGAAAATAACGCGAACAGAGGAGTATGTAATTTGGCATAGTTATTACTATATAGAGAAGGAGTTTAGAATGATGTTTTTTTTAAATAATGCATAAAAATATATTAAATAAATTAAATGTAACACACACCGCCATGTGCTTAAGACACGTTGCTAAGGCAACGCGTTGTTAACGCGTTAACGGGACATCTAGGATATAATACGCAAATGTCGTTTGCAAAAGGTAAAAAAATATACAAATTAATAATATAATTGAATTCGATTCATTCTTACAATAAATTGGATTTTTTATCTTCAAAGATATTATTTATAAGAAATATTTTAAAATCATATTTATATAGTATTTTTGGGGAAATACGTACTTATATAGCTATCACTTATTTATTATGTGTTTTCTCCATATCCCAAAAATATACAACTTTGTAGAAAAATCTTTTAATAGAGTAACTACAAAATGTGCGTGTTTAGTCAAATCCGTGTTTAAAAACACAGAACATGCACATGACTATAATTTAAATATGTACATATAATGACATTCCTAGTTAATATCCACAACAAGCGCGATTTACATTCAAATGTTAATTCTGGTATAAAAAAATATGTAGTTTAAAGTAAAATTTCGATACATCTTTTAAATTGTATCTGGGTCCATATAACTAAAAAACGTTATCTTCAAGTACGGACTAGTTCGTTAGTACGTCTAGTTTTGATTATATATATGTATATATATATGTATATATATATATATATATATATATATACATATATATATATATATATATATATATATATATATATATATATATATAAGTTACAATAACTATGACAAACAATTTGAGTTTATTTTCGATATTTTATAGGAAAAACTCTATAGACGTAACTAAAATGATTACATAAAGTCTCAAACCCGCACTTCGTGAAACTTTTCGGGATCTGATTTCGTTTCCGGAAATCTTTGCATTATAATTTGAGTCTAATTTAAAGACGACTCATGTAAAATGTCAGATTTATGTTGACGGTAGTAGAGGTATTATTTGAACAAGATAATAAAATCTTCAAATGTCATGAGCCATACGGAAGGATGCGAAGGCCGTTATACTAAAAAATATTCTCGTAATATAGAATAATATATATAAGTTCCATTAAGCGTATAAGAAATTCGACGTGTTGTATAAGATTGTATGGCTTAATTGGTTAAAGCATTCTGACGGTTGCGAAAAAACGCAAGTTCAAGTCCCGCTGCGGTTAAATTTCTGAACGCAATATATATATGTATATATATATATATATATATATATATATATAAGTTGAAATTATAATGATAATGTAATTATTTGTATCCTTGATGGCCGCCGTAACTAAATGGCGGATTACATACCCATAAATAATATTATAACACAAATTTATGATTTTTTTACGCCTCCCCCCATCTTTGTCACAACTAATCAGAACATCACAATGTCACACTTAGTTGACTCCTTCCCTCACACTTAACGTGTGACGTAATTCATGGAGGGCCCCTATTTCTGTATAACCCTCTCCATATATAGATATCAACTTACTAAATAAATACACCGTAAAATATGAAATGTTTAGATTATTTTAAATGAAAAAAAAAACATTCAAGCTACATATGTAACATGGTTCACTATTTTCGCCTTACAAAATGGCAAACGGAGACAGAATGAGTATTACATAAAAATAATATATATAATTTCTTTTTACAATGATTTTTCGAAAAAATTAATATATATTACAGAGTAATAAATTATATATTTATATTCAATTTCATTTTAATTAATTTCATTTCAAAAACTATTATAGAACAAAAAAAACCTTTAACACATTAGATTCAAAATGGTTATTTACAAATTTATCTCTATCTAAATTATGTTAATTTCAACTTACATTATATATATTATCATAAAATAAACGTTATCAATATATTTAAGGTGTAGTATGACACATGCCGTTATTAGCAACATGTATCAATTGTAATTAATCAACGTTAAAATTAATCCATTCCTTTTGCCTGATTTCATTTAATATATATATATATATATATATATATATATATATATATATATATATATATATATATATATATATATATATATATATATATATATATATATATATATATATATATATATATATATATATATATATATATATATATATATATATATATTCAATTTCATTTTAATAATTTTATATGTCTTCCCCTGTCTGAAAGCAAAAAAGAAAAGCAAAAATTTAAAAAAACAACATTCCAATCATTTTTTTAGAGCGTCGCATAACACGGTAGACAGGAAGCATCTAGTGTCAATATACTCCGTAATCTGCTCTAAGCCGAATTCGGGACATCGGAGTGAGGAGTGTCTACTTAAAGGGTGTAACGAATTTATTTTTGACAATCATATGCGTTATTTAAAACCGTAAGCAGATGAAGTATAAAACATTTATTAGAATAGAAATACCCAGAAGTATTAGTAATCTAGTGATAAAACATAATGCAAAAAATTACCAAATATGGCGGGGAAATTTTCCTCTTTCTTGAAGTTTTTATCTAAACGCGTGTGATCTTAATATTATCTAAAACGTCCTCAGTTTTAAGAACTTTGTTTGTTATATTGATTTCAGTTACAATTCAGTTCGAATATCAACATCTGCAAGTCATTTTTATAAGTAAAATAATGCAAAAAGTAAATGACGAAAATACCAGTTGCAATCAATTTAATTATATTAATATATATATATATATATATATATATATATATATATATATATATATATATATATATAGCGCAGTGGGACAGCAACTGACTGTAAATGCGATCGGTTGTGGGTTCGATCCCCGCTCGAGGGAGTGATTATATTTAAATTATTTTCACTTTTTCGTCTTATTGAAAACAAAGTGCGGCGTTGAGTTCCACCAGTCAACACGTAATGTCTTGAATTTGGTCAAATACGGAGTATCTTGACACTATGTATTTTACTACCCTGCTATGTGGGATAAAAGCGTGAAGCTAACTCTTTACTTTTTTAATACATTTCTTTATCTATGGTACAATACTTTTTTGCTTTCTTTAATGATACATCCATTTTAACATAAAATTATATGTATTTATAAAAAAATATTAAATCGGAGTCAAATTGATTAAAACACACACACGTTTAAAATCAATTTCCCGTTATTCTGGCAAGAAAATCAGGCCATGTAGTGAAAATATGTTTCGGACACGTGTGCAAAATTTTATTTTGATATTTTAGTTTTAGTTTGTTTAATAAGTTTTTTAGGGTTACTGGTACTTACAAAGAGATCATGTGGGACAGCGTCTGACTGTAAACGGTATTGATTGTGGGTTTGATTTTCACTGAAAGGAATTATTATGAAACTAACCATTCTTCTGCTCTGCTAAGACTGGATTTCGGGCGGGAAGCAGTCAACGAAGTGTCTTGACACTAGGTTGTCTTTAACTACCCTGCTATCTATAAATTGACGTAAGAAAATCCTGCAACTCTATTTCAATTTACTTTGTGCCGTTGGAAGAAATGTTGAATAACAAAACAGTTATACGAGCAATCGAAATTATCGACATGGATAATATGTATTATGAATAACAATGACTATTTTTAAGTGTTATTACACACTTGGGATTAGAAAACATTTGTGAAATAAGTTGTAACAAACGTATAAGAATTTCGACGCAGCTGGTAGTAAAACGCATGGCTTAGTGGTCAGAGCGTTTGGACGGTATCCAAGAGGCGTGGGTTCGAATCTCGCTGCGTTCAAATTTTTATACGTTTTTTCAAAAATGTATAATAAATAGTATTGTTATTTTCAATTTTTTCAAGAACTGAATCATACTAAATTACTCAGTACTAAGACGTATAACAAATCATAACAAATAATATGGGAGTCGTACATTTTTATTAGACATCACGTAATTTATTCTCAATTTTATGACGCTATAAACAATACAAGAGGAAAATATATTCACTCTCGTGTCACTGTGGAACAGCTTTTAGTTATAAAATGGATTGGTTGTGGGTTCGATTTTCATTAGAGGGAATTGGTATATTTAAATTATTTACATTTCCATTCTTTGGTAGATAAAGCGTAATATTGAGTTCGCCACTTGACACACAATGTCTAGAATTTGGCGAAGGGAGTCTTGACATGAAGTTTTCTCTGAATATCCTAGTATATGGAATAAAACTTAAAGTTTCTTTTTTATAATTATAATAAAAACATCAGCTTCAAGTGTTATAATTGATCAGACGAGATCAGAATAACGACCATAAGACAGGTCAAGTAACTACTTGCTATCGAAAGGTTAGCTTTTAACAAGTAATTCAATGGAACACACAGTATATAACCTACTTATGATTATACTAACATAAAAAAAAAATAAAACTGATTATATATATGATAATTTAAGATTTTATTTTACTAAATTTAAAGGGTTATCCCATATTTAGTATTAGAAAACATTTTTAAAGAAATGTATAAACATTTGAACGCCAAACGCTCTGACCGCTAAGCCATGCGTTCTTTTGTCTGCTGGGTTAAAATTCTCATACGTTTTGTTACAACTTACACGTTGTTAGTATCTCAGTAGAGATTTTTACAAATTTTAATTTAAGATTTCACGTACAAAAAAATATAATAGAACAACGCATGTACATATCTATTAACGCAAAACTTGATATATTGGTCTGGTGCAATTGCTTTCTTGGTGACTAAGTATTTTGTTGTTCATAAACGATATAATTCCATTTAAGGCAAAATTTTGACGGATTTATCTAAATATTGATACGAGATAAGACATACTGACGTCTTTGGTTAGTTTCCAAGAGAGTTATTGCACAATATCAATATTATAATATTAGACAAAGGATTATTTGTTAAATTTTAAAATTGGAGGTCTGACTGTAAACGCGACCGGTTGTAAGTTCAATTCCTACTCGAAGGAATGATTATATGTAAAATTATTCTCATTTCCTCGCTTTAGCAAGACAAAGCGCCGCGTTGCCACTCAACACGTAATGTCTCGAATTCGGCGTCTTGACTCTTTGTATTTCCAGTCTACCCTGCTATGCGGCCTAAAACAGTGAAGCTAAGAAAAAAATAAAAAAATGTAATAACTTAGAGATTACAAACTTTGGAACAGTTTTAATTGAATGAAATAGTTTAAATTCAAAATATTTTTGATTAATATATAAATACTTATATAGATAATAATATTTAACATTTAATAAATAAAAAAAACATGTTACAGAAAAAAAAATGAAAATGACTATTTCGGAAATGTATTATTTACTTATCAAAAAAGAGTTGCATATATAATTTTTTTTATTTTTTACAACTTCTCGTTTTATCCGGCATAGCAGGGTAAACAAAGACAGCTTAGCGTCAAACACCCTGCGCCTGCTCACTGTTGCTCTTGGTTTTAAAGCTAATTGTCATAAACCCGTGAAGAATTTTGTAAGCGAGGCCGCAGTACAAAACCCATTATTATTGAAGTGAAACTTGTCATATCGACTGATAATAACGAAAAAACGTATCTTCAAAATTTGGAAATTCCAAAGGATTTAAATAACGTTATCAATTCATTATTATTAACTTTCTACGCTTGTTACTATCTAATTATGTATGCGTGGGCTCGCTATCATAACAAGTGCAAAGGGCAAGTAGCATTATTGGGAACATGTCGGAATACAAACGCGACGGTCGTAACGACAGCTGTTCGATATCGGGAAGTAAATTTTTTTCTTAAACATTAACTATTTCACGATTTATTTAACTCGCATATCAGGGTAGACAGGAAGTACTTAGTGTCAAGACTTCTTATTCTGCTTCCCGCCGAATTCTAGACATTGCGTGTTGAGTAACGGAACTCAACGCTGCGCTTTGTCTTACCAGACCGAGGAATTGAAAATAATTTAAATATAAACATTCCCCCGAGTGAGAATCGAACCCACAATTGGTCACGTTTACAGTCGGACGGTATTCCACTGCGCCACGAACGGCCTCATACTTTTGTTATTTACAAGAAATAAAAAGATGATAAGAATATGTAAAATTTTATTAAAATATTTGTTCAGTTTGTAGACTATTTACTTACATTCTTTTGTATTGGAAATTTTATTGCAAAATTATACAAATTATCAACATGGTATACGTATAAAAAAAATAATGTCAAATAAGAAATTAGTTGGAATTGCCATTTTCGCCTTGCATTGAGTTCCTGTCTAGTTAATATTGAGTTTAATTTTATTGAGTATATTTTGAGTAATATGGAGGCCACGAATACGATTGCAAATTTTCAACCAAATAGAAGAGAACAAGAAGCACGACTTTTGCCCACGAACTCCTACAAAGTGTTCGCAACAAAAATCCAAATATAAGCGATTAATCAATTTAAAACGATATTGAAATAATTTTAAATATTACAGTATTTTTTGCATTGATTGATTAATATATAAGGAAAAAGACGGAAAAAGATGAAAAAGCTCTGCCGAGTTTTCTACGCCGGTAGATTATAGCTTATATAGCAGGTAGATTATATTTTAAAAAAATTAAACATGCTATTTCTAATTTTTTTTAGCTTCACGCTTTGTTCTCGCATAGAATCCCTTTTTGAGAATTATTCTCCCGTCCAATTCGAGGTATTGATAGTTGAGTGGTGGAACTCAACGCCGCACTTTACCTTTACCAGGGCGAGGAAGTGAAAATAATTTAATTATAATCACTAACTAACCCCGAGTGGTAATCAAACCCACAAACGATCTCGTTTACAGTCAGACGCTGTCACGTGGCGTCTTTCTATTATTTCTAATTTTAAATAAAATTATTTGATTTTCATATGTATAAGACTATAGTGATTTATCATTTAATTCTCTCTTCTAACTACATTTTAAGCCAATTATAATCGCAAAACATATGACATATTTTATAAGTAAAATTGAAGTAAACATCCGGCCACGACGCGCGCCGTTTAAAAAACAACACATGTAGGTAGTTTATCATCAACAAAACTGTCTACAGAAGGCCAGACATATCTACAGGAGGTCAGGCTTGCTTCCGCGGAAATCGGAAGGGATTACAAGAAATAGCTGTAATATTTCACTTGATAGTTACTATTAAAGACAATATATAAATATAATTTTAACTGGTACCTATATTTTAACTGAAACTATTTTAAACGGATTAATTGTAATATTCGAAAAAACCTTATCGAAAACCCAACGTTTCGAACAGGAGTCCATTTACCTGTGACCATGGATAGAAAACATACGTCATTAATCTGTTTAAAAAAAATTCAAATGACCAGTGGTGTCACAGTGGGACAATAATCGAATGCAAAACGCGATCGGTTATGGGTTCGATTCCCACTCGATGGAATGATTATATTTAAAATTATTTTAATTTTCTCGCTCTGGAAATCCAAAGTGCGTCGTTGAGTTTTGCCACTTAACACGCATGTCTTGAATTCGGAAAGCTGAGTACGGAGTGTCTTAACACTAGATACATTCTGTCCTCCCTGCTATGCGGGATAATATAGTAAAGCAAAAAAAAAAGTAAAGAATTTTAATTATTTAATTTAAAAATCTCATTTAGTCTGTATAATATGGACCATGAAAATCAAATAATAATAGGTTCGAAATAAAAGAAATAACATTTGTCTTTTGTGATTAAAAACATTTTTTGACATAGCAACTTTACGCTTCATCAGTATAACAGTGTCATTAGAGTGAACCCAGTGTCAAGACACTCTGTTCACTGCTTTTCACCCAAAATCAAAACTGTACGTTTAGTGGTGGAATTATTATTTTTTTTTATTTTTAAGCAATATGTTTAAAAGGTAAAAGAAAGAAATTACAACCAGATAAGCGTAAAATGGATTAACGATACAAATCTGGAAAAAAATAGTAGTTATACATAATATTGATAAATATACCAAAATATTTTTGAAAAAAACGTATAAAAATTTGAACGCAGTGGGATTCGAACCCGCGCCTCTTGCATACCGTCCAAGACGTTGTTGGACGGTATCCAAGAGGCTGCGTTCAAATTTTTATACGTTTTTTCAAAAATGTTTTCTAATCCTTAGTGTGGAATAACACTTTAAAAATAGTAAATAATATGCCAAAATATATAGCTGTTAGGATATGCGTTCAATAATTAGTTACTTTATACTAAGAATGTTGGTCAAGGCACTTGTTCACAGTTACATAATATAATACTCGGGTTACACGTTTATTTGTAAATATTGTATACTATTTTTAACGGATTATTCGCCTATATTTTGGTATTCGGAAATACATTTTTGGAAACCTGACGGTTTACAGTAGTACGTGGTCACAGGTAGACAGGTAGAAGTAGGTTGTAGGTATATTATATGGAAGATATTTAAAAAAAAAAAATCTCAATTTTTTTTGAAGATTTTTACACATTATGTAAGGACTACAACGTTTATCGTAGTTAAATTCAATAACGATACACACATACTAACATGTGTTCATATCCGTTGCTAAGGCAACGCGTATTCTGCGTGTTTGCCAGTATATATTATACTAATATGTTATTATATAGTATAAAACGTATGTAATGATTTAAGATAAGTGTAAGTTCAAATACTGGTCAATAGAATCTTATAATATCTAAGTAATGTTAGTAGGCATGGGCTACTCGTGTCTGTATTGCTAAAAAAAATTAAATTTAGAAAAAAAAGTTATATTATTGTGATATTGAATTACGTATGAAATGCATTTTAAAATTAATAGCTCTCCAAGCAAAAATACTATTTCCGCGACTTTGTACACTTGAAATCAAAAATAATTTAACATCTTTGAATCTTCATTTTATACTGCTATTACAAGAATAGCCTAATTTCTTATTACAACAATTATCTATAGTGAAAATTCTCTCATAATCGGGCTATCCGGCCCAGAGATTAACAAACCTATACATGCTATATAACAAACCTATGTATAAATACCTATATATACATTTATAATAAGCAGTTATTTAAATATTACAGACACTCCAATTTTATTTATATGTACAGATTAAAAATATAATTTTTAATACGACTATATTAAAAACTATTATTATTTCCTTGTTTTGCCAAGAAATAATGCAGCATTAATTTTGCCATACAAAACGCATTGTCTAAAATTCGAGTGGAAAGCAAAGAACAGAATAAATCTCTGCGTAAATTAGGAGAAAGAAGTCACTAGTTTCTCGCCGCGTAACCAACCAAGCCGTATTCCGAGATCCATAAAGATAAAAAAATTCTAGCTACCTACATAATATATTCATCGATATTTATAATATTCAACAAGTCAGTTCAAACGACTGCTAAATAAATGCATGACCTTAGTTTTCAGTTATATTTATTATTTATTATATAATATTAATATATCTATATAAAAATAAGTACAGGAAAAGCTTTTGACCAGTTTTACAATAGCTAAACGTACGGACAAGCATTAATCATCAATACATTATATGGAGAGAAAATGCAGCAATTCTATATATTTTAATAATGCGTTAGAAATACATTAAATACTACTATATTACTATAAACCCGATATACTCTTTAATGAACAATGACATCCATGTAACCGAGGATACTTGATATTTTACTGGTCAACAAGACCTGTAGTGTATGTATAAAAGTAAATAATAGTACGGGAACGAAATTACTAAAGTGAGCTCATATTCGTCCACTTAAAAAACATATACTTATGAAATCACTAATTATATGGAGAGCGGAGAACAGAGCACTTATATTTAAAGAGAACAGAGAATAAAGAATATTTAGTACAACTAGTAATACTAGACATAACTTAAATATAATCATTTCCCCGAGTAGGAATCGAACCCATAACCGAGTTTACAGTCAGACGGTATCACACAGCGTCATGACCGACCTCATACATTACGTTAAATAATGAAAATAAATGTAACACACACTACCATTTGTTTAACAAACACATATATACAAAATGGCATATACGTTGCTAAGACAACGCGATGATTACGCGCTAACAAAGCCTGTATAAAGAAGAAATGCATAGAAATAAAAAAAAATCATATGAAACAAAGCGTAAGACAATATATATAAATGGAATTGAGGTTTATCACGGCGCAGCGTGAGACAGCGTCTGACTATAAACGCGATCGGTTGTGCGTTCGATCCCGCTCGGGGGAGTATATTTAAAATGATTTTTACTTCCTCGCTCTGGTTAAGACAAGGTGCTGCTTTGAACTCCACCATTTAACAATCATTATCTCGAATTCGGTGGAAAGCGAAGTACGGAGTGTCTTGACACTAGCTACTTTCTATCTACCCGGGATAGCTACGCGGGATAAAAGCGTGAAGCTAAAAAATAAATAAACAAATAGACGCGCAACATTCATTATGGTATATGTAACATAACTTTACGTGCCGTATCGCTGTGTACGCTATCGCCTATTTATAGAAGGCGCGTACTTGTTTATCAGAAAACAATTTATGTTAAGAATTGTATAAGCCTGTTGTAGTTAATGTTTTATAATCCGTACTTAAGATAACGATGTATTTAATTATAATTAGTGGTTCAAAAATAATATTTTATTTCCAGTTAACCGACTTCAAAAAAAGGATAAAAGCTGCGCTTTACCTTACCAAAGCGGAGAAATTAATACAAAAATATAGTATTATAAAGAACATCTCGAAGCCTTGGTCATATTGGTAAAGACATCAGATTGACACTGTTATATTTTTGTATTATAATCAGATCTGTGTGAAGCTAATAAAAATGTTTAAAAACACAATATTAATATTTATGTATTGATTTTATTATATTTTTACCATAAAGGAAGGAAGGCAATATAAAAATATTATAAATACGATATAAAACAATTTTACAGGACAGTGGCGCAGTAGGACAGCGTCTGACTGTAAACGCGATCGGTTGTGGGTTCGATTTTCACTCGGGAATGATTATATTTCTATTTTTTCGCTCTGGAAAGACCCTAACCTGCTATGCGGGATAAAAGAGTGAACCTAAAATAATATAAAAAATATAAGATTTTTTTAAAGTAAAATATAATCCAATGGGAAAAGCAGCTTTATACTTTAAAGCGACAAGCGTAGAAAGTTAAAATTTATTTTTAAAACAGTACAATAGGCAACAAAACAGCTTATAGCCGATACTCAGTCGTGAAACTCATAAAACCCGTCAGATACAAAGTGCTTACACGTAATTATTGTTGTATAATACTTAAATTATTCCAATTAAACAAAGTTTATTTAACATTATTAAAGAACCAAAAATATCGTGATTAATATATTATAAACGCGATACACATTCGGGAGTATTTTATTTCACCGTTTTAGATAAAAAAACGCTGCGTTGAGTTCCGCCACTCAACACCATATTGATATAGTAGTGATCAAAATTACAACTGTTCCGTATACAAACAAATATGTCCAATCAGAACTAAATTAAATAAGAAGATTCACGAATATTAATTTCTCTTGACAAAACAAGCGGAAATGATTACGCCAATGTCACGTTGTCATTTTATGAATAATTTATATAGAATTTATATCTAGTCCAAAATAGATCTAGCTAAAACCTTAATAGTAGATAAGTCTTTTAAAAAATTAGCCTTTAAAAAAACTAAAATAATATATAAAAAAAATTAATAATCTACGAGCAATTAGAAACTTTTAAATAGCAATGAAATATAAAACGTTGATTATTGGAACTATTAAGTCATTATAGACACGTTATTGATAAGGAATACGTAAAACCAATTGATCATTATAATGTAACTTCCTTAATTTTGTTATGAAATTTAATTTTATCATTTATATAATTTAGATTTTTTTAGCTTCACGCTTTTTATCCCGCATAGCAGGGTAGACAGAAAATACCTAGTGTCAAGACACATCGTACTTTGCTTTCCACCTAGTTCGAGACATTGCGTGTTGAGTGGTGGAACTCAACGCCGCACTTTGTCTTTACCACAGTGAGGAAGTGAAAATAATTTAAATATAATCACTCCCCCGAGTGGGGATCGAACCCACAACCGATCACGTTTACAGTCAGACGCTGTCCCACTGCGCCCGCCACGACCGGCCTCAGTTCAGTTTATATTTACATATTTATTCTTACCTATTTATGCCTTTGTCTGCGCAGAATTTAACATCTCTGGATATTTATTTTATAATTTTAAAATAAAAGTACTAAGTTACTCCTTGTTATATTAGCTATGTGCCAGTAAAAGTCCCGCCAAAATCTATCGAGTCGTTCAAGAGATTAGCCGGAGCCAACAGACAGACGAAAATTAAAAAAATATATTATTTTATTATATATAGCGTATATATGTACAAACACTAGTAATAAGCGGGTATTTTAATGTTACAAACTGACACTCCAAATTTGACTCATTACATAAGAAAATATATCGGTTTAAAGGCGTTCCATTCAATTTCATATAACACGTGTTTATGTACATATTCTAGTACCAAGCATAATTTTAAACAGAGAAACATAACTGATCTGCTAAAATGGAAAATTATTTTATTAGAGATAGGAATATCTAACAAAATGCATAGATATCGGTTTAATAGTTATTTGGACGAATATTCATGTTAATTTTTACAGTTAAAAAATGTTTTTTTTCAGTTTAAAAAAATTTTTTTTTTAAATAAATGATTGAAATGTATCATTCGATACTCTTAATCGTAAAGCACTTTACACTTTATCCCGCATAGTAAGGTATTCAGAGACACCCTAGTCCCAAGACAGTCTGTTGATTGCTTTCCACCCGATATCGAGACACTGCGTGTTGAGTGGCGAACTCAACGCCGCCCTTTGTCTTTCCAGAGCAGAGCACCGCAAAACGATAGCGTTAAATAAGATCACCAATCAAAAGCGCAGAGTTAAGTTTAATTGAGTTTTAAATGCATTATGCAGTCACATTATAAAGTCATTGTACGGAGAATCATTGATTTCAACGGTAGTGACGTCAAGCTATAGGGATGTCTAGGCGCATAGCTGACAGAGGTCATATTTACGATGGTATGTATATTAATTATTAAAATTCGAGTTTTTACTCGACCGTACTACTCGGCACACATATACCTGCCTGGCGCCGACGATCGGAGGGGAGTGACAAGTGAGGTCACTCGGTGCGTTGTTGAAAGTGGTTTGTTTTGTTATCGATGTTTTTCATATATTATCTTTATAATATTTATTTTAATAAAATCAAAAATATATTTTTTTATTGAAATATAGTCTACACAAAATGTCTTATTACATCATGTTGTTGATTCTTCTTCGAAGTCTTCATAATATCTAAAGTCTTCATAATAAAAAAATATATATTTATTTCATAATTAATATACGACAGCAAGTAGTAACTGTAGTACTTGTATTTACGATAAATTTCATACTACGGAGTTCACGTAATTTTCGTAAAAAAACGGTTCAAAGGTATTTAAGTATTTTTAAATTTTTATTCTATACACAAGATTACATAACATTATCAGAAAACGTATCAAAATTTTGAACGCTGCGCGATCCGAATCCGCACCTCATGGAAACTGTCCAAGTGTTCTATTTGCTAAGCTATTTTACAAAAATTAAAAAACCTATACTTTTTTAAATTTTTCTAATCCCAAGTGTGCCATAACACTTTAAAAATAGTAAAGTGATAAAATAAATTGCATTCTCTCTTGCTAAACAATTATTTCTTAATAATCTTTAGGTGGCAGAAATTTGTAAAAAATCTCTTAGACAAACAGAAAACACAAAACAGATATGTTAACGTTAACGTTACTTAATTTAATCCTGCATTATGTACTGTTTTTTAACCATTATCTGAAATATAATTACCTACAAAAACTTAGGAGTATGAGACATCTTGCTCAGATAAGCACAACCATAATGGTGGACATATTGCTTATATCTGTTTTTGACGGCCATTTTGAGATTGTATTCAACAATATTTTACGTCGTTCTCTACATAACATTAAATGATAAATCTATCCGTTATAGAAAAAGTCTTTTATACTTTTTATGTGAATTACTAATTATATTCATACGTATTAAAAATCATGAAAATTTAATTGCTTTAATTAATTAAGTGTTAACAATTAAGCAGGCAGATCTCTTTTCTTTACATTTTACATTTTTTTTACAAGCTAAAAATAAATAAATTAAATCCTACGATAAAATGCATTGTATCAGATATCAAAGGTAATCACGTGACGATCAAGGTCATACATAATCCCGTTAGAGGCTTATAGTCTTTATAAATTTACTAAGTACTGTTTATAGATATGTTTCTAAGGAGATTTCAGTGTTATCTTTGTGCTAAACTAGCTTACAATGTTATGGAAAAATAATATACATATAAATATTTTAAAATGAAAAATATCGTAATATAATCTTCATTAAAATTATAAATATATTATATACTTTATATATGCTATTATATACTACAATAACGTAATAAATCGCCTATATAATAAAACCTTATTGAACATATTGTATTTAAGTAAGTAAAATACACCTATACGTAATATAATACACTCATATGAGTTAAATAAACAACTATAGAAAAATATCAATATTTTTATCATCAGTAAAAATTGTTATCGACAAGCATTTATCGTACGCTGTCCTCTCTATGCGCGGAGCTGTAGAGGCGGGGGACCCGTCGCCCCGCGCCTCGCCTGCCCCCGGCCGTGGCGTATATAATCGCTGGCAGCACGCGCGCCGCGTCTTACAATCGGAAGCCGCCGTATAGTTCTGTGCATCATCACCCGCGAAGCCACGCGGTCTACATTGTGAAAGTGCAGTTTCTCGGTAGTGAGAGTTAGCCGAGCGCCCACAACGCTAAAATATAAGTGGTGTGAATTTCTTGTGAACATAAGAGAGTTCAATGGAAGCCAGGTTCGTGACCTGTCGGAGCTTCCAGCAGATCAAGCCGCCCGAGAAGAGTTTAGCACCGCCGCCGCCGACGGTCAAGGGGCTGCTGTCTCGCTTCGGAAGCCAAGCTCAAGCTTTATTCGCGCCGAAGAAGCCAAGATTCGGTTCGTCGGTTGCTATTCACAAGCTACGCGAGTCGAAGTGGTTTAAACATGAAGAACAGAACATCTTGTGCGCGGTGCTCGAGTCCGGATTCGTCCTGGAGGTGCGAGCTGAGGACCCACTGCCGCCGGACGCGACACTGTCCCCTGACTACCATATGTACGCCATTGCCATGTGGAAGAAGGGTAAAGGTGCGTTGAAGTTGTCATATAAACCTTGAATTTAGTATTGGGAAACACAGATAACGGGGAGGCGTGATTTAGAACTAAATAACACAACGTTACGTAGCGGTCGCGCCGCAATAATGATCTCACAATGGGATTTGTAAATAACTCATGCACGCTGCAATGTCCGCGCCTCTTAATGACGTCGCGCATTAATGTGTAAAACATGAATTACTACACCCGGAGTTATTGCTGCGGGCGCGTTGCATTTATAAATGAATATACCGTATCTATTAACTATTATATTTATACAAATTTATTCTTGTATCTATACTTGAATAATAACGAAGTAGATTTTTTCAAAGTTAAATAATTTATGTCAATTTATATGCAGTACGTAAATTAAAACGTCATGAACGATTACAGAAAAAACAAAGAACCCGGAACAGATAGAGGTGTACACAGTGCAACAAAAGGGAGTGCGCAAACGTATTATCAAGACCACCTTGGGTGCTTTCTGGAAGAAAGACTCCGTCATACGTATCAATAACGTAGACGACAAGCAAGAGACGCCTAACAGTGAAAAAGACATCAGAGCAAAGGTAATTACGCAGCACGACACACGTTTCCAATTCGAACTAATCCTCCGTAATCTGGTAAATTCTTTGCCTTATCTAAAGCTAGAAAAAAAAACAAATCAGACTTGTGTTCAATGAAGATTACTACAATGAAATTCTTGATTAAAAAAATATCATTTTGTAAATAGACATCGATTTATCATCGTCATACGTTCCAATAGTGAGTTGCATAACGCGGCCTTCCAACAATGTTTTGACACGCAACATGAATTACGATTTTGTGAAAGATTGCCAATAAAATCCTAACCTACATACATACGTCTAGGTTTCTGGATGATAATCATCCTTTTCAGAAAAACAAATGGAATTTAGACCAGTCCTTACTTAAGATTAACTATTAACTTTTTCCACACTAAGGTTCAAAAGACTACAAGTCTATTCCCATCTATGTTTGCGTCGACCTTGAAAGGTTTTGCTCCGTATTTTGCACTAGGATAGACGTCAGAATTGGAAACCTCTTATTCCAGATAGCCTCATCGGGGCTTTTGGAAACAGTGGAACAGCTACTAAGGAGCTTCTACTGATTGCAGCTCGACATGGCCACCAAGTCAAGATTCGAAAGGAACTGGCATAACACACTGCATTTCGTCCACTGGTGCCGATACGGGGAGACGCCACAAGAGGCTCGCATGAGACAGGTAAATTCTGAGATTCATATGAAAAATATGAAAAATAAATTAGAATCTACGTATTTTTGATCGATGTTAATATATTTTTTCCCTTTCCGCTTTCTATATTGATTCTAGAGTTTATTTGTGCACGTATATTAAAAAAAAAACACTGTCTTTACGTTTTGTGATATTTTCTTTTATTTCTGTTTTAATTTCCGCAACATGTAAAATTTTCATACATGAATTTATTACAACTTCTACATTATAAATTTATAGACGCCGTTTAAAGTCTATAGATCGATAATTAGAAGCAATATACGATTAACGTAATGACAAATTGTTGGGCTACATCATTATTCACAAATCACCCATTTAAGAATTGCTTATTTTCTAAGTAATGTTTGTATGAGTTGTTAATGTGGATTGCCGACATGCTTTCATTTGAATCCGTCAAAACATATCGAACGTGACAAACACATGGGACATCAATGGGGGAGAGTAAAACAAGAGAAACGCACAAAGTAGCAATTTTGTTACAGATCAGCTTAACGACGTCGAAAACACCCATGATTATCATATTTTGATGGTAATCGTTGAGGCGCTTTGGACTGGCTGACAACTTTACAATATCGGTGAGGCTTTTATATTACGGATATGTACCGGATTCATTGTGCCTTGTGTTAACTTGTGTGATACATGCTCTAATACTGTACTATATTCTAATTCTACGCTTTTTTACTTTTATTGTGTTATTATATTGGTAGATGGTTCTAGAAAACAAATGTAAAACTAATAAACATAATCGTATAGATGCAAGGTGCGCCCGAATAGATTAGATTTAAATACACGACGTTATTTTTCATACAACTTGTTCGACTGGTTCTTACTGATTGCACTCTTTATAACCGTACCGCACAATCGATACATTATAAATTATAAGGACCAAACAATTTAATATGAAAAATTAATGGGAACAATTCGATTTAAAGTACTGAAATGTACATAATAACGATACGTTATTATCGGTCAATAACTTCGAAACACATATAATAATCGACAATTAACATATTCTAGTGAATTCTTTGAAAAATAAAGACAAAAAAATGCAAATTATAGGATTTTAAAATTCAATTTTATTCATTTTTCGTAAACAATTATGCATTCAATTAAGTACTTGTTACTGTGGATATGTAAATACATGAATGCGGTGAAACCTGTTATTTAATCTACGTATATATATATATATATATATATATATATATACATATATATACATATATATATATACATATATATATATATATATATATATATATGTATATATATATACATATATATACACACACATATATATATATATATATATATATATATATATATATATATATATAACATATAGTTTACCGTTGAAAACAAATACTCTTTAATTACTAGTTACAAGGTATTACTACTTATATACTACAGGCTATTTACGATGAGATATATTTATAACACTATCTGTATATATAGCAGGAGACGAATATTAGTATAGTAAAAATTAAAAAAAAAAACAAGAAGTGTATACTAAAATATATCGCTACTATAAAAAAATATTAAAAAAAATATATTTAATAATTGATTTAACAGTGAAAACTTGGAATTATGAATTATAAAATTAAAAATTCGCCACAAATAATTTGTAATTATTAGATTTGGAATTATTTGACATTTCTTTTTAATATTATTAAAAGAAATCGTCAAATAATTCCAAGTGACATTTACTTTGAAAAAGTATGAACAATTAAAATATTAAAGCTAACGTTTCTTTATACAAGACCTACATTACGTTTAAACGCAAGGGACACATGCTTAAACAATGATATCATCGTACATTGGATTGTTCGTAAGGCAAGCTAATGGTTGAACAGATGCGATCAAGCAAATAAACGGTATTAATTTAAATATTTAATTAATATTACAGACTGAATTAACTTATTATAAAATATATAATTTAATATAAAATATAGTTGCTACGTTAACAACCGAAATAATTATCTATATACATATTGTTATTATGAAATTAATATAATTATTATGATAGAAATCGACCCTTAATGTCAAATTTTATCTGCGATTTTGACTGTCACTCGTGACATTGACAGTTATTAATTTAGGTTAATTGCCCCTTAAGATCAGGTTGGGGTCAATATGTATCAATTTTATCAAACATGATTTTAAATAGGCGTGCACGTTTTCAAAATAACGGTAGAAACGTGATTATAATGAAACGTTAAATTGTTTTAATACTTAATAATATAAAGAAATAATTTAAAAAATATATATTAAAACATATAAATGTTATGGCGGAAGTATTTAAATAAGCATATTTTAATTCAATGTTTAAATTTAATTCTTGTCGCGAGAAACGAATTAAATAATCTATAAACATATTGAGATGACCTTCGATAGTGAAGACATATCAGCAAAATTCCCAATTCTATATTATCTCGAATAATAAATTAAATTTCAAGAATTTTCAATTAATCATCATATCTATAAATAAAACTATCAATCATAAAAGTATAACTGTACGCAATATATAAAGATAAATAAAGCACAAAAATGTACACAAACGATACTATAAGGATTTTTTTATATAAAAAAATATTTTAATATTAAAATTAATAATAGTAATAATAATTAATTTTCTTGTTACAGATAAGCGAATCGTTAAAATGGGGTAACATCGGCATGAACATGGGCGTGATGTTGGTCAGTCAAAACAACGGGCGAGCCAAGGCGAAGTCCGTCTGAGTATCGCAAGCCGGCAGCGCCGGCAATTGTCTTTGCTTCTCGCGACCCGGTAACATCGACTACGTTTAAATTTTAAAATCATTCCAATTAATTAAAAAAATTGTATTGATACAATAATTTTTCTTCAATTCTTATGGTACAGATTATAAAAGTTGTTCAACAGATAATGTATCTTATTATAAAACAGTTTATAAATGTTATTTCACAGATAATATATATATTAAATGTTTTATGGTTGGTGTCCCGGGTACATATGGAATCTCTCGCATTATATTAAGAGTTCCGAATGATTGAATGGTTAACTATTATAATATACATCGGAATCTCCAATATAGGAAGAGATACGAAAATTTCAGAACAAGTTAGCATACCGTTTTATTTTATCGATATAAAATTATATTAGTAAAGAACAAATTCAAATAATGTGAGGGATTGGAAAGCTTTAATTTTGTTAAGAAATCTAATTCGCGGATAATAACATTCCTGTAACTAAAAAGACGCGCCCCGCGGCTTCTAACGTAAATAAATAAATAAACAAACATATGATATATTCGTATTATTCGTCATATTTTTACAATTGAGGCGGTAATTGGAAATTATTTGTTCACTATTATTAATAAGGGTTTCGATTTTCTAATAAGACTGTTCTAATTTTTGAAATCACAATCAAAAAACTGCGAAAAACTATAAACTTGTTCTAGTACGGAAATTTGAACATCAAAATGGCATATTTCTATAGTAAAAAAAATAAATAATAAATATACCTATATAAATATAAAATTCCTTACGGCACTAAAAGTACTTAAAATAATATTTAAAAAAAAAACCAAATAAAAGTATTTTAATCAGAAACCTATATAAAAGTAGCCGCTTAGTTTTTCGTAGTTTGTACTTGTATTGATGAGTATTGTTAAGTATTGATAATTTTAACGACCTAAAGAAATGTTTGTGACATGTGTGTTCGAATGTTTGTGTGTTCTATTACGTACAAGTTAATGTTCTATTTATATGAAGCATTTTTTAAAAATAAATTGTATGAATAAATTAATATTGTCTTTTTCATTTATTTCCTTGAGCTTATTTTTGCATTTTTTTTTAAAAATCACGCTGTATCCTAGATCAGCAGAGCCTAGCAGAGAAATCGGGTTGAAACTAGTGTCAAGCAACTCCCTACAAAACATTTGGTATTAAGTGGCAGAACTCAACGCCGCACTTTGTCTTATCAGAGCGGAAAAATGAAAATAATTTAAATATTATCATTCTTCCCAGTGATAATCGAACTCATATATATTATGTTTACAATCAGACGCTGACCCACTGAGCGTTGATAGCTTCATGTTTTAAAGATCCTTGTTAATATAAGATCTATTTAAATATAGATATTTTTAGAGATCCTTAGATAGATATTTTTCCTGTTATTTTAAAGGCCGTAATCTTGAAAATCAATGGTGACATACATACTAATCTTTGTTAGTAAACTTAAACTTTTATTTTCTTTCATCAGATTTTACTGTTCTTTACTAATAAAATCTGATGGCGGTGAATTTAACAGCTCAAGACTCGTTTAAATTCACATTTCTAAGCAAATTTCAAACTGTCCGATTCTTTATTTTCTCCTGTCCTTCATTTCGTTTCTTTTCTCTTGAACAAATTGAGATTATAAACAGATTGATAGTAGAAAATAACCATAATAATTACAAAATAGTATATAATGACATACACTTTTTATTTATGTAAACTAACGTATCGTTCATACTACAACTACTTACGATTTTACTTCGAATTTAGATATTTTTTTTACTTTTAAAATAGATCCCGCATTATTATACGGTAGTGAATCAGTATAGTGTCAAGGCACTCCGTTAACTGCTTTCCACTCACAGTCGAGACATCGCGTGTTGAGTGGCCAACTTAACGCAGCACTCATTCATCCCACGAGTGTGCATCGTGTTCATATTTCAAAAGCATCATTGCCACTAATAAAAACATATGTAAAGTACCGTTAAAAACACAAAGGTAAAACTTGTCATCTATATATAAAGATATAATTGCTGATTCTATTTCTAATGTTTAATTTTTTTTAAATTAAGTTAAAAGCGGATATTTTAATTTTTTTATGTGTTCCGGATGACATTTTAAAACGGCTGTAGGGAATAATTTAGATTTCCTTTATTTTATAACTATAAATTATTGAAGAGATATTAAATTCCACGCAATCAAAGTCGCGGGCACAGCTTGTTTAAATAAAAATTTTGACTTCAATTTGACAAACGAGTATTTTAAAGCATAGAAGACAATTACAAAATAGAAAGTATTTCATTCATAATAAATTAAATATTTTCGAATTTACTAACAACGCCGACTCACCTTTAAAAAAATCCACATTTTACCGCTAAAATATAGAATATTGAATATTAAATTTCATACTATTTTTCCATATTAAAACTAGCACTTACCTCTCTGAGCAAACCAAACAGCATATCGGTGGACAACGACCTCTCATGGGCTTCATCCATTATGATCGCACAGTACTGTTCGAGGTCCGGCTCGCGCAGACCCTCGCGGAGGAGGATACCGTCGGTCATGTACTTGATGACCGTCGACGGGGATGTGCAGTCTTCGAAACGGATTGCGTAACCTACTTCCTCCCCTAAAGAAAATAATTTAAAAAAAAAACCATTATACCAGGTCATAGATCAAGTGATTTTTGGTTTAATTGTTTTTGAATATGTATATATCAGCTATAGGTATATGGGGAAGTCCTCAGAACGGTGATTATAGAAATATAGGCAAAACGGATTGTAAAACTAAAAAAGGTCATATAAACAAAATATGTACGTAAATATACTATTATCAAGATATTTATAAAAAGTTGAAATTTATTTAATGTTATCATCGTTAACAATGAAAAAATCCTTAACGTTAACTAACAATCAACCTTTGTTTTATCAGAAAAGAAAAATAATTTTAAAATATTCCTTACACTGAGAATTGAATCTATACTTTTACTGTCAGACACTGTCCCACTGTGCCATGATGGCCTCAATACTTGCAGAAACTCCATATAAAATTCGTAATCATATGATTATATTTCATGACAAATGATTATATTTCAATTATTCGCTTCACTTTGGTAAAACAAAGCGCGGCGTTCAATTCCGCCACTCATTACGCAATATTTCGAATTTGACGGAAAGGCGGAGTACACAGTGTCTTGATACTTGGCACTTCTCGGTATAAGCGTGAAGCTAATAAAGAGTAAAGCGTCCCACGCACCCAGCTTGCCCTTGAGCTCGTCGGCGACGCGCTTGGCGACGGACATGGCGGCGACGCGGCGCGGCTGCGTGCAGCCGATGGTGCCGGCGCGGCTGTAGCCCTCCTCGTGCAGGTACTGCGTCAGCTGCGTGGTCTTGCCGCTGCCCGTCTCGCCTGCCACACCGCTCACGTCATTAATCACAATCTAGTGAACTCTTACCGTCTTACTTACCTTTTTGGTGAGGGGAATTAATTATAAGACTGGACGTTTTGTTTGTGGCACTCGCGGTGGAAAATTGTAATAATTATCACATGAGCTGTTCATTCTATGTTAATTTTTTTCGTTGAATTTTATCATTGTTGTATGTAATTTAATTAACGAGTTAAATATATAAGTGCTGATATTGTTTCGAGTTTGTTTATTTTTTTTAATTTGGTTAAAATAAATCAACCTGATTTATTTAAGATTGTTTTTTTTACCGTTAACCCTGTTACCGGCAGCTATACGCCTTTCCACATCCATTTCGTATCTTCCATCTCTACTAAACATATTTCCCAAATATATCACCTCATTCACTTGTTCTAATATCTTTCTATCTACCATAATCTTGCATTCTGTTCTTTCTTCATCTCTTTCAAATACAAGAATCTTAGTTTTAC
The DNA here is from genome assembly GCA_032432895.1 of Dryadula phaetusa. Lineage (NCBI taxonomy): Eukaryota > Metazoa > Arthropoda > Insecta > Lepidoptera > Nymphalidae > Dryadula > Dryadula phaetusa. Next base: position 789,176 of record JAOYRS010000034.1, read on the forward strand.
TCGCATTCAGGTTTAGACCATTACTTTCACACCCTTCTTTCAGAGTGGTGACCAATGCCTGTAACTCGCATTCTGATGATGTAATTAGCACTGCATCATCTACGTACAACAGACAGTTTACTGTCAAATCACCAACTTTCACTCCTATATCACTTTGTTTCATTCCTTAGACTAATTTATTTTTATAGATAAAAGATTAAAAGAGAGAAATATATATTTTACTATTTTTAAACTCTTATTCCACACTTAGAATTAGAAAACATTTTTAAAAAACGTAAAAAAATTGAACACAGTGGGATTCCAACCCGCGCCAAACATAGACAATTCTTTAAATTTAATTTAAAAAAAAATTAAGTGCTAATGGATTAACGTTTTTGTATATATCTAATGTTATTAAAAGGATGTTTTATTTATATATATATATATATATATATATATATATATATATATAAATGCTTACCAACGATAATAACAACACTGTTTTCTCTTATAACTTGCATTAGCTCTTCCCTCACAGCGAACACTGGCAGGTACCTTCTCTGTTCACTTATAGACATTTTGTTTACGAAATCCGATTTGGATTTTCTTTCTTCTTCTTTGCCTTCTTCTATGAAAAAAAATTAATTAATTAAATCACAATATTATTCAATATATAAATCGGTGTAATAAAATAAAACATTATATACTGTGTCACCATTGTGGCACAGTGGGACCGTGTCTGAATGTAAACGCAATCGGTTGTGGGTTTTATTCTCAATCGGGAAAATGATTATACTATATTATGATTATATATACAATTTATTCTCATTTCTCCATTCTTATAAGACTATGCGCAGCGTTGAGTTCTCCACGCAACACAGTTAACAGGATGTCTTGACTCTTGGTTCTCCCCAATACTTTTGCTTCACTAGATAAGGCGTGAATTTTTAACATTTACCAGTAAGTATTGAGATTTACCAAAATTCGGTACCGGAATTGTCATATCAGTGATCATTAGTAATTTCGAACTTATGGCACCTCTGAAAGATACTTTGAATAAAAAAAATGATTTTAACTTCAGATACAGCTAGTATTGACTTTTACCATTATTGTTGGTAAATTCAAATATTAACTAGATTTTATTGTTGGTAAATTTAAATATTAACTGGATTTTATTGTTGGTAAATTCAAATATTATATTAGATTCTTAATGACTTTCCTAAATTTTGGAGTTCCATAGGTAGCAGAGTTAAGTAGTACATTGTGTAATAAAACACATTAAGGTAAATGCCAATATGTGTGTGAAACATATGTAATATTTATTTTAGGAATTAAATATAATTTTATGTTCTTTTAGCTTTACTCTTTATTTAGACATAGTAGGGTAAGCATCATTGCCATCTTTGCTCTCAGTCAACCAGAAAACCTATTGTCAAGACATTCCGTTCTCCGCTTTCCAACCAAATTCGAAACGTTAAGTGTTAAGTGGCGGAACTTAACGGCGTATTTTGAAATGAAAATAATTTAAATATAATCACTTTTCTCAGTGAGAATCGAACCCACGATCTCTTTTACAGACACACCCTGTCTCACTGCGCCACGGTGGCCTGTTTATAGCCTCGGGTGAATAATTTAAATATATTATTTTAAAAAAGATTAGCAATTTTCAAAAACGGCCAACAAAGAGTATCAATATGTAGATAATAAATATTTCTAAATATATACCTTTTTCCATGTGTTCAGCGTATTTGTAAGCTGTTCTCGTGGGACCGTCTTCAGGATCTTCCTCTTTCTTTTGTATACCCATTATGTTACCTATAAACAAAGAAAAAAAAATGTTAAATCAAATATTATGCAATAATCATAAAGTTCTTTTTTATTTACATTTAAATGTTAAAATAGACGTAGCATCAAATCCTGACCACATCAATATGAACACAATGTTTTTTTTAGCTTCACGCTTTTATCCCGCATAGCAGGGTAGACAGAAAGTATCTAGTGTCAACGCACTCCGTACTTTGCTTTCCACCGAATTCGAGACTTTGTGTGTCGAGTGGTGGAACTCAACGCCGCACTTTATCGCTACCTGGACGAGGAAGTGAAAATAATTTAAATATAATCACTACCCCGAGTGGTGATAATGAAGCCTGAACCCTGCGTAAATTCATATGAAAACCAGCTATGATATGATGATATTTTTTTGTGTGTTTTCAGCTTCACGCTTTTATCCTGCTTAGTAGGGTAAACATGAAAAACCTAGTATCAAAACACTCTATACCCCGCCTTCTACAAAATTCGAGACATTCCGTGTAGACAGGAACTTAACGTCGCACTTTGTCTTATCGGAGCGAGGAAATGAAAATAATTAAAATATACGCATTCCCCCGAATGGGAATCGAACACAAAACAGATCGCATCTACAGTCAGATGCTGTTCTGTTGACGCTCATTAATATTTTTATATAAAGAATAATTTATAATAAATAAAAATAATAAATAACATAATAAATTTATTAAGTTCATAAAAAAATTACCAATTTTAGTTCCTTCCAATTTCCAATGTTTTTTCTGAGCTTTCCTCCTTTCCTTCTGTTCTCTAAAAGCTTTCACTAGCGCTGAGCCCTTACGTGCGTTTAACGCCATATCAGATGTGGGATCTTTTACCTAAAACATAAATATATACAGTGTTAAACTATTACTAAAGCGATGAGGCCGATCGAGGCGCAGTGGAACAGCTTTCGACTGTAAACGAGATCAGTTGTAGGTTCGATTCCCACTGGGGAGAATGATTATAATTAAATTATATTCGTTTCCTCGTTCTGGTAAGATAGCGCGGTGTTGAGTTCCGCTACACTGACCACGGACTACTGTAAAGTGTTCGAAATGTCGGGTTTCCAAAAATGTATTTAAAATAGTGTCATTTACAATGTGTAAAAATCGCGAAAATCAATGATTTATATTTTACTTACGGGTATGACAGGCTCAGGTTGCTTAGTGAAGACGATTCTTCCATCCAAGAATGGTGGCACGATATTGTGTACTAACAAATGAACACGATCTACACTCTCCTGTAAATTAAAAATATAATAAATGTATCGAAAAAAGATAAAAAATGATTAATAGATACAGACAAATAATATTCATATACATATATATTATATATCAAAATATTGTAGATATCATTTATTTTTAAATTCCAACTTTGTTTGATTTTTTTGCCTAAATTAGAGACATTTTGTGTTAGGTCGCGGAACACAACGCCGTGCTTAGACGCGTTGACTAATGAGGGTGAAGAAATAGAAATATATGAAATATGATCTTGTTTTTTAACGGAGATATTGCCCACAATGAATGACTGAATAAAGTAAGTTACTTAACAGCTTGAAATTATTTTTTAAACTTACCAGCTTGAGTTTATAAGATCAATTGACAATGTATAAAAATTAAAATGTAAAAACTTTGGACTGCTTTTTTCGAAAGTTAAACTAATTGAATATTATAAAATTTGGCATATTCAAATGTTTTTTTTATCTTCACGTTTTTATCCCGCATAGCATGGTAGAAAGAAAGCAGCTAGTGTCAAGACACTCTGTACTCCGCTTTTCACCAAATTTAAGACATTGCTTGCTGAGTGGCGAAACTCAACGTCGCGCTTTATCTTACCAGAGCGAGGAAAGTAAAATAAATTAATTACCCTCCATACAACCATTCTCGAGTGGGAATCGCATTTCGTTCGATTACAGTCAGGCACTGTTCCACTACGCCACGACCGACCTCAATATGCAGAGTACAGAAAACCAATATCTCAATTCTAATATAATACTTTTTGTATTATATTAAATTAAATTAATAAAATAATTATTACATACGCGTCTTTTATGCGTCTATGGCATCCAGATCGTAAATCAAGTTAAATTAATAAATCTAATCTATTTTACAAAAAAACCACATACCTTTTATAAAAAAAAATTAAAATAATTAAAAAAATCTCACCTCATCCAAATCGTTATTAACATTAATGGAATGGACCACACCGCTCGTGAGCATTCTGTTCCTCTCCCACAGCTCGTTGTCCTTGTCTATCTGTTGCCTCGCCGCGGAGACCTTCCTATTTCTCCGTTTCTCTATTTGTTCTTCTTTCTTTGCTATATATTCAGCGCTTGTACCGGCGAAGGGATCTGACTCGTCCGTTTCACCTGTTCATAATTTTTAAGGGGAAAATTTTATATGACAAAATTATAACATAATTCTATATACCTTTTAAATGAAATCTTATTCTATATACCTATAAGAAAAAAAACGGCTTCTTGTACAGATCTGACTGTAAAATCAATTGGCTATCTATATGATTCGCATTCGGAGGAATAATTATATTTAAAATGTTTTTGATTACTTCGCTTTAGTAAAACACAGTGCGGCGTTAACTTCTGCCACTCAATACATATTATTTTCTCTGATTACACTGATATGCGGGATAAACGCATGGCTTAGTGGTCAGAGCGCTTGGTCGGTATCTCAGAGGTGTGCTGCGGTCAAGATTTTTATACGTTTGTAAAAAATGTTTCCTAATCCAAAGTGTGGAATAACACTTTGGAAATAGTAAATATTAGAACAAAATCAATAAAACTCAAAGATTAAGATTAAAACTAAAATTTGAAAGACTCAAAGAGAACTTAGTATATCTGTGTATTGTCTAACAGAATTAAAAATAATACTTCAAAATAGTTTAAATTATTTTTCTCAATACCTTCACCCATATTATACCAGGCTCTGTCCAACTTTTTCTCAGCCTCTTGCCATTCCGGGTCATCTGCGTCTAGACCACGACGTGAACTGACCCATCTGAGAATTAAATAATTGCATTATTATTAAATAAAAAGGAAAAAAGATATTCGTCTATAATAATATATTAGACATATATTTAATTAATAAAATAAATATTACATACTCTATTAAGATATAATTGATATAAACTTTTATTTAAAATTACATACACTTTAATAAATTAACGCCAATTTTCATGCCAACAGTACATATAAATAAAACAATAATTAAAGTTTTAAAATTATAAAGTGATTCTATAAAAGACTCCTTGAATTTGTCTAAACATTTTAGTTAATATAAAAAAATAAAAACACTTACAATATGTACAATTGACAAAAAAATGGTGCGCTGTTTTATTTTACTAACAATATTATTCATTCACAATATTCTCCCAATAAGAAGAACATGCTCAAGTTATTTTGGGAGGAAGAATTAAGAAAGAATGCTAAGAAAGATAGATGAATAAGAAAAGAAGATAAAAAAAGATGTATAGTGCAATAGTGGAGACCTTGGGAGATGTTCCAAAACATATTATTGGTAATACTGGAGTTCACAATAAGTATTGTATTCGCTAGGTAGTGGGACATGAACTAACTTTGTCCTAGATCATTTAAAATTACTTTATTTTGTTAACAAAGCATTAAGTATCTTCAAATTAAAAGCAATCTTTGACAATCTATTTTCCATTATAATGTATATATGACAATACTGGAGGAAGATCACATATAAAATATGAGAACTCCTCGATGTGCTTGTATGAACAGGTTAATGGATGTATTAAAGGCGAAAGAAGTAAGCAGGAGCTTTAGCATTTGGTGCTCCATTAAAAAATTACTTATTTTAATAATGTAAATATAAAATAATACATAAATACCAAAACAGATAAAAAATATTACACACTTAAAACAATATGAATTTTAAAAATATAGATTTATAATAGAAACTGTATTAGAAATTTAATTTGGTAATACCTCAACCCTCCGTCAATCATTAAACAAATAAATTTTAATAAAAAATAGATTTCATTATGAAACAAGATGGAGAAAGAAACATACTTATGCGGAGTAGCTCTAACAGTATCATCGTATGGCCGTCCCTTATAATCTCTTGTGGGTTTTCTATCTCTTGGTATTGGTGTGGGGAAGTCCCAGCTTGATTTACGAATTGCTTTGGGATCATCGTCATCATCATCCCATGCTGTTTTGTCCGTTGGTTTTAGGGCTTTTATACTGTAATATAAATTATTAAATGACCAGCAATTTCAAATATCATACAGAATAGAAGTGGTAATAACTACTAATAGGAAACTTCCTAAACTAAATATTTACATATCTACGAAAACATTTTTTTTATTTATATATTATGTGAGAATCACTCTTTTACAAGACATCAAAATTGTACCTTAAAACACCATTGACCATTTAAATAAATATTAACTAACCTTGGTGTTCTTGGTTCATCTTTAAACCTGGGCTCATAATAGCTCCTCAGAGAGCTATCTCTATCTGTATCCCGATCTCGTTTATCACGATCTCTGCGCTCCGAATCCCTTCGTCTGTCCCTCTCACTCCTATCATTCTTTCTATCCCTATCCCTATATCTATCTCTGTCTCTCCTATCATCATCTCGGTATCTACCTCTGTCTCGTTTGTCATAGCGGTGATAATGAATGTCATCATCTTTAGATCTTGATTGTTTTTCCTCCTGTGTAGAATAGTGTACACCTTTTTCTCTTGTTTCCTTTTCTTTTCTGGAATTTAATAATATAAATGTAACTTACCAGGCATTTTTATTGTACTATAACCAAGCAATTCAAATAGTTATGTATTAAATAATTATAATACATAATACTTTTTTTATTATGTGTTAATATTTTACAGAATAATGATGCAGATTATTTTTATTACAACAAATAATTTAATTATAACAATATATATCTTATTTTCACACAAAAACCTTAAGCATTTTAGGTTAAGTTGTTTACTTTTGCAACCGCTCCAGCATGCGTTCCCGCGCTTGTTCTGACAGACCACCAGTATAAGTTGGAGTTTCTTCGTTATGTCGTCTATACTTCCTATTCTTTCCGTCAGCAGATTCTTGTTTACTATCATCATCCTCGTCGTTTTCTTCGTTTTGAAATGAAATCAATCTGTTTTGTTTTCTTTTAGCTGCAGCTAGTTTATCTAAACCCAATAAAGAGGGTTTAGCGAATTGAAAATCAGGAGGTTTATCCTTTTTCTTAATTATAAGACCGCAAGGAGCATCTGACGATGTGCCTTCCAAACGGTGTAAATTTTCTTCGTCATCTGCCATTTTACGTGCAATTTTTAGCGGATAATAGTTAGCTTAGAACTTATGATTTTAAATATTAAAACTTAAACTAATAAGACTTGTATAAAATAATAAGTGTATCAGAACTTTCCTGCTTACAAAAATTGGCAAACAACACTATGTATTGACATTGACAACGTGACATTGACATTGACAACAACAACAATAAAATGACACACATTACAGACTATATAAGATTCATTATAAAGGTGCATATACTTTTGCTCTTCTCTCTTTTAAATTTATATAATTTAAAAAAAATGATTGCAAGTACTACATTCAATTATTTATATGATAATGTATTAGATAAGATATATTGAATGTTCCTTAAGAAATCTAAATATTCAATTTAAGCTATTAACAGTTTAACAGTCACTACTAAGCGACTTAAAGAAATTCCTTCCTTACAATGAAATTTATTGATATGTATTTAAATAAAGTCATAAGTTTCACTTGCAAGAAATTTTTCCTATTACCAAATATTTTAATTTAACTTATTTAAATTAAATACGATCGAAAGTTATAGTGCGAAAACCTATTAGTACCCGTTTATCCGAAAAGATAACAACATAAAAAAAAACAATTATTTTTTTTCAATAATTACACTCAAGCGAGGGTCAGCCTCTTATATACTTGTGTGTACATAATCTGCATATAATTGTGTACTTAGTGAGTTTGACTTGATACATAAACCTTTTACGCTTTCTGAACTTCAAGTCAATTACGGTAAAAGTACATAGACAATTGCCCAAAAATATCGTAAATGTTGTGTTGAGCATATTTAGTGGAATCCAGACGGTATCGCGTGATCATTAAATCTTAAAGGCTTACTAGCAATCAATTAAAGGCAATACTTTGTAAAATTAGGTAATTTTTAATATAGAATAAGCAAGCAATGAAAAACATGACAAATCATTTCATTTTTTTATACGTCTCAAGCGTAAAGTAAACGTTTCCGTAGCAACGTTCACTAACACAAAAAATATGACAAACGCATGGTAGTGTGTGTAATATTTATTTATTTTTTTTTTATTGGACGGGCAAGGTAAACGAGCGTGCAGGTCACGTGATGGTAAGTGATCACCGACGCCCACGGCCTCATGTAACACCAGGGGAGCTACAAAAGCGTTGCCTACCTTTAAGCGCGCTTTTTGGTGTTTATGTCGTAACGACATGAATACACTGCAGCAGGTTCTACAGTAGAACGCCACGTATCCAGATGTTAGGGATGGTATTTTAGTCTGTTACGTACTGTGCGGTTGGAAAAATCAGCGACAGGTACCAGGTCAAACAGTTCTTCAGAACACTCCCCGTGATATATGCAATAGAGAACGCACAACGTTGAAACGTTACACTTCAAGCCAAAGCAACGGCAAAGTATCAAGCCCGTCACAGATTATTGGGTCCCCAACGATCCGAACGGCTCTTCGCTATATGCGATCAAATGGTTTAAGCTGATACTCGGGTGCACCAGCCTTCTTCTATAAGACAGACAAGGCAAATCACCGCCGACGGCCCGGTATAAAACCAGCGGAGCTTCAGGCGGGTTGCCGGCCTTTTTATTGGTACCATGTCATATCGTCCTTGAAACATGGCTGAGGATAAATAATTTTACAATTGTGTAGTGCATGGAAGGAAGTTTCTGCTAAACAGCACAGTAACGGTACCACATATCCATATGGTATGGATGGTATTTTTACGTGCTAGACGGGTGGAAAATTCACAAACACTCCGCGTGATAAATGCAGTGGTAGGATCCACAACAACAAAACGTTTCTACGTAACACTGAGGTTTTCACAGATTTGTGTCGAGAACTATACAAACGGCTCAACGTTGTATGTAATGTATTCAAATGATTTAAGCTGATACTGAAGACCACCGGCTCAGAGATGAGAACAGTTTCTATATAAGACCGAGCAATTGGCCAATTGGCAATTCTGTGTAGACCAATTGTTTGGCTAAACGACATGTACATGGTTCTCGCTTACCTAGAAACTGAAATCAAAAGTTCTGTAGCATTCAGTTAGCAATATTAATAGTATTCAATAAGTAACATTAATGAGGCTGAACGTGGCGCAGTGGGACAGCGTCTGACTGTAACGCGATCGGTTGTGGGTTCGATCGCCAATCGAGGGAGTGAATATATTTAAATTATTTTCACTTCCTCGCAAAAAAAGGTAATAGCAAAAGTGCGGCGTTGAGTTCCACCACTCAACACGTGATGTCGAATTCAGTAGAAAGCGAAGTACGGAGTGTCTTAACACTAGATACTTTCTGTCTACACTGCTGTGCGAGATGAAAGCGCGAAGCTAAAAAAAGTAACATTAATATTGCAAATTTGCAAAATATTCAAGAAGATCCTTGAAATAATGTTTAGGTATACATTGAGTTAGCTTCTAATCTTTACACAAAATATAGATTAATGAACAGGTTCTAAGTCTCAGTGGACATACAATGTAATTGCGTTTGAAAAAATTCGTTCAGAGTGATAAATTATCAAATTTATAGCCGCTGTCACAGAAATATCTAACAGAAAGTACTATTATATACATGAAGGTAATAGATTCAAAACACGCACAATGCCAATATACACTATCTGGACTTTTTTAAAGATTCGTGTGAATCTATATCAGCATATGCCAAAAAATGGATTGAGTTTAAAAATACAAAAAGAAAAGTTATATTCTTGTAAATTATTTAGAGCCACAGAAACAATAAAATTTACTGAAATGTGCGTTAGTGGTATGTACCTAATTAAACGTAGCTAACAATATATATCGTAATTATACACATGAATAAAATCTTTTCATTTTCCACAACAAAAATAGAACAGTTTGTGACTGACGCGCTTGCTACAAAGACGTACGACAGCGTCTGAAAAAAAACGAGAAGTGGCGGGAAAGTTGTGGTTAATGTCAAAATAATATATTTGAATACTGTGTTTTAAAATTTGTGTCAATAGGTTTGCGTAAAATTATAATATTTTATATATATAAAAAATAAGTGTATTAAAACGTGTTTTTAATAAAAAGTGTGTTAAGTTTTATTTGTGTTACATATTGTGAGTATATTCATATAAATACACATAGCGCGATGGGTGACATCGAAAATAACGCGGAAAAAGATGTGCCAGGTGTGTTAAATTAATTTATTGGCTGTCTATTATTTCTTGTAATGTACATACATACCTATATAAAATTATTAGTATACTATTAGTAACGATACGAATGTGTAATTATTACAATGTGAATATATTATACAATGACAAAGTACTACGCTATGAATTATAAAGTATTGTAAAAGACTATAATTTTAATTTAGTCGGTATACAATATTTTTGATTTTGAAGTAATTGACTTATAAAATATATTCTCTTATATTTTACCAATATAGATAAAAATAACTTAGTGACATATTTTATCTTTCAAAACTTTCTGCACATTTTGTTTTTTTTTCTACCTGTTAAAACAATACAACCGTGTGTGAAAAGTCCAGGGAAATAAAATATTTCAATTATGAAAACTTTAATCCACCTTCACGCTTAATACCACAAAGCAGGGTAGTCGAAACTAGCGTAATGTCAAAACACTCGGCTAACTGCTTTTCGCCGAAATCAAGACATTACTTGTGTTGTTGTCGAATTTAACTTAGCGCTTTGTATCATACCAGAGCAAAGAAATGAAAATATATTTTAAATATAATCATTCCTCCGAGTGGGATCGAATCCACAATTAATTGCGTTTATAGTCAAATGCTGTTAGACGGCGCCACTATAGCCAGCTTGACAAGTTATTATAAAAATTTACATAGTTGAGAATTTAGTTTTTTTTAAGCTTCACGTTTATCTTAAAACGCAGGGTAGGTAGGTAGTAGGTAGTAGGTAGGTAGGTAGGTAGTTACCTAGTGTTAAGACACGCAAGATTCCGTTTTCCGCCGATTTCGAGACATTGCGTTTTATGTGGTGGAACTCAACACCGCGCTCTGTCAGTCCGTGGAAATGAAAATAATTGAAATATAATCAAAATTTTAAGAGAGGGTTTAATTTTGAGCATGATTTTAACAATTTAATCTATATTTGTTCCTACATCTATCTATATGCCGATGTTAGGGAATTTTCTAACTATGTTTTTACTCACTTTTTGCCATTTGATTTCATTGTATTGATTCTCGCAGCTATACTTGCCAAGACTTCTTTCTAATTTTTATTTTCAATATAAAAAAAAAAACAATTATTTTTTGCCGTTATATAATAATATATGAATTATCATAATTACTTTTTATATTATTTGAAACTATAAATATTTTCTCTCTACAATACTTCTATCCAGCTTTAAACTTGGTATAGGTCAGTGTACTGTTGTCTCAAGACCCGAGTTCATTACACAGTGACAAATGCATATCGATCGCCTTAATTAGGTACATTGTTGCATGTTTTGTGGCAATCGGTTATATAAAGTAAAATGAGACCATAGAAGATTAATTAATTTTGTTTCTACTTGCAAGTATTCGCGTGATAGTTAATATTTAATCTACATATCAACGCTGGAATTGTCGAAAGAATGTAATTAAAGTTGTTTAGCTTTTGAAGGATCTATGTTATAATAGTGATAAGTTTTGATTTTATTTTATTTTCTATTTTTTTGGATACTTTACTAATTAGATAGAGGAATATTTATGTAAGCGGTCGTACATGATAATAGAAGTATAGAAAATAATTTTCGTTCATTCATTTTATTTAAAATTTTCTTGATTAACTGCCAGTTCAGCATCAAGGCTTTTAAAATCCTCCATTTTGTTTTTTTTAATATTCAGCGATACTCACGCCCTTAAGATAAATCTAACGATGTAGCATTTGTCGAAATTGGTTTGCGGGTTTAGAAGTTACAAGAAAGAAACGGACAAATGTTTATATATACTTACATACGCAAAAACATATCAGACTAAACGAAAAAAACTCACCGGCCATTCAGGTCTCTGCCGCTAAAAAAAATGGAATAAAAACATAAAAGTAGTTGCCCTTTCTCCGGCCCTATAGAGTTGTGCCGAAGAATTATTGGATCTCAGAGATAAAGCTTTAGTTTGCCTAGGTCAAATTAAAGCTATATAATTATGTATGCATTGTGATGATATTGTAATAATTCAATAATTTGAGGCCGATCGTGGCGCAGTGGGATAGCGTCTGATTGTAATCGTGATCGGTTAAATTATTTTCACTTCCTCGCTCTGGTATTAGACAAAGTGCGGTGTTGAGTTCCACTCGTCTCGAAGTCTCGAATTCGGTGGAAGGCAAGGTATGGAGTGTCTTGACATTTACTTTCTGTCTACCCTGCTATGCAGAATAAAAGCGTGAAGATAACAAAAAAAATTAAAAATCTAAAGTATAATTTCGATAGTTGAAGAAATTAATAATCCGACTGCCAGTTCAGCATCAAGACTTTTAAAATCCGCCATTTGGTTTTTTAAAAAAAATTATATATTCAGTGATACTCACGCCCTAAAGATAAATCTAAGGATGTAGCATTTGTCGAAATTGGTTTAGGGGTTTAGAAGCTACAAGAAAGAAACGGACAAATGTTTATATATACTTACATACGCAAAAACATATCAGACTAAATGAAAAAAAAACCCACCGGCCATTCTAAAAAAATTCTCTGCCGCTAAAAAAATTATTAAGCGAAAATATAGTAAAATTTTTAACGCAGCAGGAACTTAATTTAGTTGTTAGCATCTCTGTATAGCATTTATAAATTCTTGGGACTCAAAGTTTATTTTTAAGAAATAATCGATTGGCTCGAAGAATAGCATTATTAAATATTTTACTATTTTAAAATATTATTCCACACTTGGAATATAAAAATATTGTTTAAAACTGTTTAAATGTGTTTAAGTGTGGAATAATACCTTAAAAATATTAAGTATCATATGTAATTTGTTGAAAAAGCTTAGTTTTATATACAATGTACTTTAAAATATTAATAAACCCTACCATTTAAAAAACCCTACAATATTATTTACATTATACACATAATATCAACGCAAGAAAAAGTTGTAATGGGCATTACTTGTCGCAAGATTTTGGACAGAAATTATGAAAAAAATGATTTCAATAAAAAATAATATTTACAAGTTTTATTTAAAAAAAAATCAGCTTCACGCTTATCGCTATCGGTAGTCTAAGATAATCTAGTGTCAAGACATTCCGTTAACAGCTTTCCGCACGAAATCGAAACATTATATGTTGAATGGCGAACTCAATACCAAGCTTTGTCTTAACAGAGTGGAGAAATGGAAATACATTTTGAATACAATAATATTCCCGATTGGGAATCAAACCCACGACCGATCGGTTTTACAGCCAGACATTGTCCTCCTGCGCCATAATCGCCACAATATTTATATCAATTAATGCTAGGACGTCGCAGTCTACTTTTTATAATGAAAAATGATGTGTTTTCCCTTGATAATGGAAAAACAATTAGAAAATAAGCCAAATCATCCTTCCGTAAAATTTTGGTTTTAGTTTACGTTAAAACCCAGAAAACATCAAATAAACTATGAAATTGTTAGCAGAGCGGTCAGAGAGACTTCTCACCTGAAATCTTTATATCAAATTGTTTAATGCAACTTAACGTCCTACCGTCTTACAGTTTTCATAAATTTATTATTCTATACCTACAGATTCTTTATTTCATCCATCAAGTTTTGCAATACATGCTTTATCCCAAAACTTTATTTGCGAAGAAACTTCTAAAGGACTGTATATAAAGTTTTGGGTGTTGGTTGTTCATTAAATGGTAATCATTGTTTGACACTGTATGTCCTGGCATACGTAATAAGGTACGTAATATTGAAAAGGGTGGAATTTTATATAGTTAAGCAAGCAGAAAATAAACAGGACAGTCCAAGTATGTTTAGGATATTTATTTACAGTTTCACTATTTATCCCACATAGCATAGTCAGAGATAACCCAGTGTCAAGACATTCCGTTGCCTATTTCCCGCCCGAAAACATTGTCTATTGAGTGGCATTGTCTTGTTAGATAAGAGAAATGAAGATAAATTATATATACAATCATTCACGAATGGGAATCGAATCAGCAACCAACCGCGTTTACAGTCAGACGCTGCTCCACTGCGCCGTTATGGATATTATAAATGAAATACTTTCAATGTTGAATATGTGTTAATTTTTTTTAGCTTCACGCTTTTATCCCGCATAGCAAAGACAGACAGTACCTAGTGTCAAGATACTCAGTACTTTGCTTTCCACCGAATTCGAGACATTGCGTGTTGGGTGGTGGAACTCAACGTTGCTCTTTGTATTTACCAGAGCGAGGTAGTAAAAAAAAATTTAAATGTAATCACTCCCCCGAGAGGAAATGGAACCCACAACCGATCGGGTTTACAGTCGGACGCTGTCACACTGCGCCACGACCGGCCCCATGTGTTAAATGAATTTATTGATTAAGTTTGGATTCGTGAGTTTGGCTCATTTTACTTCATTGACTTTCTTTGGTATATACGAGACGAAGATACGAGCATGTGTGGTGTCTTTGTTTAGTACTTATGTGGCTAAGGGTGCGTTTGATGGAATGTTTTGTACAATATAAAGGTTGAATTTGTTTTCATTAAACACGATCAACACGATAATCACGATCGGTTGTGCTTCGATTCCCACTTGGGGCAATGATTATATTTAATTTATTTTTATTTTACTTGCTCTGGGAAGATAATAAGCAGCGCTAAGTTTCGCAACTTACACACGCAATGTTTGATATTTGGTGGAAAACGAAGTACGAAGTGTTTTGACACAAGGTACTTCCTGCTTTTTCTCTCTTCTTCTAATAATTTTCTGAAATTAGTTTTTTAAACATTCCTAAAGTAATTTAAATATCGCTACACCAGTATTTAGTTATATTAGCATGGTCCTCATGTATATTAGTGCGACATTTTAATATTGGACGGTGAAAATCGTAGTAGATATTCTTAAGATTAAGATATACACTGATAGATAGATAAACATATACATGTAAAAAACACCTATGCATTCCACTATTATATATATAAATTAAAATTTATAGTGAAAACCACTAGACCATAACTTTTCTTAAGAAATGTCAATTTTCCTAGTAATGCAATTAAATTGTTATTGTATATTAGAGATACATACATGTATTACAAATGGAACGTTAATAAAGTTGCATAATAATTGAGTCAATTGAGACAATCTTGGCGCAGTCTAAGTGTTGACACGATTAGTTTCAATTCCAGATCGGAGAAACTATTGAATTTAAATTATTTTCACTTCTCTGTTAACGCCAAGGGCGGTGTTGAGTTACGCAATGAAACACTCAATATCTCTATTTTGGGCGAAAGTAGTGAACCAAGTGCCTTGATACTAGATCGTCTCTGACTACCCTGCTATGAGAGATAAAGTGTGATAATAATTGATATCCAAATTATCTGGTCTACAACTTTTGGAAGGAGTCCTCCAGTTCGTCATCATATACGAAAATAAGGAACCGCTCCTTTTATTTTCTTGCAATATGTCGGTAAAAAAAAACACAATAAGGTGAGAATACAATCAGAAAAGTTCACGGTCGCCATAAATCCATGGTTCAACAAAAACTCATAAAAAAAGTTCAAATAATGAATATATAGAGCAATATACCTGTTTTTGAATTGTTCCTGCGTGATTTACTAAGTAACAAATTTCAAAATTAAATTTTATTGAGTGAGGTAAGCTGTCCGGTGCTAACAAACGATGGCTGTATCTTAATCAATTAACAGCGAAATTTAAGGCAAAAAATGCAAAAGTTGCAATGATGTTAACGTTTACGTTAAATAAGTAAAGCGTATATATATATATATATATATATATATATATATATATATATATATATATATATATGTATATATATATATATATATATATATATATATTTTTGGAATCCTGATGTTTTGTACACTGTACCGTTGTCACAACAGTCTACCTGCGACAATGGACTTTCGGCGATTAAACCATTTAAAATACTCTGTTTTAACTGTATTCATGAGGTCATATTTTAATGTTCTTACATAAATTTTTATCATAAATAACTATCTTTGTATACATTTTAGTAAATAGTCCATACATTTCAGTACGTTGCGTTAATTTTATTGTTATTTGTTATACCTACATGATAATAACATATTGTAAATACTTGTACTTAGTATATAAATATTGTCTGAAGGCCTGAGGCAAAGGCTCTTTTCATATTTTGTGTAAGCCACCCAGTGTAAAAGTGGTCTAACCTACGAAATGGTTTTTCAGGATAATTTTATATTAATTAAAAAATACAGGATAATTTAATATTTTTTTCTTTTCAGTTTTACGCTTTTATCGCGCGTAGCAGGGTAGATAGGAAGTACATAACGTTAAGTGTCCATACTCCTCTTTCAGCCGAATTAGAGGCATTATGTGTTGAGTGGTGGAACTCAACGCCGCGCTTAGATTTTCAGAGTGAGGAAATGAGAAACTTTTTATACGTGTTTTCAAAAATGTTTTCTAATCCTAAGTGTGGAATAACACTTTAAAAATAGTAAATATTGAAATGAGAATATCTTAAATATAATCATTCCCCCGAGGGAGAATTAAACCAACACTAGTACAGTTAGATGTTGTCTCACTGCGCCACGACTAGCCTTTAGCTTACTTATTTTTAAAAGTCCTAAGATTGGAATAACTCTTTAAAAATAGAAAAATAATATAGCTTTTTATTTAATTGAATTCGATTCTGTCTCAGAGAATGATTATATTTAAAATATATCTTCAATTTTCTACTCGAGGAAGACTTTGCTAAAGAGTTGAGTTTGTTACAGAAAATAGTTAGCAGAGGGTCTTGACACTAGGGTGTCTCTGTGTACCCTGCTGTGTAATTAAATATAGATAAAACTTGCATATATATGCAGTGGGACAGTGTCTGACTAAAAACGCGACCGGTTGTGGGTTCGATCCCCACTCAGGGGAGAGATTATATTTAAAATTATTCTCACTTCCTCACTCTGGAAACACAAAATGCGGCATTAAGTTCCATCACTCAATACGCAATGTTTTGAATTCGTTTGCAAGCAAAATATGGATTCTTGACACTAGGTACTTTCTGTCAACCTTGTTATGCAAGATACAAAGCGTGAAGATAAAAAAAATTTAGAAAATGAAGTTGCAAGATTATGTTCACAATTTACAATTAAAGTGTAATTTCTTATAAATGTGACAAGCGTCAAAAACAATACTATTATTATAATATCGATTATCTAATGTCAATGATATTCATCTTATGTGAGATATGTCACTTTAATACAGACTATATGATATAAGAGATTTAATTGAGAACGTGAATAAATACGAAGACGGTAATTACGTAAATCGAAAGTTATATGCGTGAAGACAGCTGTACCCATTATTTGTATTGGAGCTTCTTGAGTTTTCTATTATTCATTTAAGTAATGAGATAATAATTATAAAGCGATAATTTTTTAAAATTAATAAAATATATTTATACATACAGTATTTTTAAAGTGTTATTCTACACTTAGGATTAGAAAACATTTTTGAAAAAAACGTATAAAAAGTTGAACGCAGTGAGATTCGCACCCGCGCCTCTAGGATATCGTCCAAGCGCTCTGACCAGCATCTCTGTAGAAAGATTTTTACAAATTTCTACTACTTAAAGATTTTTAATAAGATTTTTAATTTTTAATTTGAATGTATCCAAGAGGCGCGGGTTCGAATCCCGCTGCGTTCAAATTTTATACATTTTTTCAAAGATATTTTTTAAAATATGTTTATTAACTTAACTATCTTGAATACATTTAAAAATGATTACGTTTACATCATTGTTTTAATTTATTCATAAATTTAACAATTTATTTTGAACCCTATTTTTAAATGACTACAGTAAAGTATTTAAAATTTAAACGTAAATTAAAATTGTAACAAAATCTATAATAATTTAGACGCAGCCGTTTGTAGAACGCATGGCTTAGCAGTCAGATCGCTAGGAAGGTTTCCAAGAGGCGTGGGTTCGAATTCCGTTCCGTTCAAATTTCTACACGTTTTAAACGAATATTTTAAATTCCTCATATTTACAAAGTAAAATTCGAAAATACTTCACAAAATTGCATTTTCACATAACACGGGAAACTGGGAATGTAGTTTCTAATTTTTACAACAGAATTGGAACATACAAGCGCTTAAAAATACACACAACGTTGATCAAAATGAATTTCTTTGTATCCAGTGTATATTTTCAAGAACTTTTGTAAGCTTATCTAAAACTCTGATCTAGATTGATATTAAACTTGTCTAACGTGGGATACATTATTTACGTTATTTACAATTAGCGGTATTAGCAGTTACATGCTTTGTTCACACGTAAAAAATAATATGGAGTCTTATTGAATAGTAAGTCACATTTTACAAAAGTGTCTGTCAAGTTCATAGTGGTATGTGTAGTATTTATTTATTTATTTATTTATTTATTTTTAGCTTCACGCTTATATCCCGGATAGCAGGGTAGTCAGAAAGTACCTAGTGTCAACACACTCCGTACTTTACTTTCCACCGAATTCGAGACATTGCGTGTTGAGTGGTAGAACTCAACGCCGCTCTTTGTCTTTACCAGAGCGAGGAAGTGAAAATGATTTAAATATAATCAGTCTCCCGAGTGGGGATTGAACCCACAATCGATCGCGTTTACAGTCAGACGCTGTCCCACTGCGCCACGACCGGCCTCAATTTATTTTTTAATGTCATATATTCCTATTTCATTATTTTAGTAAATATTTTTTACATTTTTCTTTATATAACTGTGCCAAATTTCATACTCCTCTGACCTTCTAATTTTTTCTTCACGCTGCTTTTTTCTTCACGTATCATCATCATATAGACTATCTCATGTGATTGATGGTTTTTGTTTTAATTGTTTATTTTGAACAGTGCATATGTACCCATCTGATTTCAATGTATAAGTATATTCCAATTACAGTAGAACCTTTATAATTCGATCCTCAAGAGAGACGAGAAAAAAATTGAATTCAGATTAAGTTTTATAGTTTTCAAAATTTATAAAAGTAAATAAAAATAAAAATTTACGATACAAAGATGACAAGCATATATTTATTTTACACCATATTTCTATTTAGTTGGCTCGGTGAAGTTTATGTTTTCTGAGAATTAAATAACCCCTGAAAAATAGTCACAAATATTCTTAATCATTATAACAAATTGTTGAGAAATGTAAACATATATGTTTATAAAAATCAGCCCCTTATTACTCTTCGAATTTTACAAGTAACAAGTTTTGGACAAACGAGTTGTGAGAATTGTATAATAAAACATATACATAAATACAGAGGTTGAATATAAGTTTTAGAATTATGGTGGGAAAATTTGATGCAATATGAATTATAGACTCACAATTTTTTTTGGATTAATAGAAGTTTGAGATATCGAGTAACGAATGGCTTAATTTTTGAAGGGATCCTTCCCGTTTATTTTGAAAACAAAACAAATCGAGATATGGAGGTATGCAATCTATGGAGATCGACTTACCTAGTATTCATTTTAAAAGGATCTTCCAAATTAATTTTTCGGCTATTAACATCAAAATTTCGATATTATCAGCTCAACAGAAATCTGCAGTTGCTTCTAGTATGACTAGTCACCGACAAATTCGAAATAATTTGCCTAAAAATATTTGAAAATTTTGACAATACTTCCTAACTATTGTAGAGCATTTCCTTTTTAAATACAATAATATCAAGTGCTTTGCTTTTATAAAGTCAATGTATTCTGTAGATTGAATTATTCACTTCGACATCTAGTTGAATAAATTTCGAAGATGTAATTGTAATGTAAGATGACTGAAAAAAAACTTTTTTTATGTTATAACTTCACTGTTCTTCCACGTATATAATGATATCTACCTGCGTGTTGTGTGTAAGGAGGTACCTAATGCCATCATGTCTTATCTAAACGAGAAAAAAATAAAATGTATGAAAAATATAATCACTATTTTAAATGGGTATCTATTATATAACCATCGCGTATACCTATTCACTCAGACTATCCCATTGCACTTCGAAGGTCCCGTTAACATATAATTTCATTAAATTGAAATAAACAATATACTTTACAGTAGATACAAGAAACAGTATTCATGAAGTCGTTTCATTACCGCTTACAGTGACGTAATTCATCAATGAATAAATATTACTCATGTACATTACTACTCTGGCGCAGACAACACTTGTCTTACTAAAAGCTATAGTTATAGGTTCATATATGTACGTCAATGAGATACTTATATATTTAAATGTCAAAGTGCGGTGTTGAGCTCCGCCAAAAGAAAAAAGACTTTACATTGATCGGAAGTAAGGAACATTGTGACTTGTTTTTACGTACAATCTACAACATACAGTTATTAATAAAGAACATAATAATTTTTTAGCTTCACTCTTTTCTCCCTTAATTATGTGTTATAATACTAGAAAAACAGCTAAAATCAAACAAATAACACAAAATCTAATTTATTTTCACATTATTCAACCAGTACATGTAGGTACTTTGTGGCCAAGATACTAAACGTACGTCGTATTTTTACATTTTAATGCTCCACATCCCGGAAAATCATATCTATTAATATTTTATGTATGAACATGGTATCGTAAAATTAATTAAAAATTAAGCAAACATATTATATCGATGATAAATATGTAGCGGAATATCATTTGATGTAGAGAACCTTGTGTAAGGGTCATGTAGAGATCATGATCTCTACATGATAAAGAAGCTTGTGTAAGGTTTCGATCTCCGATTTCTTTAAGTAACTCTACCTACAAGCGGGAACAAAACGTGATTTGACTAAGTTCATCTTATTATGTTTGGTATTTTCCTAAGTGATAGAATCAGAATCCATAGGAGAAAAGTTACCGACATTTCTCGAAGAATTACTTAGTTGAATTGGCAGTCGGAGGGACATACAGCGAGAAGAACCAATGGCTGTTGGGGCGGTTAGGGTCTTGAATGGTGACCAGGAACCGGATGACGTTCAGTGAGCAGGGTATCAGATCAAGGTCGCGGGTAGCCACAGAGTACGTAAAGCTTAGGATTTATCGTCATGGAAATCCTCGAGTACGGCCATTGCCCAGCAATGGGCGATATAGGGTTGAAAAGACGACGTGGATGACGACGACTAAGTCTTTTTATCCCATAATGTTTGTATGAAAAAAAGATATACTAAAACGTAAAAGAACTGCCTGATATATATTGTATTGAAATTGCTACATTCATTATATATTTTGCACGGCAAAAAGCAGAGATTCCTGTGGGACATGTTGTAGATTTACCTATTAAAATTCGTTTTGTATTCTATTTATTTATTCAGAGGAACATAATAGAATACGAGCGTTCATTTTAAATTAATTACCTGAGTGGTTAATTTATAAATTGCATGACTCTATACGATGATCATGAATAGGAAAACCTCTTAGAATGTTAGAAAACTTTGAGGCGGGTCGTGGCGCAATGATAAAGTGCCTGAATGTAATAGCGCTCGATTGTAGGTTCAATTCTCACGCGGAAGAAAGGTTATATTTTAATTATTTACATTTGTTCACTGTGGTAAGATAAACCGCGCCGTTGAGTTCCGCCACTCAACACGTAAGTCTCACGTAACGTAACGTAATTCGGCGAGTACCGAGTGTCTTAACACTAGGTATTTCCTGTCTACTTTGCCATGCGTTGTGAATTTCATCTCCACTGGGAAGAAAGATTATATACTTGAATTATTATTACGTCAATACTCTAAGCAAGATACAGCGTTAAGTTCTGATACTTATATAAATTTCGGGTACGAAATATATTAATTTCGGACGGAGGAGAGGTGTTAAGAGGAGAACTGAATATCTTGTCTCTAAGCTCTCACCGACTATATGCGATAGACTGCAAACTATAATAATTTCATGTACTAAATCAACCTATGTCAAGCTTCAAAGTACAGAAAACTATAAATACATACACTAGCGTCTAGAATTCCCAATAGATTCTGTTTTCCTAGCATTTTCATACAACGTGAATTATTAAAGAGTAGTGTAACAGAGTTCCTTTGCTTTTGCCCGTCACAATAAGAAGCTTTGTAGTATGATCATCAATTCACTTACGTTACTGCGCTGCTATTATTTCACTTTAAAAGATTTGTTTTTTAAATCAAAAATATTTTTTTTTCTATGCAATTTATGCTGAAAAACGGGAGAGGTCTCGGATGATTGGCGAGATGCAGTCATCGTGCCTTTGTATAAAGGCAAAGGTTCACAGATAGATAGTTTTGCTTTATGCTACAACAAGCCATAGTTATTTGATTTGATCAGGTGTCAAACAGGGCTGCACCATGTCAGCTTGGTTGTTCAAATTGAACAATTTGGATAGCTGTCTCCAAGGAGTGAAAGAAAGTGAAAGTTGGTGATTTGACAGTTGTCAGCTGTCTGATGTATGCAGATGATGTAGTGCTAATTACGAATGTGAGTTACAGGTATTGGTCACCATTCTGGAAGACGGGTGCGAAAGTAATATTTTAAACCTGAATGCGAGTAAAACTAAGATTCTAGTAAAAAGATGAAGAAAGAACGGAATGTAAGATTAGGGTAAATAGAAAGGTTTTAGAGTGAATGAGGTGGTATATCTGGGAACTATGTTTAGTAGAAATGGAAGATACAAAATGTATGTGGAGGCGTATTGCGACCGGTAACAAGGTTAACGGTGCTCTTATCCTATACTGTGTACGCTGACGTTTTGCCGTCATTCACAATGCAGTACTGATACCAACGTTGTTATACGGCAGAGAAACGTGGGTGTGTCAAAAAAAGAATGAAAGAAAGATCAATGCAGTATAGATGAGATCTCTTCGTCGTATATGTGGAGTCAGCTTAGCTGACCGTATATGCAGCGAAGAGAACACAGAATGCCAGGTGTAAGCGCGAATGTCATAGTAAGAATGAAGAAGAACGTGCTCAGGTGGTTTGGGCACGTTGAAAGAATAAGCGATGATAGAATGGTAAGAAAGATTTATGAAGCCAAAGTGAGTGGTACAAGAGGTCAGCGGAGATCTCGGTTGACCTTCAAAAACACAGTATCGAAGATACTGGAAAAAGGTCACGTAAATAGCATGAGGGCTCCCCTAAAGGGTGTGTATGAAGAGGATAATGACTGTGGACGGCTGTGGAGGCGAAAGAGGTATGCAGGGACCGTAGCGTTTGGCGCTCCTCCCTTTCTGACTACGTGCTTAAGCGTGAAGCTAAAAAAATATTAAAAAAATATATTCATTCATAGTTGCTCTATCTTAATATTAAAAATTACTAATGTAATTATATATAATTATAATAATTAAAAATAAATTAATTATTAATCTTCATATTAAAATTAAAATTACCTTTCTAATGGCAATACTGCCTTCTACGATATATGAATATGATGTTAAAATATTATATGAGGCTTTATATAGTGAACGGAAACGACTATCGATAGAATATTAGTCCCATCGAAATGACACAAGGTAGTAATTCCGTAAGCTAAGTACATATATTTTAATATGTAAATATTATTATTATATGTAAATGAAAAATAAATAACAATAAGGAAAATAACGTTACAGACCCGTCCGTAGTGCATTAAATTTTATATAGAAAGTGGTCGATCGTGGCGCAGTGGAACATCGTCTGACTGTAAACGCGATCGTTTGTGGGTAGATCACCACTCGGGAGAGTGATTATTTGCACTTATTTAAATTATTTGCACTTCCTCGCTCTGGTAAGGACAAAGTACGGCGTTGAGTGGTGGCACTCAACACGCAATATCTCAAATTCTGTGAAAAGTGAAGTACGGAGCTTCTTGACACTAGGTACTTTCTGTCTACCCTGCTATGAGGGATAAAAGCGTGAAGCTAAAAAAAACACTTATATTTAGTTAACACGTCTTCACAAGATTATCATCACTTTAAAGCTAGACTAGATTATTAAGATCTTAGGTGAAACTTTTAAATTATGTTATTCGAATCTGCTACCTTATATCATACAAGACTGTTATAAAATAATAATAGCAGAAGGTTCAAAATGGTAAAAATAATGTTTATTAATAAATAGCAAACTGAATATGTCAGCAGTACATTTTTGAAAAAACGTATAAAAATTTTTGAACGCAGCTGGATTCAAATCCGCGCCTCTTGGATACCGTGCAACCGCTCTGACCGCCAAGCCATGCGTTCTACTTCCAGCTCCGTCGAAATTCTTATACGTTTGGTAGGTAATTTTTATACGTTTTTTCAAAAATGTTTTCTAATCCTAAGTGTGGAATAACACTTTGAAAATAGTAAATATTAAAATAAAATAGCAATTTCTCTTGTTAAACGATTTTTTATTTCTTAATTTATATATAATTATTTCTTAATAATCTTTAAGTAGTAGAAATTTGTAAAAATCTCTATACAGAGATGCTAAACAATATAAATAAGTTGTAACAAAACGTATAAGAATTTCGACGCACCTGGTAGTAGAACGCATGGCTTAGCGGTCAGAGCGCTTGGACGGTATCCAAGAGGCGCGGGTTCGAATCCCGCTGCGTTGAAAATTTTTATACGTTTTTTTAAAAATGTTTTCTAATCCTCAGTGTGGAATAACACTTTAAAAATAGTAAATATGTCAGCAGTACTTAAATATTAAAATAAAAGTTATTTTCTTTCGGAACTGAGTTCTCAAGAAACCGTCACAGATGTAGTCTCTAGGGGCTTTGTACTTGTAATAATATTTCCTTTTTTAATGTTTCTTTCTCACAAATATTATATAATGAAATAGAAACAGTGCTTTAAAAATATCAGAAAAAAAAACCAGATATATCTAAGTAGGTAACGATGGTTATTACTTAATAAATGAACGTTGCATTTGATTTGTATACATGTATATGATTTTTATATAGATAATCGGAGAGGAGAGTTTACGTCCGATATCTAGACAAAACGCTTTTGTTTTGCGGAACTAGTACTTTGAAAACTAACACGGAGATAATAAAAATTGAATCATTACGTTTGTTATTCAACTTTGAATATAATTCGAAATTAAATCACTAAATATTGAAATATAAATTAATTATATATTATTAATTATATATTAATTATATATTAGAGAACGAATTTCATTAGAATTTTCATAGAAAATATTTGCCAAGTAGTTAATTATACTTGATTTGTAAGTATATGCCGGAATTGTTGTGGACATTGAGCGTTGATATTGAAGAGTGCGTTTTCTATTCACTATTATCTCCTTATAATTTAAATAGTGGAACTAATCGAAAACAAAAAAAAATTATATATATATATATATATATATATATATATATATATATATTTAATGATGCATTTATTTAATGTAAGCTGCGTTAAGGGACTTCATTCTAATATTTATTTATTTACTTGTAGTATATCACTATACAATTTACAATTTTATTATTAACTTTGTAACTATGAAAGATGTCAATGAAAATTCTTATTTTCATGACAACTGAATAGTTATATTTATGAAACAATGTAAGCAGCTTCAGCAGCTTGATTTCATGACTTTCTCGAATTCGAGACATTATGTATTAAGAATGTCTATGTCGCACTTTGTCTTACCAGAGTGGAGAAATAAAATAAGTATATTCGTTTCTCCGAGCGAGAATTGAACCCACAAATGATCGCGTTAACAGTTAGACTGATCTACTGCACGAGGGTGAATACCCTTTGTTTTTGAACGTTTTGCTGCTAGTTACGTTATGCTAAAATTTAATTTAAATATTCATGTTATATATATTCATGTATATATTAGAAACAACTCTGTTGAGTATAGTAGTATTTCATTTTAAGTTAGTTTTCTTAATAAAATAAAATTATTTCATACTTTTCTTTACCATAGTCAAGATTTTAAGATATTTTAACCAATCTTGGTTGTTTTTTCTTGGAATATTTTTCAAGAAATCTTTCTAAAATGTTGTTATGTAGGAATATTAATATTTTTTTAGATTTCTTTACTATCTATAGTAGCTGTTACCCGCCGCATATGATTTGTTCATGTTTATTTAAAATACACATGAATCGCAGAGCAATGTGTCACCAGGTATTTTCTACCACCTGCAACGCCGCAACATGTGCTAAGGTGAGAATAAATATATATTTAGAATAATTTTACGTTTAATAGGATCATTTTTGAACATATTTAGTTTATTACACAGAAGTACAAATTCAGAACAATTAACGTTCTGAATTTGTCTCTCCTTAATAATTTATTAATATATTCCAATAAATATATTCCAAAATGTAATATTTTTTTCGTCAAGAAATCCGTTACGGATCTCGACTCAGATCGGACTCGGGATGGGTTATCTTTGGAGTACCACATAATGCCCCCAATAAGGCCCCATATCCTCAATAAGCCGTCCATATACCCACTTAAACCTCATGATGCTAAGACCGCCACGAGCCGAGCCATGGAAACCCCAATCTTCGTGATCCTGGCCTGGAACCTAAAATATAATACCTTGTGCTTACTTCAAAAGTAACAAAATATTTATGAAGAAAAATATCACCACACATCACCTGATACAGGTGCCAATCTGTCGAAGTGACTTGTCAGCCTTATCGATATGCAGAGCTGTCAGTACAACGTATGCAGAGCTTTGAAGTGCGATTGTAAACGACATCAAAGTGTTACGTATTTGCGAGTTATTTATACGTATGTTCTGTTTCTTTATTACGTTTCCTTTGGCCCGTTTCTGTATCAGTGTACGTAAACTTGACATTGGTGGAATCGACTAATGAATGGATTTATGGGTATATCCGTTAAGTTTATTAGCCTTCTTAGAACTAAACCTTTAAGTTAATTTTGTTTAATGTATTTTTTTAGGTTTTATCTGATCACTATATACATGATCTGTACCTATTTTTTGGTAATCTTTTTCTTTCTAATTATAACGTGTTTTGTGGTTCTAGGCTTGTAATTGAGATAATTATTTATAAGCATTGGCTTTGGGAAAATTGCTTCTAGTGTGTCTGTTCAGTGTTTTTTTTTCAAATTGTTATTATATATAAAAGAATAAATAAGAATTTATTTGAGATCAATATTTTAAAATTACATACAAATTTCTTTCTACAATACTATAAACAATAAATTTGTGGATATACATTTTAACTACGTTTGACGTACATTTTGTGTTTGTATGTCTCTTCATTAGAATAAGGCAATAATCAAAATAGAAGTGTCTTATTCTGTGTCATTTTAAAACACTACGGTCAATTAAAGAAAATTAGTAGATGTGAAACGTGAAAAGATGAACCCGACGACCAGTTGTAAATGTATATGAAATAAATCAATCACAAAGTACATTAATCATAAAACAATTAACGTTATTAACAATGTGGCTGGCGTGTGTGACGTGCGGGCCGGATGCCAAAAATCCAATAACTTGTTTTCCCTAAATCTGTCAACAATATGTTCAAAATATATTACAATATAAATATTGTGGAATATCTCCATACAAAATTTACTATTGCTAGTAACCTTCTGCATTCCTTAGAGCGTACAAAAATATGCTCCAATATTATAAGAGACTGTAACTCTAGTTTTGTCAAGTAATTACTAAGATATAATTATTGCATTAGATAACATTTCCTTAGTCTACTATTTCTACTATTTTTGAAATGTTTTTTCACATTTAGAATTAGAAAACATTTTTGAAAAAAAAACGTACAAAAATTTGAACGCAACAGGATTCGAACCCGCGCTCCTTGGAAATCGCCCTAGCGCTCTAATCGCTAAGCCATGCGTTCTACTACCGGTTGCTTTGAAATTCTTATACGTTTTGTTACAACTTATTTATGTTGTAGAGAGATTTTTACAAATTTATGTTACTTAAACATTATTAAGAAACAATCATTTAACATACGGGATTGCTATTTTATTTTAATATTTACTATTTTAAATCGTTATTTTACACTTAGGATTAGAAAACATAAAAAAAAAGTATAAAAATTAGAATGTAGCGGGATTCGAACCCGCGCCTCTTGGTAACCGTCCAAGCGCTCTAACCGCCAAGCTATGCGTTCTTTTACCGGCTGCGTCGAATTTCTTATAAGTTTTGCTTGCCTAGATTTTAGATTAGATTCAAATAGAGTTTAACACGAAATTTTATTACTTTTTTATTACAAAAATATATCCTATCTAATATGACAATTAGCATTAATAGAAACTTGGTAATAATTTGTTTTTAGTTATTTATCAGTAAAAGCGTGAGAGATTCTCGTCTAGTATTTAGTTATTAGAGATTTGTCTACTGCTTTTCGGTTTTATTTTGATATAAATATTGAAAATTGTAAATATGCTTATTTATTTAGGACTGCATACAATGATATTAAAAATTAACAGTTCAAATGGAATTAAAAATATCACAATCATGATGATGATGAAATTATTTATTATTTTTTTCCCATGTTTGGACATGGGAAAAAAATAATAAATAATTTCATCCCTTTCCAGCATATCATAGTAGCTAGATATAACAAAATATTTAGACACTGTGCTTAGCCAAATTGAACGTCGTTTTTTATTTTACCAGAGTATTAAAATAAAATTAACATAAACAAAAAGATCTGCCAAGTAAGAATCGAACCCACAACCAATCTCGTATACACTTTGTTGCTATCCCACTGTGCAACGATATCCTAAGTAGTATATATTCAATTGCATAAATAGATTATTGCTTATCTAAGAGCTGTACTATTGTCAAGGCGGAGTCATGTCGTCTGTTTTGGAAATAGTAAATAAATTTTTCCTTTATATATATATACTCTTCTTGATATCATACTATAACTATTTATATTTTTATTCTTCTTCAATATTAAATTTTATAATATATACATATAATATTTACAAAAATTTCCTACTTTTAAGTATTATTAAATATTAAACATATAAATATATAACTTTTACTGATACATTAATTAATAAAGCTATAAGTCATACCAGGTATTAAGTATTGTTTGACTGGCTATTTCAAATCTATCCTATATACTTTTTCAATGCGATTCCAATTCAAATAATTTCACATTATTATATGCTAGGTTTTCACAATGAAAACTCGAATGTATAGAAGTAAGAAGTAAATTATTTTTTTAAGTTAAATTACCAAATATTCTATACATCCATGTGTAATATATTAAAAAACTAACATTCTGTTTCAGTCCCCAATATCACATTATTTGGAAAAAGCTTACCAACTCCCACGAACTGTACTGTTATTATAATTGTATTTTATTAGCTTTGTTTTATTTTCCGTATACACAATGTTAATGAAACACCTAATGTTAAGACACGTCGTACACCGTACGGATTACTACTGAATTCGACTCATTGCGTATTGAGTGGCGGAACTCAATGTCGCGCTTTGTCTTACCAGAGCGAGGAGGAGATGAAAATAATTTAAATATATTCATTCCTCCGAGTAGGAATCGAACCCACAACAGATCGTATTTACAATCAGATGCTATCCCACTGCGCATATATATACAAAACAAATATGTTCAAAAACTACGAAAGCCGCTAGAACTATGATATAATGATAAACGAATAAACAAACGTATATATCACTATGAATTGACAGGATGTGTGATTCAAGCATGAAGTAATAGTAGGTGGATCGAAATATAAATGGTGACACATGTATCTAGTTTTGCCGGTATTCCTGTAACCAAGCAGTTTTCGATAATAATAATTCAATTTGATTTTCCACCGGTTTCGACGGGCGTAGAATAATAAATGCTAGATATATTTTCAGTACAGCCAAATCAATCACATCTAATAAATAGTCTTTGATAATTGGTGATCTAGAATTAATATACTTGTGTTGCCTTTGACATAATAAAAAAATAATATAAAATTTATGTCTATAATTAGAATTTCTTTACATTTTAAATGAAACTATTTTAAATAGATTAATCGTATTACGATGATTAATTCATTACTAAAATAGATATTAGAAACACATATTTTTCAAAACCCCAACGTTTGGAACACTTTACAGTAGTCCTTGGTCATAGATAGAAGTCTGTAAGCCGCTTAAAATAGTTGCATTTAAAAATGTATGAATATCGCCAAATATCAAAGATCTTATTTTAGGAATAAATGTTGTTTTTTTTAATATATTTATATAATTTTTATGATTTTTTCTTTTGCGTACTTCAGAGAAACCGTAATTTGTCTAAAAACAAGAAGGAAATATATATATATTTTAAAGTAAATATAGGTACGATACGATTTTGAACATATAATAATTGAATTTATTTAAACAACTATAACGCTATAGTAAAGATGCTTTTGTATTAAACCTCCATAATAAAGATAACAAAGATTGGACCATAATAAAGATAACAAAGATTGGGCAAAACAAAATATTTTTTGTACAGATCAGTCAGAGACGGTCCAGAGTCAATGGTGGAAGTTCTTTGACTGTTTTCCACAAGAAATTGACATCGCGTGTTGATTGGCGAGCTCAATGTTGTGTTTTGTCTATCATGAAAAGAACATTAGAGCGTAGAAATGAAAATAAATTTTAAATATAATCTTTCCCCCGGGTGAGAACCGAACTCATAACCAATAAAAAAGCATTTACTTTTTTATAGGTTCTGGATAAAATTAAATACAGTTTTCGGTCTTGTATTTCGATAACATTTATTTTTTTTCGATAACATTTATTTTTATATCTTGATTTTTTTCTAGAAGTACAGTTTTTAATGTAGACAAATCATAATTGTAAAACCGACGAAGCGACAAAGTAGCTAGTATAGAATATTATTGAAAAAAATAAATAGTCCCTTAGTTTAACTTGGTTTTTTTTATATATTGACATTTTATCACTGCTTCTAATCTATACGATATATACGAGTATGAATGCATTAGATCATGCAATAGTTGAATATATTCTAATGGAATTCAATAGGCAAATAGTTTCTAACTTCAATAATTAATACATGGAATGGCGGATTGATCCCTGCAAATGACATAGCTGAACGACTGCTATTAATTTGTCGCTCTCTAGAGTCTACGTATTTAGTCGAAAACATGAATTAATGTTATAAAAAATATATTTTATACAACCGTTCTCAAAGACATCAATTAGCGCTTCATTATTTTTTTTTACTTCACGATTTAATAATTGCTGTAGATTTTTTAGACCTCTAGCGGAGGTGTAGGAGGAAACGGAGAGCCAAACGCTACGGTACATTCAAACGTGTTTAATGTCATTTAAAGGCTACACGGATCTAAAAGCAACTGCAAGTGTTCTATTATCACTGACAGTGTGTAATTAGCTTTTATAGATAATTGCTTCGCTGCATTTATTAATAAACATTGTATTCAACCTGTTTCAGTAAATATATGCATTACACTTGAGGAAATAAGGGACTTTACGCATGTTATATTGATTTATAATACGATTATTTTAATTACTTTTGCATATTTCCGTTTTAAATTTATTGGTATATTTCAATACTAGTGAATGTGCGCAACTTCATTGGTCGCGATCAAAACTATGAAAATAATTTGATATGTTATAACTTTTAAATTATAAATTGATTGAAATAAAACAAACACCAAATGAATTAAAGAAGGGTTGTCAAAATATAAATGTGAAAACTGCATTTAAATCAGTTCAGCCGCTTCCAAGAATCGAACATTGTTTTAGGTTCTTTTGCATTGATAAATTCTCCCAATAATCTATTGTTCCATATCTTACAGTACGTACAGAAATTGACCAGATGCAGATGTTTTATTCTAGGTTTAGATTATATTTTAATGTTTTTGTTTCGAAATATAAGTAATACATGTAGCATATTTATATTTAGGTCATAGTTCAGTATGACAGCGTTTGACTGTAAACACATTTTTGTAGGCTCAGTCCTTACTAAGTATATATATATATATATATATATATATATATATATATATATATAAATATATATATATATATATATATATATATATATATATATATATTGAACGTCGTTTTTTATTTTACCAGAGTATTAAAATAAAATTAACATAAACAAAAAGATCTGCCAAGTAAGAATCGAACCCACAACCAATCTCGTATACACTTTGTTGCTATCCCACTGTGCAACGATATCCTAAGTAGTATATATTCAATTGCATAAAGGATAGATTATTGCTTATCTAAGAGCTGTACTATTGTCAAGGCGGAGTCATGTCGTCTGTTTTGGAAATAGTAAATAAATTTTTCCTTTATATATATATACTCTTCTTGATATCATACTATAACTATTTATATTTTTATTCTTCTTCAATATTAAATTTTATAATATATACATATAATATTTACAAAAATTTCCTACTTTTAAGTATTATTAAATATTAAACATATAAATATATAACTTTTACTGATACATTAATTAATAAAGCTATAAGTCATACCAGGTATTAAGTATTGTTTGACTGGCTATTTCAAATCTATCCTATATACTTTTTTCAATGCGATTCCAATTCAAATAATTTCACATTATTATATGCTAGGTTTTCACAATGAAAACTCGAATGTATAGAAGTAAGAAGTAAATTATTTTTTTAAGTTAAATTACCAAATATTCTATACATCCATGTGTAATATATTAAAAAACTAACATTCTGTTTCAGTCCCCAATATCACATTATTTGGAAAAAGCTTACCAACTCCCACGAACTGTACTGTTATTATAATTTTATTTTATTAGCTTTGTTTTATTTTCCGTATACACAATGTTAATGAAACACCTAATGTTAAGACACGTCGTACACCGTACGGATTACTACTGAATTCGACTCATTGCGTATTGAGTGGCGGAACTCAATGTCGCGCTTTGTCTTACCAGAGCGAGGAGGAGATGAAAATAATTTAAATATATTCATTCCTCCGAGTAGGAATCGAACCCACAACAGATCGTATTTACAATCAGATGCTATCCCACTGCGCATATATATACAAAACAAATATGTTCAAAAACTACGAAAGCCGCTAGAACTATGATATAATGATAAACGAATAAACAAACGTATATATCACTATGAATTGACAGGATGTGTGATTCAAGCATGAAGTAATAGTAGGTGGATCGAAATATAAATGGTGACACGTGTATCTAGTTTTGCCGGTATTCCTGTAACCAAGCAGTTTTCGATAATAATAATTCAATTTGATTTTCCACCGGTTTCGACGGGCGTAGAATAATAAATGCTAGATATATTTTCAGTACAGCCAAATCAATCACATCTAATAAATAGTCTTTGATAATTGGTGATCTAGAATTAATATACTTGTGTTGCCTTTGACATAATAAAAAAATAATATAAAATTTATGTCTATAATTAGAATTTCTTTACATTTTAAATGAAACTATTTTAAATAGATTAATCGTATTACGATGATTAATTCATTACTAAAATAGATATTAGAAACACAATATTTTTCAAAACCCCAACGTTTGGAACACTTTACAGTAGTCCTTGGTCATAGATAGAAGTCTGTAAGCCGCTTAAAATAGTTGCATTTAAAAATGTATGAATATCGCCAAATATCAAAGATCTTATTTTAGGAATAAATGTTGTTTTTTTTAATATATTTATATAATTTTTATGATTTTTTCTTTTGCGTACTTCAGAGAAACCGTAATTTGTCTAAAAACAAGAAGGAAATATATATATATTTTAAAGTAAATATAGGTACGATACGATTTTGAACATATAATAATTGAATTTATTTAAACAACTATAACGCTATAGTAAAGATGCTTTTGTATTAAACCTCCATAATAAAGATAACAAAGATTGGACCATAATAAAGATAACAAAGATTGGGCAAAACAAAATATTTTTTGTACAGATCAGTCAGAGACGGTCCAGAGTCAATGGTGGAAGTTCTTTGACTGTTTTCCACAAGAAATTGACATCGCGTGTTGATTGGCGAGCTCAATGTTGTGTTTTGTCTATCATGAAAAGAACATTAGAGCGTAGAAATGAAAATAAATTTTAAATATAATCTTTCCCCCGGGTGAGAACCGAACTCACAACCAATAAAAAAGCATTTACAGGTTCTGGATAAAATTAAATACAGTTTTCGGTCTTGTATTTCGATAACATTTATTTTTTTTCGATAACATTTATTTTTATATCTTGATTTTTTTCTAGAAGTACAGTTTTTAATGTAGACAAATCATAATTGTAAAACCGACGAAGCGACAAAGTAGCTAGTATAGAATATTATTGAAAAAAATAAATAGTCCCTTAGTTTAACTTGGTTTTTTTTATATATTGACATTTTATCACTGCTTCTAATCTATACGATATATACGAGTATGAATGCATTAGATCATGCAATAGTTGAATATATTCTAATGGAATTCAATAGGCAAATAGTTTCTAACTTCAATAATTAATACATGGAATGGCGGATTGATCCCTGCAAATGACATAGCTGAACGACTGCTATTAATTTGTCGCTCTCTAGAGTCTACGTATTTAGTCGAAAACATGAATTAATGTTATAAAAAATATATTTTATACAACCGTTCTCAAAGACTATTAGCGCTTCATTATTTTTTTTTACTTCACGATTTAATAATTGCTGTAGATTTTTTAGACCTCTAGCGGAGGTGTAGGAGGAAACGGAGAGCCAAACGCTACGGTACATTCAAACGTGTTTAATGTCATTTAAAGGCTACACGGATCTAAACGCAACTGCAAGTGTTCTATTATCACTGACAGTGTGTAATTAGCTTTTATAGATAATTGCTTCGCTGCATTTATTAATAAACATTGTATTCAACCTGTTTCAGTAAATATATGCATTACACTTGGCGAAATAAGGGACTTTACGCATGTTATATTGATTTATAATACGATTATTTTAATTACTTTTGCATATTTCCGTTTTAAATTTATTGGTATATTTCAATACTAGTGAATGTGCGCAACTTCATTGGTCGCGATCAAAACTATGAAAATAATTTGATATGTTATAACTTTTAAATTATAAATTGATTGAAAAAAAACAAACACCAAATCACTCAAAGAAGGGTTGTCAAAATATAAATGTGAAAACTGCATTTAAATCAGTTCAGCCGCTTCCAAGAATCGAACATTGTTTTAGGTTCTTTTGCATTGATAAATTCTCCCAATAATCTATTGTTCCATATCTTACAGTACGTACAGAAATTGACCAGATGCAGATGTTTTATTCTAGGTTTAGATTATATTTTAATGTTTTTGTTTCGAAATATAAGTAATACATGTAGCATATTTATATTTAGGTCATAGTTCAGTATGACAGCGTTTGACTGTAAACACATTTTTGTAGGCTCAGTCCTTACTAAGTATATATATATATATATATATATATATATATATATATATATATATATATATATATATATATATATTTATATATATATATATATATATATATATATATATATATATATATATATATATATATATATATATATATATAAATATACTCAATAAAGTTCTCCACTAAATATTTTAGGATTTTTTTTTGTTTTTTTTTTAGCTTCACGCTTTTATCCCGCGTAGTAGACAAAAAGTATCTAGTGTCAAGACGCTCCATACTTCGCTTTCCACCGAATTTGGGACATTGCGTGTTGAGTGGTGGAACTCAACACCGCACTTTGTCATTTACCAGAGATAGGAAATGAAAGTAATTTAAATATAATCAATCCTCCCAGAGCGGAACGAACCCACAACCGATCGCGTTAAAATCAGTTGCTGTGCCACTGGGCCACGACCGGCCTCATATTTTAGTTTTAAGGTGTAATTATTTCAATATCTATGTATGTATGTATGAAAAAGCCTAACTGTATATATATGATAATATAATATCATATAATTGATATTTATATGACAAATAGTATTTGAAGAAATATGTAAATTAAAATTATCTTCATTTTAGTACTCGGGTAAGAAAGATATGTCGTCTCGGGTAAGAAAATATTACACAGTATTATTTTTATACGGCGGAACTCAACGCCGCACTTTACCTTAACAGAGCGAAGAAATGAAAATAATTTTATTATAATCATTCCTCAAAATAGTAATCGAACCCACAACCGATCGCACTAACAGCCTGCCTAGTTAGTAACATAACACTGTTTTTATTTACTT
Source organism: Dryadula phaetusa (assembly GCA_032432895.1). Lineage (NCBI taxonomy): Eukaryota > Metazoa > Arthropoda > Insecta > Lepidoptera > Nymphalidae > Dryadula > Dryadula phaetusa. Next base: position 825,593 of record JAOYRS010000034.1, read on the forward strand.
CCTTCAAACCGAGAGATATGTGAAAACACACCAACACTCTATAATAGCGCCATAATTGGCCGTAAGCCAAGTGTCAAATCCCGATTACACTTTAGATGTTATTTCTGTAACGTACACTCGGTTGTACCTCTAATAAAATGTCACCGTGCGATGTTAGTTTTTTACGATGAGGACGAGCGACGTACCGCTTTATCTGACACGTATATTAAGATAAACTTTGAACGAAAGGGTTTAACAATGGTTTTCTTTTACAAATCTTTTTAGCGAACAAATTTGTGGGACAAATTGTTTCGAAAATCTAGTTTTTAGTACTGATAATATTAAAAAGTTTGTATTCAAACCCTATGCATAAATTACGTAAATATTTTGCTTAAAGGTATGGAGGAGGTGTAGGAGGAAACGAAGGGCCAAACGCTATATATATATATATATATATATATATATATATTTATATATATATATATATATATATATATATATATATATATATATATATATATATATACTTAGTAAGGACTGAGCCTACAAAAATGTGTTTACAGTCAAACGCTGTCATACTGAACTATGACCTAAATATAAATATGCTACATGTATTACTTATATTTCGAAACAAAAACATTAAAATATAATCTAAACCTAGAATAAAACATCTGCATCTGGTCAATTTCTGTACGTACTGTAAGATATGGAACAATAGATTATTGGGAGAATTTATCAATGCAAAAGAACCTAAAACAATGTTCGATTCTTGGAAGCGGCTGAACTGATTTAAATGCAGTTTTCACATTTATATTTTGACAACCCTTCTTTAATTCATTTGGTGTTTGTTTTATTTCAATCAATTTATAATTTAAAAGTTATAACATATCAAATTATTTTCATAGTTTTGATCGCGACCAATGAAGTTGCGCACATTCACTAGTATTGAAATATACCAATAAATTTAAAACGGAAATATGCAAAAGTAATTAAAATAATCGTATTATAAATCAATATAACATGCGTAAAGTCCCTTATTTCGCCAAGTGTAATGCATATATTTACTGAAACAGGTTGAATACAATGTTTATTAATAAATGCAGCGAAGCAATTATCTATAAAAGCTAATTACACACTGTCAGTGATAATAGAACACTTGCAGTTGCGTTTAGATCCGTGTAGCCTTTAAATGACATTAAACACGTTTGAATGTACCGTAGCGTTTGGCTCTCCGTTTCCTCCTACACCTCCGCTAGAGGTCTAAAAAATCTACAGCAATTATTAAATCGTGAAGTAAAAAAAAATAATGAAGCGCTAATAGTCTTTGAGAACGGTTGTATAAAATATATTTTTTATAACATTAATTCATGTTTTCGACTGAATACGTAGACTCTAGAGAGCGACAAATTAATAGCAGTCGTTCAGCTATGTCATTTGCAGGGATCAATCCGCCATTCCATGTATTAATTATTGAAGTTAGAAACTATTTGCCTATTGAATTCCATTAGAATATATTCAACTATTGCATGATCTAATACATTTATACTCGTATATATCGTATAGATTAGAAGCAGTGATAAAATGTCAATATATAAAAAAACACCAAGTTAAACTAAGGTAATATTTATTTTTTTCAATAATATTCTATACTAGCTACTTTGTCGCTTCGTCGGTTTTACAATTATGATTTGTCATTGACATTAAAAACTATACTTCTAGAAAAAAATCAAGATAATAGTTATTTTAAATTGATATAAATTTCTTATATATAAATGTTATCGAAATACAATACCGAAAACTGTATTTAATTAAATATCCAGAACCTGTAAATGCTTTTTTATTGGTTGTGAGTTCGGTTCTCACCCGGGGGAAAGATTATATTTAAAATTTATTTTCATTTCTTCGCTCTAATGTTCTTTTCATGATAGACAAAACACAACATTGAGTTCGCCAATCAACACGCGATGTCAATTTCTTGTGGAAAACAGTCAAAGAACTTCCACCATTGACTCTGGACCGTCTCTGACTGATCTGTACAAAAAATATTTTGTTTTGCCCAATCTTTGTTATCTTTATTATGGTCCAATCTTTGTTATCTTTATTATGGAGGTTTAATACAAAAGCATCTTTACTATAGCGTTATAGTTGTCTAAATAAATTCAATTACTATATGTTCAAAATCGTATCGTACCTATATTTACTTTAAAAAATATATATATTTCCTTCTTGTTTTTAGATAAATTACGGTTTCGCTAAAGTACGCAAAAGAAAAAATCATAAAAATTATATAAATATATTAAAAAAAACAACATTTATTCCTAAAATAAGATCGTTGATATTTTTTCACACATTTTTAAATGCAACTATTTTAAGCGGCTTACAGACTTCTATCTGTGACCAAGGACTACTGTAAAGTGTTCCAAACGTTGGGGTTTTGAAAAATATGTGTTTCTAATATCTATTTTAGTAATGAATTAATCATCGTAATACGATAAATCTATTTAAAATAGTTTCATTTAAAATGTTAAAGAAAATCTAATAATAGACATAAATTTTATATTATTTTTTTATTACGTCAAAGGCAACACAAGTATATTAATTCTAGATCACCAATTATCAAAGACTATTTATTAGATGTGATTGATTTGGCTGTACTGAAAATATATCTAGCATTTATTATTCTACGCCCGTCGAAACCGGTGGAAAATCAAATTGAATTATTATTATCGAAAACTGCTTGGTTACGAGGAATAGGAATACCGGCAAAACTAGATACACGTGTCACCATTTATATTTCGATCCACCTACTATTACTTCATGCTTGAATCACACATCCTGTCAATTCATAGTGATATATACGTTTGTTTATTCGTTTATCATTATATCATAGTTCTAGCGGCTTTCGTAGTTTTTGAACATATTTGTTTTGTATATATATGCGCAGTGGGACAGCGTCTGATTGTAAATACGATCGGTTGTGGGTTCGATTCCTACTCGGAGGAATGAATATATTTAAATTATTTTCATCTCCTCCTCGCTCTGGTAAGACAAAGCGCGACATTAAGTTCCGCACTCAATACGCAATGAGTCGAATTCAGCAGTAATCCGTACGGTGTACGGCGTGTCTTAACATTAGGTGTTTCATTAACATTGTGTATACGGAAAAAAAAACAAAGCTAATAAAATACAATTATAATAACAGTACAGTTCGTGGGAGTTGGTAAGCTTTTTCCAAATAATGTGATATTGGGGACTGAAACAGAATGTTAGTTTTTTAATATATTACACATGGATGTATAGAATATTTGGTAATTTAATTGCTTCGCTGCATTTATTAATAAACATTGTATTCAACCTGTTTCAGTAAATATATGCATTACACTTGACGAAATAAGGGACTTTACGCATGTTATATTGATTTATAATACGATTATTTTAATTACTTTTGCATATTTCCGTTTTAAATTTATTGGTATATTTCAATACTAGTGAATGTGCGCAACTTCATTGGTCGCGATCAAAACTATGAAAATAATTTGATATGTTATAACTTTTAAATTATAAATTGATTGAAATAAAACAAACACCAAATGAATTAAAGAAGGGTTGTCAAAATATAAATGTGAAAACTGCATTTAAATCAGTTCAGCCGCTTCCAAGAATCGAACATTGTTTTAGGTTCTTTTGCATTGATAAATTCTCCCAATAATCTATTGTTCCATATCTTACAGTACGTACAGAAATTGACCAGATGCAGATGTTTTATTCTAGGTTTAGATTATATTTTAATGTTTTTGTTTCGAAATATAAGTAATACATGTAGCATATTTATATTTAGGTCATAGTTCAGTATGACAGCGTTTGACTGTAAACACATTTTTGTAGGCTCAGTCCTTACTAAGTATATATATATATATATATATATATATATATATATATATATATATATATAAATATATATATATATATATATATATATATATATATATATATATATATATATATATATATATATATATATATAGCGTTTGGCCCTTCGTTTCCTCCTACACCTCCTCCATACCTTTAAGCAAAATATTTACGTAATTTATGCATAGGATTTGAATACAAACTTTTTAATATTTATCAGTACTAAAAACTAGATTTTCGAAACAATTTGTCCCACAAATTTGTTCGCTAAAAAGATTTGTAAAAGAAAACCATTGTTAAACCCTTTCGTTCAAAGTTTATCTTAATATACGTGTCAGATAAAGCGGTACGTCGCTCGTCCTCATCGTAAAAAACTAACATCGCACGGTGACATTTTATTAGAGGTACAACCGAGTGTACGTTACAGAAATAACATCTAAAGTGTAATCGGGATTTGACACTTGGCTTACGGCCAATTATGGCGCTATTATAGAGTGTTGGTGTGTTTTCACATATCTCTCGGTTTGAAGGAAGTAAATAAAAACAGTGTTATGTTACTAACTAGGCAGGCTGTTAGTGCGATCGGTTGTGGGTTCGATTACTATTTTGAGGAATGATTATAATAAAATTATTTTCATTTCTTCGCTCTGTTAAGGTAAAGTGCGGCGTTGAGTTCCGCTGTATAAAAATAATACTGTGTAATATTTTCTTACCCGAGACGACATATCTTTCTTACCCGAGTACTAAAATGAAGATAATTTTAATTTACATATTTCTTCAAATACTATTTGTCATATAAATATCAATTATATGATATTATATTATCATATATATACAGTTAGGCTTTTTCATACATACATACATACATAGATATTGAAATAATTACACCTTAAAACTAAAATATGAGGCCGGTCGTGGCCCAGTGGCACAGCAACTGATTTTAACGCGATCGGTTGTGGGTTCGTTCCGCTCTGGGAGGATTGATTATATTTAAATTACTTTCATTTCCTATCTCTGGTAAATGACAAAGTGCGGTGTTGAGTTCCACCACTCAACACGCAATGTCCCAAATTCGGTGGAAAGCGAAGTATGGAGCGTCTTGACACTAGATACTTTTTGTCTACTACGCGGGATAAAAGCGTGAAGCTAAAAAAAAAAACAAAAAAAAATCCTAAAATATTTAGTGGAGAACTTTATTGAGTATCAGCACAGTGACGCGTTGTTTAGAAAATTGATTTGGAAGAAGAAAAGACTTGGATGGATCAATTTCTGTGAATCCCTCTCTCCCCGCTCTTCCTCGTCTATTGTCTGGAATAATGTTAAGAGATTCCGCCGATCTCTTAATATTAATTTCAGCCCTAGCTCCAATAACCCCGCTTTTTGGCTTGACGATTTTACTGACAAATTGGCGCCTCCATTTGTTCCTTGCCATGATTCGTTTTATAATTTCTCCCCAATTATATCCTTAGTGGAAATGGATACATCTTTCTCTTACAATGAGCTTGAGAGTGTTCTTATAGGCTTAAAAGACACTAAATCAGGTGAAGATGGTATTCCATATTCTTTTTTAAGTAAATTAAATAAAATATCCAAAGATTATTTTCTAAAATTAATAAATTGTATTTTTCATTCAGGCAATATTCCCGAATCCTGGAAATCTCAAGTTATCATCCCTATCCTTAAACCAGGTAAAAATCCTTCCGATCCTAGCTCCTATAGACCCATTGCATTATCGTCTACTTTATCAAAAATTGCTGAACGGCTTTTAAAAAATCGATTGGAATGGATAGTGGTAAGCAAAAATATATTAGCTCCCTCTCAGTTTGGATTCAGAAGGGGGATGGGTACCATTGACAGTCTCAGCATCTTCACTACGGACATTCGAGTAGCCTTTGCCAAGGAAGAGTACTTAGTTGGTGTTTTTCTAGATATAGCCTCCGCATATGATAATGTGCTTCTTCCGTTACTCAGGCAGAAAATGCAATATCTGAATATTCCCGCGAGGTTGACTCATTTCATAAGCAGTCTGTTTACCGGCAGGACTATTTCTGTAAAACATCCTCTCCTTACTATTCCTCCCAGACGTGTCTGGAAGGGTATTCCTCAGGGCTCGGTTCTTAGTCCTCTGCTATATAATATTTATACGCATGACCTTGAATTGTCTGTAAACAATTTTTGCAACATTCTCCAGTATGCTGATGACATTGTTCTCTATTATAGTTCAAATTCAGTAGAGGACATCAATTTTCGTTTAAACACTGCTTTGCATTATCTAAACCAATGGCTCTCTGAACATGGTCTTTCATTGTCGGTACCGAAATGTAAGGCTGTTTTATTCACAAAAAAAAAGAGTTATTCCAAATTTTCGAATCTACTTTGGCGATGAAATTATTAATTTTTCTGATAATATTAAATTCCTAGGCATGGTTCTTGACAAACGACTGAATGGAATGGCACATTCTGAATATCTTAGCAAAAAATGTGAAAAAGCTATTAATACTCTACGTGCAGTATCTGGTGTATGGTGGGGTGCACATCTCTATACTCAAAAACTATTGTACAATTCTTTAGTCCGTAGTCACATTGATTACAGCTTATTTGTTTTAGACCCCTTTAATAAGGTTGCTAATGATAAATTAAATCGAATACAATACAAATGCCTTAGAATAGTTTTAGGTGCAATGAAGTCTACTCCTACGAACGCACTTCAAGTGGAGTGTGTTGATCCTCCTCTTCCTCTCCGGCGTCAATTCCTGTCAGATCGATTTATAGGTAAATTGTTACAGCTCTCTTCCCATCCCCTATTGTCTAAACTATCCACTTTATCCAACTTTTGTAATCGTGTTAAATCGGTATCATATTTACTCAACAGCTTCCTTAGATTTACCAATCTCCCTCATCCCTTGAAAAGATTTCCATGTATTCCATTTTTTTGTACTCCTTATCATGCTCTAATTCATTGCCCAATCATTATCACGGATATTGGCTTGTCCAAAGATGATCCGGGTGCCAACACAAATTTTAATTCGTTAATTCAGCGAAATTGGTTTAACCATCTTCTCATCTGGCGCGGCTTGCTGGATCCCAAAATTCAAAATTATCTTACAATTTAAATGCCCCCCGAATCATCAGTTTTTACAGGTGAGCCTGTTGCTCTATTGGAAGCTATCCTGTTTACGCTTTCACATGACTTCCCACGGACTGCTATCTTTACAGACTCTCTAAGTTGCTTATTGGCCATCAAACAAAAACCTTTTCATGGTAAGCTAGTATCTTCTATTATTTTAAGGATTCGTGAAGCTTTGTTCGCATGTCATCGTAAGGGTTTGGATATCTCATTGATTTGGATCCCGGGTCATTCTGGGATTGGAGGCAATGTTACAACAGATAACTGTGCTAAGTCAGCTGTTCAGTGCGGAACACTCGAACATTTCTCTATTTTGGCCCAGGATCTGTTGTCTCTTGCAAAAACTCATCTGGATAGTTCTTGGAATCGCTATTGGGAGTCGTCCAATCGACTAAAAGGTAAAAATTATGCACTCATTCAAGCAAAGATCCCAAAACGACCATGGTTTTATAGATTAAAACATGCAGATCGTTGGGTTATCTCAACTGTCTGTCGTTTGCGCTTTGGACACTCATGCACACCTGTACATCTGGCTAAGATCAAGGTCAGGGACCATTCTCTGTGTGAGTGTGGCCTCGATGAAGGCACCCCCTCCCATATCCTTTTTAGCTGTCCTAATCTCCTTTATCCCCTCTATGAAATCCTCCCACTTAAAGTTCCTCGTCCTATAAATGTAAATTCTTTATTAATGTTTGTGTTTAGTCCTCTGTGTAAATTTCTCTGTAAATATATTAAAAAAAAACTTGACTAAATTGTAGACGTACTTAATGTGTTATATATTGTTTTTTTACTAACCAGTTTTTGTGTAGATTATGTAAGTATGTATTTTGTGTTGTGTTGTTGTAGATGCAGACTTTTTACGGGATCACTTCTTTATGAATAAAATATTTAGGAGTGTTTCAATTCACGTTCTTACCGTACAACCTCCTTCGTGTGTTCTTCTATCAACGTGACGTTGGCGAAGTGATTTGTGTTCTACTGGCATGCTCGAAACGCCATAAGCTAAGAACCAACCAACCAACCTAACGTCCACTTGCTGGATAGGCGCTGTTAGATATGCTTTTTTAATGATCATATTTATAGCTTCACGATTCATCCCGCATAGCAGGGTATTGAGAGACAATCTAGTCTAAGACTATCTGTTGACTGTTTTCCGTCTGAAATTCAGTTATTATGAATTGAACTCAACGCCTCGTATTGTCTTATCATAGAGGCAGAATGAAAATAAATTTAAAATATAATAATTCCCTCAATTGGAAATCGAACCCAATACCAATTTGCGTATATACGTATTTTCACAGCCACCTCCAGTATTCGTGAATCATATTTAGAATAAATAATATACGATTTAAACATAATCCTCGGACCTATAAGACCTTGCTATCCTTATACATCTGTTACATAAGTTTGAATGGAGCCATTCAATTGATCCATTAGCTACAATTTAGACGGTCGTACTGCTTATTGAATTTCCGTTTGCAACCGTAATAGTGGCAACCAAGAAAGTTCCTTGACTTGATATAAAGTCTTTGATTTAGTATCTAAGTTTAGTCCGGATTTATTATGTACTGTCCTTTTGACGCGTAGACAACGCGTTGCCATAGCAACGTGTAAGTCAACGTTTATACAAGCACACGGTAGTGTGTGTTAGATTTATTTTATTAATTTAATATAGTATTAAAAAATATTAGCATTCTATACGCTCCTTTTCTATAACTGTGCCAAATTTCATACTTCTCAGTTCGCGTTATTTTCGTAAAAAAGGGTTACAAAGAGTTTGTTTCACGTATTAATATATAAATATTAGCTTAAACAATTTTTATGTGGGTATTTTTAAAATTCTTTATAAATTTCTTGTTTTTTTGTTCTATTGGCATAAATATTTACATATTTAAGAATGCTATAGTTAGATATTATTGAGACAATTAATTCAGATTTCAAGCTAGAGACAGTATGGAGGTCAATTAAGATTATTTTGAACGTGCAGAATGTACTATGAATTTAAGTCTGTATGTAAATAGATCATCTATTTACAATTTGCTGTGTAATAGCATTAACTGTAAACGCGATAGGTTATGAGTTCGATGCCCATTCAGATTAATGTATTGGAAAACCAACACAAAAGTGTCTATTTTTTGCAAAAAGTGGAAAAAGAGAGAGAGTTCAAATTGCAGAGTGTATTCTGTGTGGGATAATGTTTTTAACTTTCATAAATAATTAAAATATACTTATAACATGTACTATAATGATTACGAAAAAATAATTTATAGAGATGAATAAACTAGTAACAACCTCAATCAATCTTGGCACTTTCAAATCACTGTAATAAAAGAATGAAACTGAACTGAGTACTATCAATGTATGATTTTTAAAATATTTGTCTTTCCGATTGTCTTTTTGTACGCTTGTATACGATAAATTTAGAAATATATGAATTTGTATTGAAATAAAAGTTTATGCTGTAATGAACAGGAGCATTACATGTTTGTATATATGTATATGTATGTATGTATATGTATGTATGTATATGTATGTATGTATGTATATGTATGTATGTATATGTATGTATGTATATGTATGTATGTATGTATATGTATGTATGTATATGTATGTATGTATATATTGATAGTTATAACCTATGGTGAATTCTTATTTATTCATTTATCCTCCCACTTTCTCCAGTATTGATCATATTGTTTTTCTAAATCTTAGACAAATCTTCCCGGAAAATTATTAAAAATACAGTATTTGTATAATATTCACTCTAGAACGTCCAGAGAAGGATTAAATACTTTACTAACCGGTCTGTAACAGATATTAATTAAAATATTAAATTTAATTAATTCGTCTCATCCAAAACATTTCTATTTTCCATTTGATACGTTTTGTTTTATGCAATATATATCTATGTATGAATCATAAATATTAATTCTCACATTTATCAGGCTAATATGCGTCATGTAAAATGATTTAGATCAGCTTAAACTGCAATTAGTGCGGTCTAATTACGTTCAATTTGATAGTAGCATGGGTATACGTAGTTTTATATAGAAAATATATAAAATATAAAAATAAATATATAAAAAATAAATATAGAAAGAATTTAAAAGTGGTAATTAATTATTGTTTTTTTAAATGATATTATGTAAATCTTTTTCCTCGCAAATGAAGAAAAGGGAAACTTATTTACTTTAAAACTTTATTTTATTTAAAATACATATTTCTAAGTAAGCTTTGCATCAAGCGTTCTTACTTTTTCTTTAGCCAAGGTCTCTGCTCTTAGATGCAATTTTTAAATAATGTTAATGTTCTGTAATTACTTTAATATTTAATTTTAAATAATTTAATAGACATATTTGTTATAGAATGTACAGATTTAGATACGTAGTGCAAGTGTATGAGAGGATAACATTCTTAATGTGAAAGATATAATGTAAAAAGTCATCCATATAAGTAAGCTTTAATCACAACTCCGTCTTAATCTTAGAATCAATGCAACTATATTAATTTTTTATAACATATATTTGAATGAAGGTGCTTAATTAATGAAAAAATATTCAGTAATAATGGTTCCTATTTAAAATTCAAATGATTGTACATACATATAATTTTAATGTTTTAGATTTAATAAAATTGTAGTTTATGTTATTATTATATAAATATGCTTGCTTAATATTTTTTTTGTTTTTCAACAGGGAAAGTACCTAGTGTCAAGACACTCTGTACTTCGCCTTCCACCGAATTCGAGACATTGCGTGTTGAGTGGTGGAACTCAACCTCTTACTATGTCTCACCAAGGCGAGGAAATGAAAATAATTTAATCAATAATCACTAATAATCACTCCTCCTCCATTTGGATCGGACGCACAACCGATCGTGTTTACAGTCAAACGATGTACCACTGTGCGACGACCGGGTTCAAATTAATAATTCTAAATGTTTTTAAAAAAATATTTTTTTAAATCCGTCTAGTAGTTCTCGAGATTAGCGGGTTCGAATAAACAAACAAACAAACTACCCAAATATATTATATTTTATTGATAAACAAAACGAATCAGTATAATACATGTTACATATAAAAGAAATCTTTATCCTCGATCAGTACTTTCAGCGGGTACAATTGTTAGAATCATTTCTGGCCAGTTTCCTTGTTAAGCAGCCATAAAATTGTTTCATGGCGTGTTTTATGTGTTGAATATGAATGTCAGTTCGCATTCAATTGCCGGGTAATAGGGGATTGTACTGTTACATAACGGAGGATATGTAACTGAGATGCCACTTGTCTTGGGCTATTACTAGTGTATTTTTACTTAGATATTATTTTAATTAAGTGTTTTTGGGAGAGATTTTGATAATTATATAGTATGTTAATATTAAAAATTTCTTTTCATAATTTAAAGAAGTTGTGAAAAGACGTGTGTATGTTAAAGGTTATTATCATATTAATGATTTCATTAATGATAACACACCTTGGGAATGAAATGCTCGCTCCAGTCTATTTCAAACGTCACTAATAAAAAAATATTAAATTATAATTTTTTTTTGCCTATCAAAAACAAGAGAAAGTCACGCTGATTTTCTTGTGCCGGTTCTTCTCAAGCCTGAGGCATTAACTTAGTGAATCAACAAGTGGTAAATTATATGCTTGCTTAGTTTTTTGTTTTTATCCCGCATAGCAGAGTAGACAGGAAGTACCTAGTGTCAATACATTGCATACTCCACTTTCCATTAAATTTGAGACATTGCGTGTTGAGTTGCGTGAATTTAACGCCATACTTTGTTTTACCATAGTGGAGAAATCAAAATAATTTCAATTCAAACTTTCCACCGAGTGGGAATGGAATTCACTACCGGTCACCATTACAGTCAGATGTTGTCCCACTACACCACCACCGGCACCAATATATATAATACTCGTGTCCATTACGTAAATATAAAATCTGTATATGAATCCACGACCTTAATCACTATCAATCAATCTAAATGCTATTCAATTAAATAGAAAATTAAAAAAAAATAATTTATTATTATTACTAGTTGTTAGTGTATCACGATATTTTCATGGTACTGCATCGTCGGGAACGTTAACCCCGCTCGATGTCGAATGACCTATTTCACTATTTGATTATGAGAATAAAAACAAACACACACTACGTGTATAATATACTTTGCATTGCTTTAAGTAAAAAATAATTTATGGAGCCTCATGACTTTTTATTACTGTCATAATATTTAATAATATTTCGTTAATATTTTATTATTTATTTAATTAAAAGAGAGAAGAGATAGCCTGTTTTCTACTTGAGTTGGTGACCTTGTGTGTTGAGTGGTGGAGTTAAACGTCGCGTTTTATTTACCAAAGCGGATTCCCACGATTGGGAATCTGACCCACAATCACAATTTTTATAGTCAGATAACGTCCAACTGCACCACGATGACCTCAAAATAATATAAAATTCATTTTACATATATTAAGGTAAATGACAAATGTAAAAACACAGTTTTTGCTATAAATATATTTGTAATTATTTTATATACAACTTTAAGCTAATATTGACATCTAACATATCTTAATACTTAAATTAATATCAATTACTTTTTATAATATAATTTAATATAATAATTTCGACAAAGACTTTTGAAATCTTTTATTAAAACAAAACGCATTGTACGCTAAGAATCTTATTTAGCAAGTCAAAGTGATGGATGTATAAGATATGGCCCTCACAATTTATCGCGTACAGGTGGTTATCTAAACGTTGAATGACATGTTTATTTTTTTCCACCGAATTTTCTGTTCGAGCCAAAAGATATTTGCGATGATAAATCATATAAGCTTTATGTGACTACAGTTATATTTAAAAGTGTTTTCAGATAATAAAATGAACACGTTGATCTCTATTTTCCGCCCGATATCAAAACATTTCCTATTGAGTAGTGGAACTTAACGCCACGCTTTATTTAATAGTTTCTAACTAGAGTAGGGACAATGAACAAGGAAAAAATAAACAATGTAATCAGTCGAGTAAAAATTGAATCCACAACTAAACACGATAAAACAGATTCTGCCGTTCCACTAATCCACGATGGCATTAACGAATATACGATTACTTTATTATAATAAAATATATTTTAAAAAATCATTAAAATAACCATTTTTCTACTCGTCTATACATGAGGTATAATTTTTAAACAGCTGTGTTTTAGTTAGTTTTATTGCTTTGCCACAGTTTAGACGAGAAGTTCACGTTAACAGTTTTCATTTACAGAATATTAACGATATTAATGATTTTTCTTTCATCTTCTTTTGTTAAATGGATAAAAGCTGCTTAAAGGTGTACCCAATTAATATAAACAAATATATCATACCAAATTAATATAATATTAGGTTGGGTGGCGGAACTTAACACCGTGTACATATATATATATATATATATATATATATATATATATATATATATATATATATTACACTACGCCAAATACTTCTTCTTTGAATGTTTACATTTCAAATAAAGTCTTTTCTAGACATGGTTAGGGTAAATCGAAGGGTCGACTTCAGCTTCCAGTCAGCACATAAAATGTAAAAAGACAAAAAACTACCACGTGCCTGCATCACAAATAGTATTTTGCAGCTCCACGCTTTACCACCTCTAGTAGAAACTAGCCTGGGACAACCTAGTGTCAAGACACTCCGTTATCATTAACACTTACTCCAATAGTTAGACGTGTATACCAAATACTAGGAGGTAACTCGTAATAACATTGTTATTGTTATAAAAAAACTTACCTATTTATTTATTCATATAATTTAATTGTGACAACAAAAAAGGTTCCCTAGATATATACAGGGCGGCCTTTCCTAACACATTGGTAAAGTGTATGTCTGTAAGACACTTTACCACTGTGCCACGATAGCTTCTTTATTTTTTTATATATAGGTTTATTTTGTATATATTTTTTTAGCTTCACACTTTTAATCAGCATAGCAGGGTAGACAGAAAGTACCTAAGTAGTAGTGTCAAGACACTCCGTCTTAAGTGGCGGAACACAACGCTGCACTTTGTCTTATGGAAGTGAAAATAATCTTTACTTCCCTCTTCTAGTTTACAGAACGTCAATCAGAAGCTGTCCTCTATATCTATATGTACATATGAATACAGCTACAAAATACTTCGCCTTTATCTCTTGATTCTTAATATTTCTTATAATATGCGTATTCCCAGCGCTATTCACGTTAACCAGACCAAGAACAAAGTAATTGTTGTAGGATAATTAACTCGAGTCAACTCGTGAGTTCGTGACTTAATATTTTTTTTTATATAATTATAATTAAATGATCTACATACCGTTTACTCTGCGTAACGTAGTAAATGCAAATCATTTTACATTTAAACCCAAAGTTCTTGTAATGCGAAATTACGAGGTATTTATAGCATAATTTGAAGAAGACAGATAGGTAGTTCAGACGTAGAACAGAAAGAAACAGAAGTGATTGCAAACTTGATTGTGGGTTTGATATACACTCGAACGAATGCAAATCGAACGTGTTAAAATTATTTATATTTCCATGCTCTGTAAGGCAAACTGCAGTTTTGGTTTTCGCCAGGCAAAACGGAAAGTTTCAGACGTAGATAATAATAAGTAATATTTCCAACGAAGGTAATTATAAGTTATATATTACATTTTTGAAAAAACGTATAAAAATTTGAGCGCAGCGGGAATCGCTGAACGCTAAGCCATGCATTCTATTACCATCTGCGTCGAAATTCTTATACGTTTTGTTACAACTTATTTATGTTGTTAGCATCTCTGTAGAGAGATTTTTACAAATTTCTACTACTTAAAGATTATTAAGAAATAATCGTTTAACAAGAGAGATTGCTATTTTATTTCAATATTTACTATTTTTAAAGTGTTATTCCACACTTAAGATTAGAAAACATTTTTGAAAAAACGTATAAAAATTTGAACGCAGCGGATTTCGAACCCGCGCCTCTTACCTTATATATAATATAGTAAATAAGTTATATATTAAGTTAAAGCACTCTACTGTTGCAATGTATTACCTGTTATGCAGCTATATCCGGGAGGTTCATGAAACTTTATCTTTTTTAATAGTATCTCTATCTTTTTTAACAGTTAACCTGGTGTCAATAGACATAGTTCTCCGTTATCTACCCAAGTCAAAGAAATAATCCGTTAAGCGGTGAAATATAACGCCGAACTTTGTTATATCAGAGCAGAGAAATGAAAATAATTTAAATGTTAATTACATTTAATGTATTTCCTCCGAGTGGAAGTCTAACCCACAACCAATCACATTTACAATCATCAGATCCCACTGCGCCAAGATGACTTCAAACTATATATTTCAGACAATTTATTATGCATCATCTTATATTCAAAGAACTTAACCGTATGTATAGATATATAAGTTGGACAAAACTCCAGACGGAGTTCATAAGCTAATTCATATTCCACAGCGTAACTTTACAGTGTGACATTCATTAATAGTAAACGAGATATCATCACTTCTCTAACAGCATTTTCAAGTTTCCAAAACCCTTACTAATTGCTTTAAAAGTTACGTTTATATTTAACGACGATATATTTAATATTTTATTACGTACGTTACGTACGATTATATTTAATTTTTTTTCAGAGACAGATAGACAGAAGGCACCTAATATCAAAACACTCCGCACTTCGCTTTCCACCGAAATCGAGACATTACGTGTTGAGTGGTGTTACTCAACGCCGCGCTTTGTCTTACCAGAGCGAGAAAGTGAAAATAATTTCAAATATAATCACTACCCCCAGTGGGTATCGAACCCACAACCGATCGCGTTTACAGTCCGATGCTGTCCCATAGCGCTACAACCGGCCTATTTAAATTTTGTATGACACGACGATATGATCTCCGATTTTAGGTAGACACATTTAGGTAGTCGTTGTGTGTTGGTAGGTAGCTGTCTACTTGTGACTGAACAGTTGTAGTGTTGTAAACCTCAGGATATTTTTTTATGTATATTGATTTGTTTTTTGAAATGTTTAATTCTTCTTCTTCTTCTTTTAAATAATAGCGCTTCTAAACGTGCCAGTAGAGCATATCTCTAACACCAATGTCACGTAGAACAAGGAATATACAAAGGTAGTCGACAAAAAATATAAACGATAGTTATAACATAAAAAAGTTGATAATAGTTGCAAAAATACAATACAAAAAAATTGTAAAAACTAAGAAAACGAGGCCGGTCTTGGCGTAATGGGACAGACTTTAACGGTATGTAAGACAAAGTGCGGCGTTGATTTCCACTATTAAAGTCTATGTCTCAAATTCAGCGGAAAGCGGAGTACGGGGTGTCTTGACACTACGTACTTCTTGTCTAGCTTTTAAAAAAATAAACAATTAATAAACTGATATCTTAAGTCGTTATAAAAGTTCAAATTGTTCAAGCAAGTCAATCGTGCCAGAAGGTTTTTACATCGTGAAGTTGACTACGAACTAAAAATTGATTTTAATTTTTTTATGAAGAAAATCAAATTCTCTTTTAAAATTATATTATATATAAAAAATACAGTATATATAAGTAAATACACTTATATAAATTAGAACTTACTTAAGTAACTGTAGCCATCTTGGCGCAGTGGGATCAATCGTAGATCTCGAGGAATGAAAAAACTCCGCTCTGGTAAGACAAAGCTCGGCTTTGAATTCGTCACTCAGCACTCAATATCTCGAATTCGGGCGGAAACTCGGAAAGCAGTCAACGGAATGTCTTGACACTAAAGTGTTTCTAACTACTCAGTTACGTGGAGTGTCCTATGCAACTGGCTTTTTTTTAAATTACTTTAAGTCTACATAGGTATGTAAGACTAAAAACGTGTCTGACCAACATTATCATTTCAGAATATTTTTATAATGAATATAACATAATAATAGTCCCCTGTAGAAGCACATATCATTGACCTACACGCAATGTCACCTTATAAATGAAAAGCTGAAATTGCTATTTCGTACTCATGTTATAAATAATATATAAGTGATATAACAGTTACAAAATACGGTTTTTTTTAACTTTTTTTAGCTTCACGCTTATATACTTCGCTTTCCACCACATTCAAGACATTACGTGTTGAGCGGAACTCATTGCCGCACTGTGTCTTATCCCCCGTCATTCTTCCAAGTGGGAATCGAGTCCACAGCTAATCGCGTTTACAGCCAGACGCTGTCCCACTGTACCACTATCGGCCTCGATCTTTATTTTCATATTTATTGTCAACTTAAAGAAAGATTTTGTAACATACCTGGTAGAACATAATACTGTATTATATACTACAGTTAAATTGCTGCATTTAGCTCAGTATAAATGAATTATATTATGACGCCGTATAATTTAGCCTCACGCTTTGGCCCGCTTAACGTGATAATAAAAGAGAAGATAGTGTACAGACGGGTTGTATTTAGTTCTCCATAATAATATATAATTTAAATTATTTTTTTTTGTTTTTATAAAAATGAGAGAGTCTGACTGTGATCGCGACCGGTTGTGAGTTCGATCCCCATTTGGGGGAGTGATCATGTTTGAATTATTGTGCGGCGGCAAAGTGCAGCGTTGAGTTCCACCATTCAACACGCAATGTCTCGAATTCAGCGAAAAGCACGAAGTGTCTTGAAACTGGGTACTGTCTACCCTGTTATGCGGGATAAAAAGTGTATATATATATATATATATATATATATATATATATGTACCGTACGTCGTAAATCTCAATCTACAGCAAATTCTAGACCAATCTTGTTTGAAATAAATTGTGCTGAACGCCGGATGCTGTGAATGGAAATTTATAAAGCCCTATGCTATAACGTTAAAGTAAATATAATTTTGTAGTGTAGTTCTATAAGATACGAGCATAATATCTGTCCGTCTGTTAAGTTGGCATTGAAGTATATATTTATTTTTGGAATATAAATTATAGATACTTGTACATACATTGGATTAGATAAGTATTACAGTTATATAGGACTGGCATATATTAAAGTAGATTTATATTTAAATTATTTTCATTTCCTCGCTCTGGTAAGACACAGCGCGGCGTTGAGATACTCCACTCAACACGCAATGTCTCGAATTCGGTGGAAAGCGAAGTACGGAATGTGTTACACTAGGTACTTTTTCTATGCGGGATAAAAGCGTGTAGCTAATATAATTAAATAAAAAAATTACATAGAGATCATTATAGCGTAGTACACAGTGCCTGACATTAAGGTTATAGGTTCCACCATGACATTATATTTAAAAAAAAAATCTCCATAATAATGAGTGATGCTAATCATATGTTCGTAACTAATGGAATAAAAACATAAAAATAATCACTCGATTTTTTTACTATTTACCAAAATATAAAGTTGAAAGTGATGTACATAAAAATGAACAGTATCTCATTGAATGTTTAAATAGGTGATACTTCAAGCGTAAATCATTTAGTGTCCATAAACGTAAATACGCTTTAGACGTTAATAATTATAGCTGGATTTCCTTTGCCAAATGCCCGTAATGATGCAAATATTATTTCATATTTCATATAAACTGTTACTCCTAAGAAATTCTTATTTGTTTTTAATATAAATATTTATTTTATTTTATTTTAGCTGCTTCCCGCTTTTGTATATTAGGGTAGATAGAAAGAAGATTGTGTTAAGACATTCAATTCTTCGTTTTCTCTCAATAAGACATTGGCGTGTTGGGTGATGTTGACTGTAAACGCGATCGGTGTTTGGGTTAGATTTCCACTTGGGGGAATGATTATATTTAAATCGTTTTCTTGCTCTGGTAAAACAAAACGAGGCGTTGTGCTCCACCACTTAATATATAATGTCTTGAATTCGGCGGAGAGCGGAATCCTGAAGCTAAATAAAACACTATGGGGATTCAGCCCACAACCGTCGCGTGTGCAGTAGAGCGGTATGATTTTATGAACTTATAGACTAGTTTTATTTCATTGACTCTAATTTCGTATCAAAAATTTAATATTAAAAACTAAGTATGATTTTTTTTAGCTTCACACTTTATATCCCGCAGAGTACCTAGTGTCAAGACACTCCATACTTAGCTTTGCACCGAATTCGTGACATTACGTGTTAAATGGTGGAACTCAACGCCGCACTTCATCTTCACCAGAGCGAAGAAGTGAAAATAATTTAAATATAATTACTCCCCCCGAGTGGGGATCGAACCCACGGCCGATAGTATTTACAATCAGACGCTGTCCCATTGCGCCACGACCGGCGTCTACTAAGTATGATATATTTTTTAATTTTTTCATGCTTTTTATCCTGCATAGCAGGCGAGACACAAAGTACCTAGTGTCCAGGACACTCCTTATTCCACTTTTCAACGAATTCGAGACATTGCGTATTGAATGGTGGAACTCAACGCCGCAATTTGTCTTTGTAAATTTGAAAGTTTGTAAATTAAATAAAAATTATCTTAAATAGTCAATTCCATTAAAAAATATTTAAAAATAAAAAAAATAATATAATAATATAATGATAATTTTGCAAATAATTATAACAAAACTAACGTAAACAGGTTGTTTTGAGTGACTATTGGGTAGTGGCGAATATGTATTGACTTTTTACTTATTAAAATACTTTTTAATATGAATAAAATAGTAGAAAAGCTCAGCTCAGCCAGTGAGTTAATAGTGCAACTAATATATTTGAAACAAGTTACTGTCCAGTATATTACCGGCTCCCTCTTTACTCGATGCCTATAAAATTTTATTTAAATAAAGATATTTTGATTTCAAAGTTTTGTTTTCTCATATAATTATTAAACTAAAACGTCCATTTTTTAAATGTAAAGTGTCAAAATCCTTATGACGACAAAGTACGGCGTAGAGTTCCGCGAATCTACAACGAATACACTAAAATGTAACTTTTATAAAATAAATATCTAGTAATAGAGATAATTAGTCAAAAATAAAAAAGCTCTATAAAATAATATGCAATAAAATTTAATTAAAATCTAAGAAAAACTTTCTGTGAATTGCAAAATTATAAAGTATTTTCCTTTCGTGCGACAATTTTATTTTCTGAAAAGAAATAATGATGACTTTAAAAAGTTTCTCTATTAATTATTATAATTAGATTTAAATCTTTGGTATTAATTACTATTAATATGATTTATTTCTGATTTTTCGCAAATAGCAGAGTAGGCTGATAGTGTGTTAGGGCACTTATCTTGTCATTGTGTATTGAGCAGTGGAAGTCATGGAACTTCTTGTGAAAATCATACAAATACACTCGTCCACTTGGTAAGTCTACCAATTTGGGTTCATAAATTACGTCATACCTTAACGGGGAGGGATATAGTAAAACTGTGACATCCCGTGACAACGGTGGCCACATACAAGTAACCAGTTAAGAAAAAGACGGGAAAGGGGTCAAAAAATCATGAAATCTATGAAATTTATGTATGGCTCATATTAAACTAAATCAAACGTAAATTAATATTCCTGTTACAATTTATAAATCACGCTATCAATAATTTATATGTCGCAGTTGATTTATAAATAGCGTCAGTGTGAACGACAGAAGTATACGGAAGGCAGACCAGCCAGTGACTCATGACCTTGTCTACAGATGTAGGTACAGTCTATTGATTGGCATGAATAGTTAGCATTAGTGAGAAGATAGCCGACTATAATTTATTAAACTGAGTGAAGCCAAGTTAGGAATCAAACACTGTTGCATAATTTAAGCTCCAGTTATATTTTCTTGATTGACTTAAAGTTATTATAATAATTTGTTGAACTTTTCGCTTTATTCCTAGCGGACTAGTCTTTTGGAATGGAGCGTCAGACGATACTGTCTTCGTACATGTCCTCCAGGAAATCTTATACTATATTTATTTATACATTGTTCTGATGTACTTTTTGGGATATTATAAGTTATAAAGTGTTGTTAAAAACTGTTTCTATTCTCTATATAGATATGGAAGCACTAGCTTAATTCGCTACAAAGTGTCACTTCTCCCGTTAAAGTGCTTAAAGCTTTAGCCAGCATAGCAAGCCAGGCATAGTCAAGATACTCATTTGACTGCTCTCCTTGCTTATAGGGGTTTTTATGTCGCAGTGAAACGGGACCTGTAAGTACGGTAAATTCTAATGGTTCCAATTTACCATTCGGGGAAATGATTGTAATATATTACATTTAAATAATTTTTATTTCATCGTTCTGGGAAGACAACGCACGGCGTTGAGTTCCTCTACTCAACATGAAAATGAGGAAAGATAGTCTAAGAACTATTATGCGGGAAAAGGAGTAATGCTGTCTTCCAAAAAATGTTGCGTCGTTCATTTCCGAACGCTACCACGCTTTTACAATGAGTAGAAATATAATGACGTTCATAGAGTGTTATTTCTTGCTTATTTACTTTACTCCCACTGAAACAAAATAAGTATTTTTATTTATATTAAATTTTTTATTTATATTTAATTTTTTATTTATATTTTAATATTAATAACTGCGCAATATTTAAAATTTATAAGAGTCCCTAGATTTGAATTGATTTGTATTGTATCGCAATGTGAAAACGTCTGACTGTAAACTCGATGGTTGTGTGTTCGATCTACTTTATATTTAAAAATTATTTTCATTTCCTCGCTTTGTAAAACAAAGTGTGGTGATGAGTTCCGCCACTCGACACGCAATGTCTCGAATTCGGTGGAAAGCGTAGTACGGAGTATCTTGACACTAAGTCTTTCTGTATACCTAGTCTACACTGCTTGCTACACTGCTGCTTAAATTATTAATTTATTCATTTTTTAATTAATATAAATTATTAATTTATTCATTTTTTAATTAATATTTTTAATTAATAATTTATTCATTTTTTGGGCTTTCTCAGCGAAAGCCCAAAAAATGAATAAATTATTACCTCAAACATATGGAGGCTGACAAGTTAACGTAACCTTTGCTTTAGACTGCATGCTTTAGGTAAAAATGTAGAAATAAATTTAGCATTGTTTATAATAATATTACATTATGGTAATCAATTGGGTAAGAAAAATATTTTAGAGACATGAATGAGTCGAATATTTGTTATTATCATTTTTATTATTAACAACGAAAGTTTTAAAATCATCATAAGTTTTCAAAATTTTGACACCTTCGTAGTACTTAAACAGTATGATAGCGTTTCACTGTAAACATAATCAGTTATGGGTTCGTTTTTCTGAAAGACAGATGACATTTAAATTATTCTCATTTCCTCGTTCTATTAAAACAAAGTGTGGCAATGAGTTCCGCCAGTCCAATATCTCGAATTACGAGTATCTTGTGTTCGAATAAACATTCGAACACAAGATATTCCTAATGCGAAATATATTGAAATAATAGTAATAACGTCAGAATTAGAAAAATAGGTATCACCGAACACAAACTACTGTTCGAAGATTAACGAGTAAATGAACCCAGTATGACTTTAATTGCTGACTCATGTAGACATCAAACAAAGAGAGACAAATCTTACTTAAAAAGGATGGTTGGTGTTTCTAATAATATTATTATTGAAATGACTTCCTTTTATTTATAAATACTTAGATTAAGTGACGTTTCCTAATTGATTAATATTTCTTCTTATTCCTGATATTTGTCCCAACTTAGGCAGGGTATGTCTTCCCACTTAACCTACTCCACTTCGCACGGTCTTTGGCATCCTGGTAAATCCATTGGCTCTCATAGCCTGTTTCACGACATCCAGCTATCGCTTCTTTGGGCGTCTGGTGGGTCTAATTCCAGGGACAAACATATCAAGGCATATTCGTCCGACATAGTTCTCAGGCTATAAACTCTCAGGCGACGCTCTTGAAGCTTATCGGCTACGTCACGGACTTCAAGACTACCTCGGAAGATGTTACGTATGCGGTCAGCCCGCGTTACGTCACACATCCACCTTAGCATCTTCATTTCCGTGACGTGATGCTCCTGAGTGTGCCAAAATAGTGCTGGCCAACATTCGCTGTATATAAGAATACCAGCCGGATTTTGCTCTTGTATATCTGCTCCTTGAGCTTGGGCGATATTCTGCAGTCGTAGACCACACCTGTGACTTCACGCCATTTTGCCCAAGCAGCGCTGATACGGGCATGGATATCGTGATCAATGCCAAACTCTTCCAACTTAACGGTTGGTTCAGAACCTTTATTGATGGTGCTAGAGTCCGGACTAACATTTTATGTTACCTATTTATAAATAAATTACGCTAACACTTGACAATAATTTCTCTCTGAATACCTTGCAGTGAAGTATACATATAAAACTCGTATCTTATATGCGTCTACATAAAAACACAGTTTGTGTCAAAATTCGTACGTCATTTTGAATAGGAAGTAATTTTATTAGTTTGCACTCGATGTCAAACAGCTATTCTGTTCACTGTTGTACCGGATGCAAGGATTAGTGGCTCGACTGGACCTTGCCTTTTGAAACGTAATTGCGATAAGATGTTAGACGCTATTTGAAATGCTTAAATACTATGTTCAAAATTATTTATTTTTAAGTAAATTATATTTAATATATTATAAAGTTACTTTAAGCATTAGGTCGTGACGTACTGAGACACTGTCTGACTGTAAACGCCATCGGTTATGGGTATTTACTCGAGGAAAAGATTTTCTCGCTTTGGTAAGACAAATCGCAGCGTTGAGTTCCGCCACTCAATATCTTAAGGTCGGCGGCAATTTCGGCTTTCTCGTATGCAGGATAACACACATTTGTATTTACAAATATATAATTATTAATAAAGTAATTCAAAATACTGTCCCATAGAACTTGTAACATTTATCAGAGATGATATGCACTTTTCTCATACGCCAAAACTAATAATAATTTTACCATCGTATACTGAAAGGATTTACCACCTAGAACACTGTTTTGAATAAATCTGGTAAGACAAAGTGCGGCATTGTTTTCGCCACTCAATAATCAGTCTCCATTTCAGACGAAAAGCTGCCAACGGAATGGCTAGACACTGTGTTGTCTATCACGATCCTGCTATTCGTTATTCATTCACCTAAGATATTAAAGGTCTGGTCTTCTAAAAATTGAATACATAACTAAACTTTAGCACACAAGAACAGTTACAAAACAATATGTACGCGTACTTTAACTTTTACTGAATAGTTAACGTATTTCTCATTTCGTGACAAGCTTGTACGGTGAATATTTGCACGCGGTATGCCTTTGACGTCGCGACGTTTTGTCAACCTTATATTGAATTTTACGTCAAAGACTTATATTTGACGAAGATTTAAATTATTTGACGTGACGTGCAGTCACGCAGTGCACGTATGAAACTGGTTGCAGTGGTCGTGGTTTTGAATCCATTTTTTCAGCTCCTCATTTTATCCGCATAGCAGGATAGTTAGATTTGACCGGTTTCCGCCTGCAATCAAGATATTACCTATTGAGTGGTGAACGCTGCACTTTGTCTTACCAGAGCGTAGAAATTAAAATAAATTTTATATATACTTTTATTGCAGCGAATGGGAATCGAACTCACAAACAATCATGTTTACAGTTAGACGTTACCCCAATGTATCGCGATGGCCTTCTTCTCCTTTTTTTTAAGGAAATTGTTTATATATTTTTAAATACAAAAAGATTTAAATTTAGACTAAGTGAAGTAAGAATAAAATGTCACGTACTATTCTATTAATATATATTTTTATGTAAACTTTTCGTTAAACTTACACATTAAATTTTTATCATAAAAAAATCAATACAACTAGTACAAACTGAGTTAAAAAAAGATTCTTTCAAAGAGAAACTTTATATATTTGCCCAAATTTTATCCAAAACTAACAAACTACATTGCAAACATTTACAGTCACAAGACCCAACAAGTTATTTAAAAGCGCACTATCTTCATTACGTGTTTATGCCTCAAGGGAGTGAGCCGGAACTGTAAAGGCCCGCCAAATCCGAGTAATCTCTGTCTAAGTTCCTACTTATCCAACTTTATCTGCAATTTTGTTCACTTTTGATCCTTTGGATTACCTGCTTTGTTAGTGACTTGTGGGTGTTTATATCTGTAGCTGTACTTTGGTCTGATTATTTTAAAATAAGGAAATGCTGTTTTGGAGCAGTAGGCTGTAAGCAGTCTTATTGTATATACCATAGTTGTGGGTTCGATCTCTATTTGGGTGTAGAGTTATATATGTAGACACTGTTTCAGGTACATCGGGACAGCGTCTGTTTGTTAATGTGATCGGTTGTGGGTTCGATTTCAACGCGAGGGAATGATTATATTTAAATTATTTTAATTTAATCTCGCATACCAGCGATTTTATGTTATAGAAATAATATAAGAATGGTAATACATTTTTAAATTTTAATTCTAAATAGAAATTTAAAGAATTTCACCAAAATCATTGAATTCTTGGCTCTACGCCACACTAACGATTTGTGGAACACTGTCAAATGAAAGTGTATTATACATTTTCTTCAAAAATGAAGTCTTCAGTAATAATCTCATTATAGGGAGCTTTCGTAGAAAAATACTTGAGAACAAACAACCGAGATTGTTTAAAAAAATCTTGACTATAGTAAAGGAAAGTATGAAATATTTTTCTTTTATTAAGAAAACTGACTTAAAATAAAATACCATGTTGAGTTGTTTCTAATTATACATGAATATTTAAATTATATTTTAGCATAACGAAGTTCGCAGTGACATGTCTACTGTTATATTTTAAAAACTAGGGGTACAGTTACCCTTGTAGTGCAGTTGATCAGTGTCTAACTGAAAATGAGATTGATAGTGGGTTTCATTCTGACTCTAAATGAATAGTTATATTTAAAATTATTTTGTTTCTTCGTTCTGGTGTAACAAAATGAGGCACGAAATTCCGCTACTTAATACATAATATCTCGTATTCGAGGTTTTAACAGGTTCTTTCCTGACTACACTGTTATGTGTAAGAAAGTTTCAAATTGATTACATTGTTTCCTTAATATAACTGTTTATTGTCATGGAAAAATAAATTTTCATTTATATATTTCATAGTAAGAATTTTAACAGTAACATGACCTAATTATGTAATATATATAGTGTCCTAATTATGTAATATATATAGACCTATTACATAATTAGGTCATGTCTATATATAATGTAATATATATAGACATGACCTAATTATGTAATATATATAGACCTAATTATGTAATATATATAGTCTACAGCATATAAGTTATCCCTGTGAGGGGACAGGGTAGAATATAAGTACACTCTGCTGCTGGTTAGTGTCCCGTAAGAGGCGGGTATCCTAGTAATTTGGTGGTAGAAGGTTAGTCCTCCGACTAGCTCGCGGCCACTCACACTCATGACAAAAACAATCCGCTAAATATCTGATGATGTGTTCTAATTCGATGTCATATAAGACAGTTGTCCCTATTCCCACCCAGCCTGTTCCTGAGAGTCTAGCGGTTCTGGCTGCCGAGAACACTATACTACCTCTTTTCGCATTCATCCCAAGGCCGGCAACGCATCCAAAACATTAAAGTTGTGGATGTCCATTGGCGGAGGTGACCACTTAACATCAGGTGGTCCTTTTGCTTGTTTGCCTCCTTTTTGTATAAAAAAAATAAATAAATAAACACAAAATTATCGAGTAACGAGAGAGAGAGTCTGTATCGAGCGTACAACAAGCAAGCAAAGATGAAATTTCTTCAATTCCTTATTACTTGATTCATAGACAAATAGAAACGTCAATTGTAAGTCTCAGAACTACAGATTTGAAATAATACAAGTCAAAATTTAAAAAAAATTAGAAATTACTTTATTTGTGTTTATCATTTATTTCACTACTTAAACTATAGGAAGAAAATTGTGAAATCATATATTCAGAGTTCAAAAGAGTAAACGTCAGAATGACTCAATAAAACAACAATTCCAGTAGAACATGATAATGAGATTTAATAATTTTCTATTCATTTAGTATTTAACTTCATATAATGCATAATTTACTATTTTACATATATTTTTTATATATTTTTTCTGAAATATTAAAGTAAACTATGTATTGCGATTTGTTTCTTTTAATTAGATTTAAAAGACATAATTTGAAATTTGAAGAATTATTAAAAAAAAAGAACATTAAAGTATTACTATTTTATTCCGAATTACATTTAAAGTTGAAGGAAATATATAAGAAATTTCTTTTCTGACTGCGATTCCCTGACCGCACAATCTTTTTTTCTTTTTAATACTATGTTACATAGCAAAATGACTGAACATTTTGCTAAAAAGATGATCTATGCGCACGTTATTCCGCTAAAACTGAGAGTCTATTACGATTACTCCCAAGACTCGGCATAAGTCATTTATGTGATAATTCAAGTGTTCGTGAAGTGTCTGACTGAAGTTATGGAATTATTTCTGATTAGCTTCTTTCGTACGGAATTTAATATAATTTGATCTTTATTTTATAATTCTAAGATAATAGTAGATTAAATTACTCCTTATTATCTACTACTTTACTGTGTACTAGTCGGAACAAACAGATACACCGACAGACAAAATTAAAAAAAAAATGCTATTTTGGAATATGTACCTTGAATATGTACATTGTATATGTATTATGCTATACATACATACATATGTATGTTATTATGTAAAAAGTAAAGATTTTTATATTACAAACAGACATTCTAATTTTATTTATTAGTATAGATTATTTAACTTTCATAGAAGAAATAAAATGAAATATTTTTTTTAATATTTGAAAGGTAGTAATAGAAAATAATTATTGTTTAAATACACGCCTAGCATTTCACAAACTAAAATATGTACAAAATAAAAATAGCTATGAAGTTGTAAGAAAAGTTTACACCACCGCACAAATACAAACGTTTTCCATAGTTGAAATGTTTTTGGTGAAAAGCGTAGGTACTTTAGGAACAACAAATACCTTTTCTAATATCCGAATATTTCATTAGTAATTTACAAAACAAGTAAAAACCTAATCATGTATCTTTTATAATAAAGAGTATCACAGTAAGGAGTGTCTTGACACTAGGTACTTTCTATCTACCCTGCTATGAGGGATAATGGCGTTAATTTCGCGCTTTACTATGTATACCGTTATGAAATTAAAATAGAGTTTAATGGATTTTGTCTTAGAATATTAAAAATAAAGGAGAAAATTTGTATTTAAAAATCCAGAATATAAGTCTGAATTTGAAAAATATATGGCAGATAAAATCCATCTAATCAAATTGAACGAATGAAACAAGTATTTGCTAACATATTTTTAGCTGTTCATTGCATTATTTTTTTGAAATATCTGATTACATATATTAAAGATATGGAAGTAAATTCATTCAATTGTATGACTAATAAAAGATAGCTAGACACTAGAATATTAAATCTTTTACGTATGGAGTGACATATTTTACATTTTATATTTTAGAAAAGAAATATCTATTGTCAAGTTGAGTGTGCGGAATTAAACGCCGCGCTTTGTTTTACTAGAGCGAGAAAATGAAAACAAATTTAAATATAAGCATCGGACGGTGGGAATCGAACCGACAACCGTTTGCGTTTACAGTAAGACACTGTCTGACTGCGCCGCGACCGGCTTTATATTGCATGTTTTAATATATCATTGTCTTCACTTAAAACTATCTACCTAGGTAAATCTTATAATGCTATTTTGATTCAATTCTAACCTTTCGTTTAGCTTGAAAATTTAATAGTACAACATTTAAATATCAAATTAAACATTTTTTGTAACTATGAAATGCATTTTAAACAAACCACCTGTACATAAGGCAGGACCTATGCTATGAACGAATTGTATTGGGACTCTCACCGGCGAGGCCGATAAATGACCATGAACTTGGCTAAAACAATTGACCAAGAGGTTAACAAGAAAATATTTTTTACGTGTCTCACTTAGTTTCCCGTTCATACCAATTTGTTATTCTATGCATTAGATATGCGCTGTTTCTTTCGACCCAAAGTTTACTTATTTATTTTCTTTACCTTTTGTTTCGCATAACAGAGTAGTCAAATTGAACCTGAACTCAAAACACTCCATTTGCCACCCAAAATGGAGACATTGCGTAAAAAGTTGCGGAACTCAACGCCACTCTCTGTAGTACCAGGGCGCCAAAACAAAAAATATTTAAATTCAAGCTTTTCCTAAATTGGAAATCAAACTCATAATCAATAGCGTTTATAATCAGTCTCACTGCGCCACGATGGCCTCAGATTATGATTTTTTTTATAATTTTAACCTTTCTAATAGCGTAACTGATTAAGCACAATTTTTAAGTGCTTTTGCATTTAAAATTCATCTTAAGCTTATCACTTGTTGAAAATACTTTAAGCCACAAATCCATGGAAATACCTCGAAAGTATGAACGAACCCATTATAACTTGATGAAAAATTGGCTTATAATGAAAGCATATTTTGTAACATATAAGAGGAAATCACTTCAGCAATTGCAAGGGATTTTGCCAATTCAAGGAATTGATTATGGCGTAGTGGGCCGGCGTCTGACTGTAAATGAGTTTGGCTAAGGGTTCGATCTGGATTAGGTTTATTTTTTTATGGATCTGGTTTCTCGATTTAGAAGACATTGTATTTTTGAAAGGAAAGTGCATAAATAGAGTTTCTTGAATCTAGATATTCCTTGACAGGTGATAATTAGCTTGAAATTACAAAGCTAGATAAAAGCTATTATTTTCAAAAGCAGCTTAATGTTGTATCTATACTAGAAGGGTAGTCTGAGACAACTTACTGTCAAGACACTCCGTTGACTGCGTTCCCGAAAACCGAGACTATTGTCTTACCATTTTTATACGTCGTCGAGTCTCCCAGCCAACACATCGTCTATACCCGCAAAATTATAAAACGGAGAAGTAAGAGTTTGCCGACTTTCTTTTATACTATAATATTATTTACTAAATGTTCAAAGAAATTATTGCAGAAAAATTACATAACTTGTTTTTTTTAGCGTCACGTATTTGTCGTGTGTCAAGACACTCCATACTTCATTTTCCACCGAATTCGAGACATTGCATGTTGAGTGGTGGAACTCATAATTTAAATATCACTCCCCCGAGTGGGGACCGAACCCACAACCGATCGCGTTTACAAACAGACGCTGTCCCACTGTGCCACTACCGGCATCAAAAAATTACATAACTATTATTCATAATAAAGAACCTCATAATATTATATATCACAAAAAAAAAGGAATAAACTAGGCTGTATCGACAGATATATCCATGTTTCATTCCATTTACGATATAGATGTTCCCATGTCTTATTAGATAAAGATCATATGCTGTTAGTACTAACCATAGAGACGCTGTCGAATCGCGTTTAACTGATTACGGGATGGTCGTACGTTCGAACCCTATATATGATTTATTAATTTTCTTTTTTATTGTAAACCATGACAAAATTAAAGTGTCAACTGAGTGGTATTTTCACGGACGTACACAGATAATAGAACTTAATTGTGCAATCAAATATATTCACTTTTAGGAAAAAAACTATAGTAAAATTAACAAGAATAATGAAGAAAAAATCTATAAAAGACCGTGGCGCTTGCTAATAAAAAAAAATAACTCTAAAAAAATTTTTTTATTTTCCCTATTCTTTATCTTTATATCTTTTTAAAATTTTTCCTTTTTTTTCTCTCTTCAAATTTTAGTTTTGGTAAGACAAAGCGTGCAATTGAGTTCCGCCACTAAACGTGTAGTGTCTCGATGTCATTCCAAAAATTGAGAATAGAGTGTTACAACTGTTAGAATTAGTATCATATAGGCTTTCAAATGGTTACGAAGCATGTCATAGAGACCATCGTGACGCAATGAGATAGAGTTTGACTGTAAACGCAATCGGTTGTGGGTTCGATTCCCACTCGGGGTAATGATTATATTTTTTTTCATTTCTCCTCTCTGGTAATATAAAACGCATCGTTGAGTACGCCACTCGGCACTCAATGTCTCGATTTCTGGCGGAAAGCAGTCAACGGAGTGTCTAGACTCTAGATTATCTCTGACTAATCTGCTGTGCGCGATAAAGCATGAAGCCAAGAAAAAAACATCATACCACTTTAAGGCAGAAAGTTGTGTAAAATTTATATGTAAACTTTGTTATTCACACAACTACAAAATGAATAAAATAATACAATTAATGTATGTAGGTCGGGTCCAATGTGCAACCTTAATATGTACACAAGAAATGTACTGGTAGCAGTTTAAATTCCTTCAAATATCCTCCTGGGACTCGAATCGAATTTAATATATCTTCTTTAGTTTTTAATACTATTGAAAATAGATTTATTGTGTGCGAAAATTTATGAAAATTATTATTATAATATACTTATTGAGGTTGATTATGGCGCGTTGATACAACGTCTTACTGTAAAATTGATCGGTTGTGGGTTCGATTCCCACTCGGGGCAATGATTATATTTAAATTATTTTGATTTCTCGCTCCGGTAATTCAAAACGCGTTGTTGAGTTCCGCCACTCAATATGCAAAATTCGAAACGAATTCGGTAAAAAGTGGAGTACGGAGTGTTATTACATGAAGTATTTCCTGTCTATCTTGTAATGCGGGATGAAGGCGTAAAGCTAACAAAAAGCATATCCCCTCGACGCGTAAACGACACGTTCCAACAGCAACGTGTTTATCGCTTTATATAAATACATAACAGTTTACCACTGCTTATTATATTATATTTATATTTATTCTTATTTTACTCTATTTTTCTGAGTTATTTAAAAAAATCTGTAGTTATTTTGACTGTAACTGTCTAATTTCATATTTCTCCGTCAGCGTAATGTTTATAAAATGAGGTATAATTTTTTGCTTTACTTATTATTAAATGATCTGAATTCTATACTCATTTAGGGTTATTTTTCCGGCTTCGTTAAAAAATGTGACGTTTAATTCAAAATAAAAGAATTACTAATATTTACTTAAATATAAAATAGAATAAAAATGATAATTATAGGTTATAAGCTAAAATTGTAGCTGTAACTGGTGTCCTTAAAAATATACCCTGATCACACACAGACAGTCAAAATAATATTAATAAGTAAATAAAAATCAAATACCTAGTGTTGAAACAAAGTGTAAAGATATGTCTTTACACTTTGTTAAAATTACTGTGAATGATATTTCCAACGAGATGTGTTCATATTTCGATATAAACGTAGTATATTTTTGTACGTAATACAAGTACTAAGGCTCTCATACATACATTCGAGTGCAAAGAGTTGACCTCATCTGTTAAAAGCTGAAATTCATTTTCCATGAATGGAAATTACTGGCATTTTTCTGATATCTCTGAAAAAAATGCATATTTCATACTTTTATGAAATATGAAAAACTAGTTAAAATAAATTAACCACATTATAGTGCAGTATATGTGTTTCGGTCAAACAATAACAACTGTTCGGGGTTCGGGTTTTATTCATATTTTATTATTTTTAAAAGTATTTTTCACATACTTTGAGTAACAAATTTTAGGAAACGTATAAAATACGATGCACAGGATTCGAACCCGCGCCTCTTGGAGGTTCCAAGAGGTTTTGGTACGTTCTTGTCTCTTGGTATTGTATAAACTTAACTCAGGTTTAGTTTAATATGAATGAGTTGTACAACTTAAACCAGCTCGGTAACTGGCTTCCCTCACTAAAAAACAAACTAACATTTTTAGAAAACCTATAAAATTTGAATTTATCGATACTCGAACCCATGTCTCTTGTAGATCGATCAAGTGTTATGACCACTAAGCCATACGTTGTATATTCGGCTCGGTACCTTTTCTAAATATGTTGTTTTTATATTAAGTCTTATATAACATGAACAGATGAGTATGAAATTTTGCAAATAAAAATATATTAAAGTAATAAAATCATTGTAATACCTTGTGTTTGACATGTGTTTATATAAAGTGACATACACGTTGCTAAGGCAACGCGTTGTCAACACGTCAACGGGATGTATAGTGATTTTAATACTCATATACACTACTTTCACATTTTTATACGAATTCTAAAAACATACCACTTCAATTGTTATTTAAATATGCTTACTATTATAATAAATTGGGTTCCATCACAATCGGTTGTGGGTTCGATTCCGACTCGGGGGAACTCGCAACACAAAGCGCGGCGTTGAGTTCCACCACTCAACACGCAATGTCTCGAGTACGCCTGAAGGCGGAGTACGGAGTATCTTGACACCAGGTACATCTTATCTGCGAAGCTTTACGAGATAAAAACATTAAGTACAAAATACTGAAAATTTTTACACATATGTAAATATGTCTT
The DNA here is from genome assembly GCA_032432895.1 of Dryadula phaetusa. Lineage (NCBI taxonomy): Eukaryota > Metazoa > Arthropoda > Insecta > Lepidoptera > Nymphalidae > Dryadula > Dryadula phaetusa. Next base: position 858,983 of record JAOYRS010000034.1, read on the forward strand.
GATTTATCGACATTACTAAATTCGTTATAAAAATTGTCATCAAATCGATATACGTATAATTTCTAAGATAATGATTTGATAAGACGTACGTCTTACCTAAACTTGTAAGATCTCCTTAAATTAATAGATAGATAGATACAGGTGAAGTTAATCAACACTTTTTCAATGTTACTTTCATAAATGTAGATAAAATGCAGCGTTGAGTTCTGCCACTCGAAGATTCTCGAATTTAGGCAGAAAACGCAGAAAGCAGTGTTGTATCACTAGCTTCTCTCTGCCTATTCTAGCCAAGCAGGCAAAAGCGGGAAATTGTAAGAAAAATGATGACCGACATACCAACAAAAACTTATAAATATTTGAACCGTTGCTTAAATTATTTAACATGGATAATTAAAATTCTTTATTGAAAATTAATAATATTTATGAGTTTGCACGTTGATTTTAATTTCGAATCGAATATGTGAATTATGATGTATTAATTTGTGAGAAATACATGGTTTAAGTAAATGGCTTAGTGGATAAAGTTGTGTTATTTTTTAAGAACATACTTTTATAGGCAGAGCCCCTTTGAACAAAAACCCCCCTACAAAAGAACAAATTCTGTCAACCAAATCGGTTTGAATTAACATTTATTGTAAGAAAAAATACACTTATTATAAGAAAAAATACACTTATTATAAGAAAAACAAACAAACCTTTTTAGAAAATCTACAAAAATGAAACTAAACAGCATTCTTATAGAACCACCACCAAGCCATACTTTCTAAATCCGGTTATGTTCTAAAAAACGTTTTATACATTTTCTAAATATGTTTTTTTTTACCTTAAATATAAAACACTAAAGTATAACACTACAATAAATAAAAAAAATACATAAATAACTGTAAATAGCAACATTATCATGGCATTTCATTCATAATAACGTTTTTCAACCCCTTCAGGTTTCCACACAGTGAGATTCCTCTCACAGGTCAGTATAAAACGTGCAACGGAAGAGGACGGTCGCGTCGCGCGTTTCAAATCACACATAAACTTTATCAACGTACAGAAATTGAAAACAAAAACTATTTTTAGTATGTTGTTTTAACAAAAAAAAAGTCTTTAGTAAAATGCCGTTCAAAATGAATGAATTGGACAAAGAAGATGATATTGAAGGTAACGTGATTAAAAGTTAATTAAGTTCTAAGATTCTTCTTAATTTATGGTGAGATTTTAATGATACTAATCGTCTTGTTATTACAATTTAGCTTTGGAAGGCTGACTTTTTCAAACGTTTAATTTGAGAATTTAATTATATTGTAATTTTATTTGCTTGAAAAATATCTTTTGGATACTTGTTTATTTTTAATTAATTTTAGGATGAACATTTTAATGAATGTACCTATATTATTTAAAATGCACTTAAAATATAGTTATTTTAAATATAATATGATACACATTATATCACAGTTATATGTAGAAATAAACACATATTATATATATATATATATATATATATATATATATATATATATATATATATATATATATATATATATATATATATATATATATATATATATATATACAAACAAAACATTTACAAATATAAAACCGCGTTTGTTATTCTCGCTAAAACTCGAATTTGGCTAATTTTGATTTAGAAATTCTTTAGAAGCCCAAAGAAGGTGTAAAAACGGAGTAACTTATAATTACTAAGTAAATAGTAAAGAGAATCTATTTTAATATAAAAATATTCGTATCTGTTGTTTTTGACAGGGCATAGAGAAATTAAATACTAAGCAAGGAATACATCTTATTATAGAATATGAAATATTGAAAGATTTAATTGCACATTGTAAGATTCTTAATTTTCGTGATCTTTATTTCTACATTGTATATTCTGTCATTGTATATTCCACATTGTATAAGAAATAGATTTTCAAAATATTTATTTTCTACTTCAATATATGTTTCTATGTCATAATCTTTCTATGTAATGTTATTTACTTTTTAATAAATCTACAACTTTTGAAAATGTGTTGGGTGTAGTTTATTGGTTAGGTTTTTTTTTTTAAAATTGAAATACGATCGGATTTTTTGTTATGACACATTATCTAGTTATTCGATAATTAAATATCTTGATTCAAATTCGTACAAATTCTTTACTACTACACTACTAAGTATTAAAAAAATAATAAAAAGTATATTTTTTTAAGCAAAAAAAAAAATATCTACAAATATATAGAAAGTAAAAGATATCTATTAATCTATTTGTACAATGTGCCTGTAGATAAAATTCCCTTGTCCCATGACATATACTCCTACTCTATACATTACATCACAAAGCTCAATCAAAGTCTTGAGTAAACAAGTGTCAGCCTCAAGGCAGCTTGATCGTCTTTGGGCAGAACTGCTCTTAATTGCTTGTTTTTAAACAATAGATTGCCATATAAAAGTCTATTTACAATTTGTACGTTTAATTTTTTTTAATTTAATTTAAATAGTAATTATAATTAAATAATTAAAAATAAATAAATTAGACTTTATTTATAAATTCAAAGAAAAATAACAAAGTATAGGAAAATATGGGCGGTAGCAAATAAACGTGACCTCTACCAAGTTTAATTCATTATGTACGTTTAGATAAAATTTTGTTGTCCGTGTATGGATGGACGGATAAAAAGAAGTTTTTTCGTTTAGTGAAATAAGTAAAAAAAAATATGATGATATGACTCTGCCCTCCATTTTCCATCAATATTAGAATATTTAGGTATTGGATGGCTAAGCCCCACTCAGCACATAGGAACTACTTGTGGACGTACTACTTGTGGAACTCAGTACTCTCTGTCTGAAAAAATATTTTAAATATACAGTTAATGGCATTTCCGGTAAATGATCATTGTTGATATTTGGGTAGCAAGTTTTGGAAATATATTCTTATATGGAATTTAAAGGTTCAAATCTTGATTTTTTTATATTTTAATTTAATATTAGGTACTTAATTTTTTAAGTATTGTATGATTTCATGTACATATTTTAATTTAATATTGATATGGTAGCTGTGCTCGCGTTCTCGCCCAAGTGGAATGTAATATATCTGGATATTTATTTTATAATTATAAAACTTACTCCTAATTATCTAGCTACTATTGTCAATCCTTCTAAAATCGGTCAAGTGGTTTCAGAGATCAGCCGGAACAAACAGACACACAGACAATTAGACATAAATACATACAATACCGTGTAGAGGTACATAACAATTTATTGAAAATATCTATTTAAAAAACGGTTAAAAATTTAAATCCGAAATCATTGAAAAACAAATTTACTGAGATGATTCAAAATATAATTTCTCGAAAAAAAGCAGAAATAAACAGACACTCCAATTTTTCTTATAATATAGATAATATTTTGAGTTGTTAACAGTTGAAGAATTTAGAAATGATTTTGTTTATTGAACCTACATATATTATGTATAGAGACTTATTGTTCCAACTGCCCAAACTCCAGAGTAGTTGTAAGATCTTATCATAATTTTCCAAGAATATTTACAGATTTACCAATAAATTTCATTGTATGATATTACTGAAGAAAATTGTTACCATAGACTGAATAAGTACTTTTACGTGCTCTGTAAAACAAAAATTCTTAAGAAGCTTTAACTTGTAAAGTTAAGTCAATAATATTCGTAAGTCTTCCTATTATATAGAGATACTTGAAAACATCAATAAAATGTATAAGAATTTTGACGTGACCTTTAAAGCGTATAGTTGAGTTATAATTATTATGAACACCAGATTTAGAAGGATCTAAGGGGTGTGGGTTTAAATTTCGTTACGTTATAAAATAATACATCGAAATTTCTTGTATTCTTTTATTGATTTCATTACCAGTTAGATATCCTCATTGATAGATTCTTATATATTTTATTATAGCACCGCAGTGGGTCTGATTGTAATTGTGATAGTTGTAGGTTCAATTCCCATCCGTAACAATAATAATATTAAAATTACTTCTATTTCTTTTTCTACAGGCCTATCGCTATCATTTTTGCTTTCCAAAGTAATGGGGAGCATGGTACACAGCGACCGTCAATATGGCTTCTGTCATCTTTTAGTGTACTAAACCCATCGCTGGGCTGCCGCTTTATAAAGTAAGGGAGAGAGCCTTTCAGTTAGCCTGAACATGGCAAAGGCTTTCGATCGACTGTGATACAGGGCGCTCCTAGCCAAGCTTCTATTGTATGGGTTTCCCGAGAAATTATGCAAGTGGTTCGCCAGTTTCCTCACTGGTCGTAGTATAAAGGTCCAAAGGGAACTAATTCAGAGCAAAACCGACGGTTTTTGCTCTGAATTAATGCCCTTGAACGCTGGCGTCCTTCAGGGCTGTGTGCGTTCCTCAACACTGTTCCTTTTGCATATCAATAATTTGTTAGAGGATCAGCTCTCATTGTTATACAGACGACAGCATGGAGATCCCATCTACAACGGCTGTGCAGGTCTTTCCCGGGAAAAGGTCAACAAGTGCCAAAAAAACCTTGCGTTTTCCTTCGTGACATCCCTTGAGAGTGTCTCTTCCTGAAAAGAACCTAGGTCAGTTTAACCTCCTGAAGGCAGGAGTTTGCGCGTTAAATACTAAAATAACTCCATTTGTCGTTTCACCAGTTTACGAGAACACCTCCCTTAAAGCCACGCCCGATATCAGTACATTGGACCTTAGCGTTTCTAGTCACTGACAGTATCGCTATAATCTGGAAAGTGAGGTCAAGTTAGCCTCGAAAAAACTTGGTGTCATCGGCAGCATCGGCAGACGACACCAAGTTTTTTCGAGGCGAGAGGTACTTTACGCCCAAACACCGATTTTCCCTTTATAGGGCCCAAATTCCGCCTCATATGGAGTACTGCTCCACTACTGTCCTGTTTAGCAGAAACTTCCTTCCATGTACTACACAATTGTGAAATGATTTACCCTCAGCAATGTTTCAAGGTCGATATGACATAAATACCTTCAAAAAGCGCGAATATTCCCACTTTAAAGACAACACACCTGTAGTTCCTCTGGTGTTACACGGAGCCGTGGGCGGCGGTGATCACTCATCATCACGTCACCTGCACACTTGTTTGCCTTACCTGTCTTATAAATAAAAAAATATCTCTCTCTCTCCGGTAAAAAAGTACAGCGTTCAGTTCCGCCACTCAAAATATGGACAATGATCTGTTTTGAAACTAGATTTTCTCTTCGTACCTTGTTATGCAAAAAAAATGTTTATCGTTAAAAATAAAGTTTCACGTTTGTTGGAGGGTAGTCAGAGATACTTACTGTCAATAAATTCCGTTGATTGCTTCTCGCCCGTAATCATTGAGTATTGAGTTGTGAATTCAACGACGCAAGGAAAAACACAAAGCAAAAAAAACTACGTTTTCTTATTGATTAAACAAAATAGTATTGTTGGAACTTGTATGAAGACTGATACGTCTATTATGAGTTTTCTAGTTTTTTTGATTATTAGTTACTTATAAACTAAGTTGTCATAATAAAACAAACAAAGACGTTAAAATAATTGGAATATATACAAAGAAAAAACATACATTTACAGATTCTTATAACAAAAAAATATCAAAACAAACCAATATGTCACCTGAGGTAATAAAGCAAAATATAAGTCGCGAAAATCTTCAGCTGACGTTGAGCGAGGTCCGAGACGCGAACAAAACGAGTATTAGTATTAGAAAATGTCCACAAATATTTTCTATTGCTTCTTGCAATTTTGGGTGGAAAAATGGCGAATTTTCAGAATTATTAGGATTCCATCGGCATTCCGTTTAATATTGTATTTATTTTTTGTTGTCAATAAATAAATAAATGTAAAGGCAGAAGAAGAGATACATAAGTCGGTTTGTACGTCATACAAATTCATATATATTTACTGTACCATCGTGGTATAATAGATACGGGTCCGTTTATGCGTAATGGTTTTGGGTGGATTTCCATTCATGGTAATTCATAATTTATTCATCTACTTTACTATCTACTTTCATATTTTTACATACCTTTTATTGTATACCTATAATTTATATAATTTTGCCATTTAGTCAACTAAGTAAGCAAATTTATTTTTATATTCATACATTTATTGTTTTCTTTATTATTATTAACAAAATCAATTGCGTATATTTGCTTAATTTTTCTACATTTATATGTGAAAAAAAATTTCGTATGAACGAATCTTGATACGAAAAATAGGCGGAGGGATAACTGCGCAATTTGGTATTTATGTATTTGGCAAAATTGTAACAATTTTCAATATATGAAGAGTAAATATTTTTTAAAATTGTAAAAGTTTAATTGTAACAATTTTCAATATATGAAGAGTAAATATTTTTTAAAATAATATATTACAAATATATTAATTAATATATTACAAATATACATACAAGGATTGCCCGCGACTTCGTTCACTTGTAATTTATCATTTTTGGATCTTTATTTTATATAATAGTCCGACAAAAGTGGTCCAGTTATTCCAGAGATTAGACGGAACAAGCAAACAGACAGACAGACAAACTTATTTTGGTACATATACCTTACAAAAATATTCTTTACGTTAAATGCTATTATAACAAATATTAAATACCGACACTAACTTAATTTATTTTTATATTTAATAAAATACAATCATCAATGTGCGTTTAATATTAACATTTATTTATTCTTAAAGTGTTATTCCACCCTTAGGACTTAAAACACATTTTAAAAAAAAACGTAGAAATCTCTAAGAAACCGACGGACGCTTCCGCTTCCATGAGGCGCGGGTTCAAATCTCGCTGCGTACAAAATTTTTATACGTTTTTTCAAAAGCATTAACTGACACGTTTCTAAGGATTTAAGTATTTTACATGCCAACGCTCCGAGCACTTAAGTAGTAATAGTAGTCCTTTATTACAAATAGACCACTGGATAATATGTGAATTCTTCTAAGAAAAAGATCAGTTTCAATTACAACTTATTAAATATATCTTGCGTAGTTAGTTCATGTTCAATTATTCCTCATGTCCTACATAACTCTATTGGGTATAAAAATTTGAATGAATCAGGATTCAAACCTGCGCCTTTACAAGCCCATTACAACTTTGGATTCTTTTCGGGCTCCATTTGCCAGCATTGGATTTTGCTGTTTACCAAAATCCGTATAAGCATCGACAACCTTAAGCAATTTGCATTTAATTTCGACTTAAAAGATAGAGTCTACATAAAACATAGTATAATTGAAAATAATTATATAGTAAAGTAGATGAATAAATTATGAATTACCATGAACGGAAATCCAACCCAAAACCATTACGCATAAACGGACCCGGATCTATTATACCACGATGGTACAGTGAATAAGGATAAAAGATAGAGTCTTAGGTAGATAGCGTCTTAGGATAAAAGATAGAGAATAAGGATAAAAGATAGAGTCTTATTTATTAATTGAAACCAAAATAGAGGTATATCACTGTTAATGATAAAATTGAATCAATATTTCAATTAGAAATATTTATTAAATAAGCTGCTAACTTAATTTTATACGTTTTTTCAAAAATGTTTTCGAATCCTAAGTGTGGAATAACACTTTAAAAATAGTAAATAACCAAAGTTTAATTTGCGGCTTCTGTTGTACTTGCAATTATTATGTCCCTATCTAAATTAATTTTTTCCACTATACTAGATATCTTACTATATCCAGAAAACCCCCTGACCCGTTGTATCCTAGGCACCTCTGGCATATATGGTGATGTGGAATTCTGAGTACAGACATGGCAGGTAGCTTTTTCCAGCATTCTATCCCCCAAAATTATCCTCGTACATTTCGCGATAGCCACAATGGATGTTGAACAAGAATAATCCTGTTCTTCTGTTTCCGTTCAACCCTATACAGACAGATGTACGTCGCCGAATTACCTTTTATTTTACCCAATATGGTCTGGACGGTATCGTTATTATATATGTCAGCTCCTGCATAAACTAACTTAGTAACGGAAGTCTTTCTTAAAACATTTTTAAAAGTCATTCCTACAAAAACACTAATGTTAAAGCGGTCGTAACTTTCTTTTACGTAATAATTAATTGTTACCAGTAACCATTAACTTAAAATTTGATTAGCAATATAGAGAAATATGTTATGCTTATTTCATATATTATATAATATACCAATTTTTATATTATATTATTCATTTTCATTATATTTTTTCATATTTTCACAAAAAAAAACTCCAGACATTCAAAATATGGACGATAAAAAATAATAATCAAGATAAATATATCATAATGGCCAGTCTGATTTGCGAAGTAGATATGACAATAAAAGCTTTATTAACCATAATACCGTAATTGTCTTGACATTGTATGGAAGTAAATAGTGAGTAATTGAATAAGCCTAAGGACATTCCTTTTTGGAACGATACACGACATACTAAATTAGTTTCACAATGAACTTGTACTAATTGTTATGTAATTGATGATTGACATTGCGTGGTTTATTGATAATTATAATTATAACCATCTTTATTGATAATTTCTTCAATACACGTCATTGTCAAGGCCGATCGTGGCGCAGTGGGATGGCGTTCAAAAGTAAACGCGATCGGTTGTGAGTTCGATTCCCACATGGGGGAGTGATTGTATTTAAATTATTTTCAATTCCTCGCTCTGGTAATATAAAGTGTTGCGTTGAATTCCACCACACACACATTGTCTTGACACTAGGTACTTTCTGTCTACTAGGGTTTTATGCGGGATGAAAGCGAGAAGTTAAAAAAAAGTTACTTGTAAAAACAAATATTTTTTATAAATTAATTTTTTAATGTCGTATTATAACTTGTTTTATTATTTCATAATATAGTTCAGCTATTAGATATATGGCGTATTTAGGAAAATATCTATTTCAAAAATAAAATATTCTAGTCTCGAGTTTATTTTCTAGTTTTAAAGAGTATATTTAAAAAAATAAACTTTAAAAAGCCTTAAAGTTTACTATATACTACGGACGCACAAGCTACTTGTTAGAATTTTAGCGGAGAGCGGAAAAATGAGTGTCGTGACACTGAGTTTTCTTTAACTACCCTGCTCTGTGGACTAAAATGTGAAGTTATATTTTGTACGACAAAATTTAAAAATTTAGAATAATATTTTTCTACTTCAAAACATTTATGAATAGATTAGGTAAAGGTCGTATAGAGGTTGTAAATCTCTGGCGAGTATTGGCGACTTCAGTCGATAATGTTATAAGAATTGTTATCTTCGTAATTCATTCATAATAACAAAATAAAACCTTTTTTTAATCACCCAGTTACTTATGTCATTCTATACATATGCGTTGCTTTTTCGGTGTTCTAATCCGGATATTATCCAACTCGACCAAGAAAAAGTTGTCAAAGTTGAACTGTGTCTCAATAGAGCACTAAAAATATTTTTTTAAATAACTAAAGTACGTCCCTTAGCATTCATATTTATAACAAATTTATAAAAAACACTTTGTTTTTCAAAAAAAAAGGATGTATATAAATTTTAACTATTTCTATATCCGTCTGTTACGAAATTCTTATACGCTTGTTACAACTTATTTATGTTGTTACCATTTCTGTAGAGGGATTTCGAACAGTAGACATTCCAATTGTAGTACATGTGGTGCGGTATAAAATGCGCTACATATTTAGGTTGATTATACACGAAACTAGGTGTTGTAATATTTTTGTTAGCAAATTTAATTGCAATCCTAAAGTTGTTGGTGGATTTTATAGTATTTTAAGTAATCCAGTTTAAATAGAAGTAAAATTACTTTTAAATGAAATTATCAATATTTACAATTCTTAAAGTGTTATTCCACACTTACGATTAGTAAATATTTTAGAAAAACGTATGAAAATTTGAACGCAGCGGGATTCGAACCCGCGCCTCTTGGATACTGTCCAACTATCCAAGTGGTGCGGGTTCGATTCCCGCTGCGTTTAAATTTTTATACGTTTTTCTAAAATATTTTGAAATTATCAATGTTTATTGATAGCATATGAGTTGTTTATTATATCATTAGTCTGGCATAATCTATTAAAGAAATTAAAGACCTGTATTTTTTTCTAGAGTTATAAAAAAACTATCATGTCTGTATCAAATTTCGAAGTGCCATCATACTACTTTAAGGGAAAGCCATTACAAAGCGCTACGCCAAACCTATACTTTACATACATCATCTTTTACATGGTGGAAACGAAACAAACACGTAGCTAAAAGTTAATGGTCGGCCGCTATATAGCAATGTAGTGTATAATAGCAATTAGCCAACCCATTACGTTCGGACTACCCAGTTTTATAGTTCGTTAGCAACTGGTATGGCCCCGTTTTGAAATTTAATTGAGTATGTATATATTAAATTCTAAAATGCATTTAAGAATTGTATTATAATTTATAAGTATATTGATTTTTTTTTTGCTTCACATTTTTATCCCACATAGCATGGTTGGCAACAGAAAGTACCTAGTGTCAAGAAACTCCGTACTTCGCTTTCCACCGAAGTAGAGACATTGCGTGTTGAGTGGTGGAACTCAATGCCTATTTTTATTATTACATATATATTTCACCATGATGAATGAATTGACCAAAAATAGATTAGTGTCAATTTGTACGTGGTTAAAGTAGGGGCGGGACAAAAAACTGCGAAAGGCCGGTCGTGGCTCAGTGGGACGGCGTTAGACCGTATATGTGATCGGTTGTGTGTGTTTTCCACCCTGCGAAGTGATTATATTTCAATTATTTTCATTTAAAAGTCCGGCATTGAGTTCTCTCAACACGCTTTGTCTCGAATTCGGCGGATAGCGGATTACAGAGTGTCTTGATACTAGATACTTTTTGTCTACCCAGCTATGCGGAAAATCTCTCGATCTATCATCAGTTCACTTGCCTATATTTCAAGACCTTTTTTTACCGTAGAAAGGTTTCTTTTCTAAATTTGATATTATAAATTATTTTATGTAGGTTATGGTAGAGTAGTGAGCTTAGACAGTCGGGCGAGCGCTAATGCGTATCTTAGAAGATATTCTTTAATTTATAAGCCTAACGTCGCAGGCACTGCTCCTCTATGTAAGGCGATTGGTGCATGTGATGTTTTTTCTTTGAGGCTACTATTTCTAGCTTGTACACAAACACACCTAATTTATGTAGATAAATATTTACGAAATTGTCTTTAAATATTCATTTATTACATTTTGATTTTTTTAATATAATAAGTAATTTACTATTTTTAAAGAGATATTCCACACTTAGAATTAGAAAACATTATGAAAAACATATAAAGATTACGTTTATAACATTTTTTCAAAATATTTTCTAATCCTAAGTGTGGAATAATACTTTAAGCATACTAAATTATTATAATAAATAGCATTGTCTCTTTTCAAAAGGTTAATTATTAGATAGGATCTTTGAATAACAAAAATTTGTAAATGTTTCTACCGATGGTAACTACATAGATAAGCGATAACAAACGTATAAAAGTTATGACTAAGTTTTGAGGCGCAGGTTTGAATCCCGCTGCGTTCAAAATTATTTTACGTTTTTTTCAAAATGTTTTATATTAATAAGTGACTCTCAGAGTAAAGAATTACTTAGTAAATTAAATATTTACTGTCGTTGCTTAATATTATATAAGAGAAGAGAAAATCTTTCTTTATTCAATCTCCACTCTTTATTACGAGGTAATCAGAGACAAGGCCACATACATCTTTCTCCTCATCCACAGTCATTAAACTCTTTCCATATTTCTCTTGAGGAGGCTTCATGCCTTTTATGTGACCTTCCAGTATTGAGTATGTGTTTTCGAAGATCTTTTTTTAAGCTGTTTTTATCGACAACGTTTTATTGACAACGTGAACCACAATAGTACAACTAATTAACATTTTCTTGTTACGGAAACCGCTTAATTTAAATTCGTATCCGCTCTTGTTTGCTTGGTTAGTTCCCACACTAAGTGCCTTACAAAACTATATAAATATATAAATATATATATATATATATATATATATATATATATATATATATATATATATATATGTATAATTATCTTTATACTAAAACAGCAACCGTGACATTCATTCTAAATACAGCTATTAATAAATCCAAGTAAACATTACCACGTGTTACATCGCCTCTTCGCTTTGACACCACAATTGTCTTTCAAGGTGAAAACAGTTAATGTACGTAATCAACGACTTTGGCAATGATTCAATATAAACTGCCAATGAGACTACATCGCGTCTTAATTACTCTGTATTTTTTAGTTTTAATTATTTCCCGTTTATTGTATTGTAGATAGTATAGTATTAAGGCAATCTGTTGTTCATTTTCTATATAATATGAATATAACGCGTTGAGTGGCGCAACACAACACCGTTTTTATTTTTAAAAATTTATTAAAAAACATATCTAAATTTACAGTACATGAGAACAACGCGAATTGATTGTATGAAAATTGGCACAATAATAGTTTATGTATAATATTTTATAAAAGTAATGTATAAAAATATATTAAATTAATAAAATAAATGTAGACACACTGCCATATGTTTGACATACACGTTTATGTAAAGTGATGTACACGTTGCTAAGGCAACGCGTTGACAACGCGTCGGTGTCCCATTGACGCATCCCCTCTCCTTCTAGTCTAATACTAAATTAAACACGTTTTAATTTTTTCATAGCGTGTTTCAAGTAAGTATTTACTCTAAAACCTTTATATGGCCAGCCACTCTCAATTCTGGAATTACAAAATTTCTATTACACATACATACAAAAATTCATATTTTTTGGTTTTAGTAAATTTTAGCAACATGATGTTGAGATCTAACACTCACTATAGTATGTAATGTTTAAAAATAAGCGTAATACAAACTGTCTTAGAATTAATTAATAATTAAATGTAATGAATAATTTAATGATAAGTTAAGTACAAGAAAAGTACGGGCGTAAAAAAACTGTGACACGCACAGAAATACAGCCAAATTTTGTCTCGTACATTTAGTTTTCTTTCCATTTCCTGTCATGAAGGTAAAAGAGCTAAAAAATCATCATGTTTGGTAAAGATGGCAATATTTTTCAACTTTATATTTATTGATTTTTTTGCAGTCATCATGCAAATGCATTTCAAATGCGCTTAGAGGGTGTTAAATATGTTTTGTAAACAAGATATTAAACATTATTGTCCGTGGCTGTTATTTATGTGGATATAACGAACTCTCGAAATTTCAGATTTACAGAATACATGTTCTCGTGCTCTAAAGTGATAGATCTATAATCGGTGATTAGTCAATTTAATTATATGCAATTTATATTTAAAATACTTATTTGAATATAACAGGTGGACGAGCGGCATAGAACATAAATCCCCCCCGCTACCGGGTAGTGTCCCGTAAGAAGCGGGTGTTCTAGTAATTTGGTGGTAGCAGGTTAATCCTCCGACTGGCCCGCGACCACTATAATGACAAAGACGATCCGTCAAATATCTTATAATGTGTTCCGATTGGACATCATGTCAGCCAGCTTCCCTATTCCCACCTATGCTTTCTCTCCCCATTTACTTTCTCCCTATCCCAGGTTGGCAACGCCTACATAAGCAAAGGTAATCAGTTATCATCAGGTGGCCCATCTGCTCTTTACCTCATTTTTTTATAAAATAACTCATTATACAATTATAATCTTGCAATAATAAACTCCAAAGTCCTTAATCTCAATTAAAAGTGGAATAACGGATATAATTTTTTTTTTCGAAGCGACAGACGAATGGCCACCTCAGTCTACCTGTGACCACAAAGTACTTTAAAGTGCTCGAAAATATACGCGATTAATTCATTTAAAACAATTTCATTTAAAATGTGTAAAAAATATTATATTTTTTATTTCCGCAATTAACCTGTCACCACGGACTACTGTAAAGTGTTCACAAGGTCTGGTTAGCAAAAATTTATTTTCAAATATCAAAATATACGCGATTAATTCTTTTAAAATAGTTTCATTTTAAATGTGTACAAATTGCGAATATCATAGATCTTATTAGGATTAGTATGAATTAAATCTAGAGGTGTAACTAAAAACAATACATAAAAGAATATATTATATACATACTATCTATTGCTAAGTAAAATATGAAAAAGAACTAAATTTTTAAATTTATTTTCTTTTGTCCACAGAGGAGGAGGGCACAGAGTTAGAACTAGAAGCGTTATATAGAAGATACTGCGTGCGTCTCAAACACGCGTTGTTTGTGTCAGCTCTGTGCGTCACATTACTCTGTAGCGTGGTACTTCTGTGCGCGGTTTGTGTACTCCATGCTCAAGTAAGTAAATGCACTAACTATAATGTTACGTTATCTATATTAATTCGTAAATTTAGAAAAACGTACCCTTTTTTACGCAAATTACTTGAATGGAGCAGAATCAAAGAATGCAGCAGAATGGAGCAGTATTATAGTTTATTTAGGAAACGAGTATAGAATGATAGTTTTTTTTAAAAGGTGCACAAATAATACATTAAACTAATACAATAGACGCACCACTCAATACCGTAATTGTGGTTGACATATATTCTTTTATAAAGTGAAACACACGTTGTCAAGTTGACGCATATTTTACGCGTCAACGGGGACGTTAGTATAATTTTTTTAATTAATTTCCTATGTTAATTGGATAAGTTTTGAAGCAAATTGGAAGTTAAAAAATCTTTTTGTTTACCTTCAAATTTTGAAGCAAATTGGAAGGCAAGGTATGGGTGACAAAATAGCGTTGAAAAATTTGAATTAAGAAATTGAGGCCGGTCGTGGCGCAGTGGTATGCGGGATAAAAGCGTGAAGTTAAAAAAAAAGAAATTGATTAATTGAAGATATATCGGTTAAGCTAATAAAATCGTGTTCATTTTTTTTCCACCGAATTCGAGACATTGCATGTTGAGTGTTGGAACTCAACCCCACACTTTGTCTAACCGGAACGAAGAAGTGAAAATAATTTAAATATATAACTATAATAATAATAACTCCCCCGAGTGGGGATCGAATCCACAACCGATTGCGTTATAGTTAAACGCTGTCCACGCTCGGCCTCAAGTTTTAAAGTAATTAATTATATATAAATAAACATATAAGTTATATATATAATATATAAATAAACATATAACTACGACAGTATTATAAGCAAACACTTGTAGAGCTGTGAGATAATCTTTCATATTAAATGAAAAACGTTATACGTTACAGGGATGGCACCTTCGGGGACTATTTAACGTTACATATTATGACGAAATGCTTAACACAGTGTTTTTTTAGTAATAAGTCTTGTATGGAAAATTGCACTTTCAGCTTGAATTATTGGGGCTGGTTGCACAGAGGAGTTTTACTTCCTCGTTATGCTAAGACAAAGTGCAGCGTTGAGTTGCGTCATTCAACACGCAATGTCTCGAATTCAGTGGAAAGCGAAGCGTGAAGCTAAATAAAAAGTATAAATTATTTCACTGTATTTAACTAGCTTCCGCCCACGGGTACAAACCTTAACAATAAGGTAGTGTGTTTATAAAAATAGGCAATAGGTTTTAGGTAACAAGCGCCGTAATAAAACTTATTAGAATTTAAATATATAACACACCACCCAATATTACGAAATTTTGATAGTAATTTTTTAAATATTTTTTTAAAGAAAATGGTTTTTTACTATCAACATAATTCGTATGTAGAAGAGGCTTGTGAAATTGTGACCCTCACTTATGCAATGGTGACATATGTAAATAAGTAACATTCTAATCTTTATAAAAACTAATTTATATATATATATATATATATACATATATATTTGTATGGCGGTATTATACGTTTTCGTACTGTTTTTGCGATTGCGATTAGTTGTGAGTTAGAACAGTTCTCAAAAGTAATATTATGAATAAATTATTTTTTATTTCTTACCAGAGTTAAAATAAAGAACGGCGTTGAGTTCCACCAATCAACAAGCAATGCGTCAATTATGGATAGGAAATGTTAGTACATTTTCGTTTTAATGTTGACGTCACAATGTAAACGTATTATGGGACTAGAGGAAGTTGTCTCTGACCTATGGCGGTAATCTTATGAACAATAATTGTGTTACCCCGAAGACTAATCTAATGGGAGCGCATACATTACCTTCCGTAAGGTTTATCTATGTACTTAGATGCGAAAATGGTCTCGGAAACGATATATTTACATATCTACATATTTTAAATTAAACAAATTATATATTTAAATATTTTTTTTTTGAAAAATAAGCTTTTAAAACAATTTTGTTTGATTATTATAACTGAATATATCGGTCGTGGTGCAGTGTGACAGCGTCCGACTGTAAACGCGACCGGGTTATGGGTTCGATCCCCACTCGGGGGAATTTAAATTAGTTTCACTTCCTTGCTCTGGTAAAGACAAAGTGCGGCGTTGAGTTCCACCGCTCAACACTCAATGTCTCGACTTTGGTGGAAAGCGAAGTACGGAGTGTCTTGACACTAGGTACTTTCTCTCTACCCTGCTATGCGGGATAAAAGCGTGAAGCTAAAAAAATGTATTGTAATATTTACTATTTTTAAAGTGTTATTCCACACTTAGGATTAGAAAACATTTTAGAAAAAACGTATAAAAATTCGAACGCAGCGGGATTCGAACCCTCGCCTCTTGGACGGTATCCAATAGGCGCGGGTTCGAATCCCGTTGCGTTCAAATTTTTATACGTTTTTTCTAAAATGTTTTTTAAAATGTATTGTAATTTTCTAGTACTTTCATCGCATATCTATCTATATTGGATTGATTAAACAAAAATACGTCCGCCATTTTGTTTTGGCGGCCATTTTGGATTAACAATAATAGCGATTAGATATGATTGCATTATCATTATAACTAAAAGTGGTAAAGGTATTATTATATAATAATTAGTTTAAATTCCGTGTTTATTATTAAAATTCGCAACTTTTCCTTTTATACGCGTAACGCCATTACTGTATTGTAATTAAACAGTCATTCTCGGATGTGTTCTAAGTGAGCTTCACCTTTAGATGTGAAAGTGTAAGTCCAATAACTACATATTTGGTCGTTATCAAAGCTTTTATAAGCTTTTTGAATATTTTTAATATATTAAATTATAATATGGAATAAATATCATCATAACCGTAATCTTGGAATTACTTCAAAAATGACTAAATTTTGTTAATAATAAGTCTTTTGTTAATAATATAAATGATTTTGAGATACAATAGTTAATGAAATCTACGATGCTTCGATGGTGCAGTGGGACAGCGTTTGACTGTAAACACGATCGGTTATGGGTTGGTATCCGACTCGGGGGAAATAAGATAAGAAAAGGTTTCGATTTCGGGTGGAAAACGGAAAACGGAGTGTCTTGTCACAAGGTTTTTTTAATACCCTACTGGATAAAGCTTAAAACAAAAAAATCTGCTATGTTGAGATAGGCAGAGAAAACGCTCATTAAGTATAATCAACAATCTATTTTTGTCTACAAGAAAGTAGATACCTATTTCCGTATTTATTTAACAATTAAATTATGAAAGAATGTTGATTTTGTTTCAAAATAACTTAAACAGGAAAATATTTTTAATCTACGATATTGCCGATGCAGTAGATAAGCATTTAATAAAACATAAATGCACATATTTTAATCGCACTAAATGAAACATGAGTTTTGGGAATTCATACTTGGTATTATACTTTCATATGTTTTATATTATTTTTTTTATAGTTGTTAATATTTTAAAACGTTTTATATTTAAGTAAATATCAACCTCAATTCAGTAAGTAATAAGCAAGAATATATGTATATTTCATTATTCAGTGTACAGTGTTTTCCAATAGGGATGATAGGATTTTGATAGCTCACAGCCGCCATCTTGATTATTTAACATTTGACATTTGTGTCGTTTTGTATTTATTAATGTTTGCTATTTAATCGTAAACAAGTTCACGTTACCTCCAGGTTTGGAAATTGTCTAAATTTTCTATCAAAATTCGAGAAGTATTGTCTCTACTCAAAGAGCATTTCGTGCTAAATATATTTAACACCCTTAGACTATTTTTTGTGGGGTATGTTAAATCTCAAGTATATGCCAATAAACCAGCTACGATTCAAGACGTTGAACTCAACATTCGAGCGACTATAGCGGCCATACCAGCCGAAATGCTGTACCGAGTCATCGAAAATTGGACCGATCGTTTTCACCAGTGCAAAAAAAGTCGTGGCGGTCATTTGAACGATATTTTGTTTAAATAATAAATAGCATAAAATTTCCCATCAAATAAAACATTGAGCCAAAGCCATTGAGCATGAAATTCGAACATATATTACATGTTTTATTTCAATTTCAAAACATATCGTTCTTATTGGCAAGACCCCATATTTAAAAAAGGCCGGTCGTGGCGCAGTGTAACAGCGTCTGACTGTAATCGCGACCGGTTGTTGATTGGATCCCCACTCCGGGGAGTGATTATATTAAAAATTATTTTCACTTCCGCGCTCTGATAGTAGAAATGCGGCGTTGAGTCCCAACGGTGTCTTGACTCTATGTACTTTCTGTCTACCCTGCTATGCGGAATAAAAAGCGTGAAGCTAAAAAAACCTCGTTGTTCCGCTTTGGCAGATAAAGCACAGCGTTAGGTTGTAATGTCACACTATGTAATGTCTTTAAAATAGGTGAAATGTCTAGACACTAGCTTAAAGTCAACACTAATAAAATTAACCCAAGTAGAGAACAACATGACTTATCACTCATCTCTCTAAGAAGTTTCAAAATAAATATTAAATATGACCTTGTAACTATTTTCATAATAAGATAATACATTTTTATACTAAATATAATATAGTAAATTTGAACATAAATTTTAAATATTTACAGTATAAACTGTAAAACGTCGGCAAGCGGAGTAAAGCCGTCTTATCGGATGTGTCCACTCTACAAATATGACTTCAGGCTTCAACCGGATTGTATGAAGTAACAAGTTATTTTATAATAGGATTTACTTGTTCTGTTGTTCGTGATACGCTTGTCCTTAAATTATTATATATTTAATAGGAAATATGGTTTTTATACAAGGCCAGTGGGTAAGGTAGCGCAGTGGGACAGCGTCTGACTGTTGTGGGTTCGATTCTCATCTGGGGAAGTGATTATATTTAAATTATTTTCATTTCTTTGCTTTGGTTAGACATAGTGCGGCGTTGAGTTCAGTCACTTAACTTTACTTACTTTTAGCAGTCGACTGAGTGTCTTGACACTAGGTACTTTCTGTGTAAAATAGTTTCTACCATCTTGACATCCGTAACAATTAATTTAGCTTCACGCTTTTATCCCGCATAACAGGGTAGACAGAAACTACCTAGTGTCAAAACACTCTGTACTTCACTTTCCCCCAAATTCGAGACTGCGTGTTGCCAAGTGCCAAATGCGTGTTGAGTGGTTTAACGACGCATTTTGTTATACCAGAGCAAGGAAGTGAAAATAATTTAAATATAAGCACTTCCTTGAGTGCAAATCGAACCCACAACCGATCGCGTTACAGTCAGACGCTGTCCAACTGCGCCACGACCGGCTACAAAATTATTTTTTGTTCTGTTGCATTTGGTGTTAACTTTAATATAGTGTGCCATAATTCGCAATGTTTAAACGAATGTATGTATTTTATATTTTAATTTTTTTATTTTATTTTTTTTAAAGTGTTATTTCACACTTAATACTAGACACGTAAACAAAACTGTTTTTTTTTTCGTAGTAAAAACCTAAATAGTTAAAAAAATTTATTTAAAAATGGAAAAGAAAACATAACTGTCACATGCATATTAAATAATTCCTCGCGCTCGATATAAAGTGCTTAATAGTTTAAAGAAAAAAATATTTTAATCGAATACAAAAGTTATTAAATTATTTACTCTAAATGATAATAATAATTTATAATCATGTCTTCTACTACACTGTAAACAGGATGGATTTATATATAATAAAACGTATTTCTTTATAGTAAAAAAATTATGTATGGAATGAAAGGATATCAAGGAATCTAGAAATATCACTAATATTCTAGGGTTATTTAATTCTAGATACAATAATTTACAAAATCCTTAATAAAATTATTACAATATAAATTTCCACAATACGATTAATAAAAATTTATATAGATTTCACAGCAGAGTAGACAGTAGTGTCAAGACATTGGGTATTGATAGGCGTAACTTAACACCACATTTCATCTAAAGAAATAAATAAAATTCCTTCAAATGGCATTCGAACCCACAAACGTATTTTACAGTCAGACGCTAACATCTGCGCCATGATAGCGTTGGATGGTAATATAGGTATATATCTTAAACGCTTAATTAATCCAACTTTCCCGCGGTAATGAGCTTCGTTGTAGATGTAAATTAAAAACTTCTATACTACACTACTACTATACTACATTACACATGACTGTACAACATTCGGTTGCTTTGAGGCAAGGAAACTTTTTAGAGCAATACAGTAAATGTTGAGCTGAATTTATAAATGTTATTTTTTTTAAAACTCTCACCGTCAGACTGTAAATGCGATTGGTTATAGATTCGTTTCCCAATCTGGGGAATAATTTTATTTAAAATCAATTTTTAACTCTGGTAAGACAAAGTTGATTGATTGGTTGGCGTTGATTTCGTCACTCAACACGCAGTGTCTGTTTCGAGCGGAAAGCAGTAAATTTTAAATTATTTTGTATTACGTAGTAATATAACATCTTCTATTCAAAAATTTTCTAAATGTATTGAAGTATCACATACAAATTTGAAATGTGGCAAAATTTAAAGTTGCTCTTGAATGGCACGTCCGAGTTCTATAGCCAATTAATGTATTCATTGGAAATCTATTGGGGCGAAATTTCTAAAGGTTTGTTACAATATTTGTTACTAGTATCTCTGTAGGAATAGGTTTTTAAACTACATTACAAAGAAAATGTGAATTTAGTAATAATAGCATTTACAGAATTATTTTATAATTTTTTTTTAACAAACAGGCCGTATCGTGGCGCGGTGGGACAGCATCTGACAGTAAATCGATCCGTTGTGGGTTCGACCCCCATTCGAAGGAGTGATTATATTTCAATTATTTTCACTTCCTCGCTCTGGTTAATACAAAGAGCGTCGTTGAGTTATACCACTCAATACGCAATGTTTCGTATTCGGTGGAAAGCAAAGGACGGAGTGACTTGACACTAGGTACTTTCTGTCTACCCTGCTATGCGGGATCAAAGCGTGAAGCTAAAAGACATACCCGTGTATAGTGAAAAGAAATAATACTTTAGGTTTTTCAAAAGTACAGTTTAATAGTATTTATTCTAATATAATTATAAATTTATCGCTGTGAAATGGGAAAGTTTCTGACTGTACACGTTCATAATGGGTTTGAAGTTTTTTAGAGGGTTCTTATTCATTACCCTCATATAGTACCATCCGAGGCACAATGTCTTTAAATTGCATAGAGCTTGAAGAATCTGTTCTTCACGGAGTTTCATAACACCACGTTATTGCTGCGTTTCTTTCTGCCTAATAAAGTAAATAATAATTTATTGAAATTACATGAAGCTCAAAGTAATAATAAACAAACATTATAAAATAAACCTGGCTACGTTGTTTTTCCTTATAACTCTAGATGCAGAATATGACGATAAAAAAACAAGCTTTATTAGCTAACTACATAAAATGCTAATTATAATATCTATTTTACTCTTTTCAAAGGTTTCAGATAACAAAGGCTCTATTAAAATATGAGTAATTTTCACATAACCTTTAAAATTAAAAGTTTTAATTAATGTGCTCGTTCAAAACAGTACAGTAGTTACAGTAAATAGAAATACGAATATTGTTATTACTATAGTAACAAACGTTTTAAAATTGCTGCATATATTATTATATATTTTTACCATTTTTTAAAATAATTTTTTTGTAAAAAACGTATAAAAATTTGAATGCAGCAGTATTCGAATCCGCGCTTCTTCTAAACCGTCTGAGTGAGATAGCTATTTTATTTTAATAGTTTACTACTTTTAAAGTGTTATTTTACACTTAGGATTAGAAAACATTTTTAAAAAAACGTATCAAATCCAGCTGCGTTTAAATGTTTATACATTTTTTTTAGCTTCACGCTTTTATCCCACATAGCAGGGTAGACAGAAAGAACCTAGTGTTAAGACACTCCGTACTTCGCTTTCAACCGAATTCGAGACATTGCATGTTGTGGTGGAACTCAACGCTGCACTTTGTCTTTTACCAGAGCGAGGAAGTGAAAATAATTTAAATATAATCACTACCCCGAGTGGGAATCGAATCCACAACCGATCACGTATACAGTCACACGCAGTCACGCAAGGTGAGTTCCTGGAATGTATACAATACACAACTACATTGAGTGTTTGGGGATTGAACTGACGATCTATTATAAATCGAGATATTTTCTTTATTCCAATTAGGGAGTGTTACCTCACCGATGACATAATTAAGAATTGTCACAAAAATAATGATCTAGTTTTCTTTTTTAATTTATTTATTATACGTGCTGTAACTGACTTTGAAAAAATCTGCGATTTTGTTAATATTTTTAAAACATAATAATTATAAAGATTAAGGTGCGGTGTAATACTACCTTTTATATACGTTACAAAATTAAGGAACAGATTGCGGTAGAATAATATAACTTATTTTTGTATCAACCAACAGGCAGAGACCATCTCAGTCTACCTGTGAGCTCAGACTATTGTAAATTGTTCGAAACATTGGGTTTTCAAAAAATATATATTTTGTAAAACCAAAATATAGGTGATTAACCCGTTTAAAATAATTTCATTTAGAGTGTGTGAAAATCGAAAAATGCTGCCTTGTTTCATAATTACAAATTAGGTAACAGGTTCAAATACTAAGTTTAAATATTATTTAACAAACTGTAAATATATCTTTGGGAGTTAATGGCCTAAGAGCCAGCGACGGGTAGATTTTTTTCAGTTTATAATAGCTGAAAGTTTGTCTAATATGTCTCTATCATCGATTGCGTTCCGCAGATAACACGTAAACCAGTACCTGCACATTCGTTAAAGTACACATCTTATTTTTTTTAATTTAAGAAACAGAAATATGCTAATAAGATCTTTGATTTCCGCGATTTTTACACATTTTAAATGAAACTATTTTAAAGGGATTAATAGCGTATATATTGATATTCAAAAATTCCTTTTTTTTGGAAAACTGACGTTTCGATAACTTTACAGTAATCCGTGGACACAAGTAAACTAAGGGGACGTTTGTTCAAACAAGTCGAGTATTCGAAACGTTAGGTTTCATAAAAAATGTGTTTTCGTACACACGATTTATCCGTTTAATATAGTTTCACAGAAATATACTTCCAAGCTCCATCCTGTTACAGCATCTGATTGTAAAGACGGTAGGTTGTAAATTCGATTTCCACTCAGGGATGATTATATTTAAAAATTAATTAATATTTATATAAATTAATGTAAGTGTTAGAATTCCAATCAATTGCAAAGAAATAATCACATATGTTTTAAATAGTGCAACGTTGAGTAATTGAGTATCAAAACCACATCGAGTGTACAAAAATGTATTTTCGAATACTAAAATATGCGCGATTAATCCGTATAAAATAATTTCATTTAAAATGTGTAAAAACGATTTTTACAAAATCAAAGATCTTATTATCAAAATCTCATCTGTTTTTGGGTGAAAAGTGCTAAATGTGGAATCTAGAATTTATATAGGAAAGAAAACCTACAAATACCATACCGATAATATGTTTTCCCTATTTTTGTTTCTATTTCCTTCATTGTGTAATCGATTTTAAATGTATTTTGTTTGGTTAGTTTCTGTATAGATAACATACCACTTTGTGTCTAATAAATGAGAGTAGAATTGTCCTTTTGATTAATGATACATAAACAGGCTCAGGTCGTAGGTTCGATTATTATACATCTGAATATTTATGAGACATTCCGTTTCAGATGGTAATGATAATAAGTAAGTTTATTTTATTGGAAAATAGAAAATGGAGTTTCATAAAATAGTGACTTTTTTTCGTTTATTTTACCACATGCAGAATAGGATATGAATGAAAAAAAAAATATTTAAAATAAGTTTATTTATTTATATTTTTTAGTTTCACGCTTTTATTTTAAATAGACAGGGTAGACAAGAAGTATATTAAGAAGTATAGTGTCAAGACATTCCGTACTCCACTTTCCGCCAAATTCGAGACATTGCATTTTCATTGGCAAAATTGAACACCGCGCTTTGTCTTAGCAGACTGACATAATGCCAGTAATAAAATATAATCATACACTCGAATGGGAATCGAACTCATAACCGATCACCTTTACAGTCAGACACTGTCCCAATGCACCACGACGAGCCCAATTTTATTCATACTGATGTCATTAACATGCATCCGTCATATAACAAGTAAGAAATGATAAGAAAACTATTTTCAATATCTTGAATCTTTAAATAAGGCCAAATATTATAACCATAAGTAATGTAACCATTTATGAGTGTTAGAACAAAGTGCGACGTTAGGCTCACCACTTAACACGTTAATGTTTTATGAATGGTGTACGGAGTGTTTTGACATTAATTTCTCTCTAACTGTCCCATGCTCTGTGGAATAAAGTTTAAATATATTTTATAACGATTTATAATGATTTCATATTTTCAACTCTAGCGACACTTGACAGCGCAGTGGCCGGCCGTACAATTTTAAATGTACCAACCCTAGTTCAAACCCTACTTTGAGTCCTAGTTTATATAAAGCATTCTTATACTTTTATTTTTATAATTTATTCTTTAAAATCATAGAACATGTGTGTGACATGTGGGTAATAGAGAAATGAAGTTTAACGATGATATAAAAACGTGATATCGTGGGATACAGGATTTATTTGATCGATATAGAACGGTTTGGCCGCTTGTTGGACAACTAGAAATAATAAATATCTTATTAAAGACGTCTTTTTGTGATAGAAGTAAGTTTTATATTAAAAGTATCTTGTATCTTCTGGTTAGTTCATTGTTATAATTTATATTTTTGTATTGCCGTAGCCTATCTAAATGCCCTATATGCTCAGTGGCTCGCTACTACTGCAGCGTATAACTGAAGCCCTGAACAGACATGTGAATAGCCGTGGTTTGGTTTTTGGCAGAGTCCCCTTTCCTAATGAAAATATAGCATCTACCAACTACTGCGATTATAAAAACTCTCCCGGCGTCTCTAAGTACTTAGTTCATTAGTAGTTATTTAGTATTTAATATAGTAATTTTTGTATGTAATATTGTGTAAAATAATTATAGACTGGAGTGCCGGTCGTGGCGCAGTGTGACAGCGTCTGACTGTACACGCCATCGGTTGTGGGTTCAATCCCCACTCGGGAGAGTGATTATATTTAAATATTTTCACTACCTTGCTCTGGTAAAGACAAAGAGCGGCGTTGAGTTCCACCACTCAACACGCAATGTCTCGAATTCGGTAGAAAGTGAAGTACGGAGTATATGTAAAATAGTTACTTATGTAAAATAGTTATACCTTTTATTTCTATTAAGGTTATTTTTATTTATGTCATAATTATGTATATTTAAATAACCTATCTTATAGTTAATAATATAAGAACACGTTCCCATTCATAAACATACATCAGTACAGCATACTAGATTACTTTACGAAATTTTTGAAAATTAAAATTATTTCCACCGCGAAAAAGCATTATTAATCACTTGACAGATAAGAACAAAAAGCGGGTGTGTCGGCTTTGGAATCTGTAAACAACAGAGGTCACGCTGAAAATGAATTATCTAAGCTATTATGAATACACACAATATTAAAGGAAAATCCAATTTTATACGCGTTGTCATAATTTTTGGTTAGCTTCAGTGAGCACGAGTATCGTAAGATAACTCTAAGAATGCTTTACAAACGGAAACAAGTTCCTTTTATCTATATATAATGTCATTATATACCTGTAATATATAAATAAGGTGTATATAAATTTCGAACTCACCTTTCAACATTTATTCAAATTTAAAGGAAAATTGGAAAAATTTGAAACACTTAAAGTTAACTTTCTGATGACATAATTAGGATTAAAGATGATATTAATTTTCTTTATTTTTCATATATTTTCGGTGGCATATATGTTTGGTCGGCCGATCGTGGTCCTGTAGGACGTCGTCTGACTGTAAACGCGATCGGTTGTTCGTTCTATTCTCATTTAGGGGAGTGATTATATTCAAATTATTATCACTTTCCCGCCCTTGTAAGATGAAGTGCGGCGTTAAGTTCCGCCACTCAACACACAATTTCTCGGATTCAGCTGGAAACGTAGTATAGTGTCTTGATTCTAGATACTTTCTATCTACCCTGCAATGCGGGATAAAAGTGTGAAGCTCAAAAAAAACGATTTTATACGTATTTTTTTAATATGCACTACCATTATATTATTATTTCATAGTTTAAATTAAATGATACTATCTTAAAACGGATTAAACGCGTATGATTTGGTATCCAAAAACACATTTTTGAAAACTAGACAAATTCTTAAATAGTTAAACAATTTTCTTATCCAAATGATCGTTTAACTCTGTGATTGTATGAATTATAGTTAATGTCATAATAAGTTTTTTATTTCATATAATTTTTACGTAACTTAAAACTATTCTTATAGATTTTAAAGACCATAGTATCTTTATGTGTGTTCCCTAAGTGTCTCCAGTTTCAGTTTAGCTTTACGCTTTATCCCTTGCGCGGTAGTCGGAGAGTACGGAGCGCCAAACGCTACGGTCCCTGCATACCTCTTTCACATCGTCCACAGTCATCAACCTCTTCATACATGCCCTTGGGGGGGTCCTCGTGTTTTTTACATGACCTTCCTCTCTTCCTTCTCCAGTATTATTGATACTGTGTTTTTGAATGTCAACCGAGGTCTCCCGCGACCTCTCGTACCGCTTATTAAATATAAGTAAATAAAGTTGGGGTTAAAGTTTTGAAATGTCAGATTGTGACCAAGGACTGCTGTAAAATGTGTAAAAATCGCGAATATATGGAAACTTATTATGTCATATTTTGTATAACGATACATGTTTAGAACTATGATCAATTGATTTGTAACATATCAAGAACTAAGCATTAGTAGTATTATTTAATATATAGTGTAACTGTAAGAGTTTATTTGCTTTTTAAAAAAGTCTCTTAAGCCTACTCTTTGGGGTACAAGTCCCAGATATGTTTCCACTACGTGATAGACCTGCCGGTGAAAATCACACAGAATCCATCTATGTTTTTTCTTCTTAGGGCTAAAAAAGAAAGCAGGAGTGATATATATCACTTACCAGACTGTTACTACCTTCTTCACAATATTAGGAATGTAGATAAAAAAATTAAATATAATCATGATAGAGATGAAATAAGACAGAATGTAAGATTAGGGCGGATAGAAAGATATTAGAACAAGTGAATGAGGTGGTATATCTGGGAAGTATATTTAGTAGAGATGGAAGATACGAAACGGATGTGGAAAGGCGTATTGCTGCTGGTAACAGGGCTCTTGTTTCATTGATGCGTCGGCAAGACGTCAGCGTACCTACACGTACGTTGCTATACGGCAAAGGTTAACGGTTCTGTCTAAAGGAGAATGAAAGAAAGATGAATGCAGTAGAGATGCGATCTCTTCGTCGGATATGCGGAGTCCGTTTAGCTGACCGTAGCTGACTAGATGCGTAGAATAGCAGTTACCGCGAATGTCATGGTAAGAATGAAGAAGAACGTGCTCAGGTGGTTTGGGCACATTGAGAGGCACACGAGGCGAAAGAGATATGCAGGGACCGTAACATTTGGCACTCCATTGTTTCTGATTACCCCGCAAGGGATAACGCATGAAAAGCCCCGAGGGACAATAAAACCCACAATCGATCGTTTTTATAGTGTTTCTCAACTCTGAAAAAACAGAGCGTGGCGTTTAGTTCTCTACTCATCATGCAATGTCGATTTCAAGCGGAAAGCATTCAAAGGAGTAGGTAGGACACTAGGTTGTCTTTTGGTTTTACTACCCTGCTATGCGGGTTAAGCGTGAAACTATATAAAAGTGTATAAAAATAGCTCCATATATGTCATTGATTAATTATTGACGTTTTGTCCAAATTAGTCATTCTAATTTGTTTTTAACAGTAATTACTTGCTTCCAAATGTATTCTGGACGCATAGCTTGTAATTAGTTACAATGTTGCTAATTGAATACGTTTTGCTATGCTTCTAATAATTTAAGTTTGTTTTTAATAAAACATACCCTTGTTGTTCTCTTAGGAAGGTAGACAGAAAGTACCTAATCAAGACATTCCGTAATTCGCTTTCCACCGAATTCTGGACATTGCGTGTTGAGTGGTTGAACTCAACGCCGCATTTTGTATTACCAGAGCGAGGAAGTGCAAATAATTTTTAAATGTAATCACACCTCTGAGTGGGGTTAAACCCACAACCGATCGCGTTTACAGTCAAACGCTGTTACACTGTGCCACGACCGGCCTCATAATTCACGGGATCGTGATGTGAGTGTATTAATACATATAATAAAATAGTAATAACTACACAGGCAATAGATGGAAGATGTATGAGAAATATTATTATTTCGTTTGTTTATCGTATCCCATTAAGAATTATTATGGGGCAATTCATGTTATCTAATTGAATCCAAAACAATGATTTTCAATTTTTTTATCAATTTATAAATAATTTATGTATTTTTTTATTTGTATAAAATTTTTCCGCTTAATAAACTTAAAGCAATAGAGGTCGTGTCAAAATTTTCATTATTAAATTAAATTTACATTGTACTCATTTAATAACTTTACAAGTAAATACAATTTTTAAAACTTTTTTGCAATATTTTTTTTCATGCTATGTAGGCAAAGAATAAATAGTAACATAACTCGGATCGCTCCTTTTAATACGTTTATAAAATTGTACTGCTTCGTGGCCGACGCGACGCTAATGCGAAATGTCATATTATATATATATATATATATATATATATATATATATATAATAATTTTCGAATACAAAAACAAAATTTTACTATATTCATCTAAGTCGTTATAACAGTCTAGAAGGTCGTAAACAACTTTCCAAACAGTGACGAGGGTGACAAAAGCTTCAAGTTACGCTCGAGGGGCAGCTTTCAAAATCTGGGAAGTAAAAACTAGTCACACTGAAATTGAATTGATAAAATATTTATATTTAAAATATTAAAATACAAACCTTGTTCTGAAGCCTTCTAGCTAATGTGTCATATGAAAATATTGTTATTTATATACATATGTACATCCAGCGTCCGAATGTAAGAGCGATCGGTTGTAGGTGCGATTCCCGCACGGGGGAATGGTTATAGTTATATAAACTTATTTTAATTTCTCTTTTTGGTAAAACCTAACGCTGCGTTGTGTTCATCACCCAAAACGTAATGTCTCAATTTCTGGCGAAAAGCAGTCAACGGAATGTCTTGACAGTAGGTTGTCTCTGACTACTCTTTTATGCGAGATAAAGAGTGAAGTTTCTTTTTTATATACAGTAAAAATTTTAATCATGAATTCTGAATCTTTAAATATTCCTTTAAGGTCGGCGCAGTATGACACCGTCTGACTAAACGCGATTGGTTGTTGGTTCAATTCCTATTCGATATTTAAATTACTTCACTTTTAGGCTCTGGTCAGACAAAGTGCGGTATTGAGTTCCGCCACTTAACATGCAACGTTTCGAATTCGGCGGCAAGCAAGCGGAGTACGGAGTGTCTTCACATAAGGTACTTCCTGTATACCCTGCTATGCGGGATAAAAGCGTGAAGCTAAAAAATAAATAAATTGTTAAAGAGGTCAAGAAGGTAGAAACTATTTTGCAAACAGACACAAACGACAAAAGCTTCCGGCCTTGCTTGAGGCGCAGCTTTTGTGATCTTCTGACACTAAAAATTACTGACGCTGACACCAATTTGGGATTTATATTATCTAAGAAATGTTAACGATGATGCCGGTCGTAGAGCAATGGGACAGCTCGTTCGATTCTCACTCGGGGGAGTGATTATATTTAAAGACAATGTGGAGTGTTCAGTGCCGCCACTTGACACCCAAAGATTCCAATTCAGCGGAAATCACAATACGTAGTATTTTGACACTAAGTACTTCCTGTCTACCCTGATATGCATACTGCAAAAGCATGTAAACATAAAAGTAAAATAATAAGTAATCAACCTGTCTTTGTTGCTGCCTTTCTGTTAATTTTTAATAAAGTAAGTAAAGCATATTCATACAACACATATAAAATAACTATAAAGCCATGACTTGATTACATCCAATAATAAACTGTTTAATGTAAAGATTACTGTTTATATGATATATAACTAAAAATTTATCAATTCTTCATACAAAAATAATAAATTTTTATTAGCTTCACACTTTATCCTGCAAACCAGAGTAAACAGGAAATACCTAATGTTAAGCAATACGTACTCCAATTTCCAACGAATTCGAAACATTGCGTGTTGAGGGCCCGAACTCAACGCTTTGTGGTACTAAAACGAGGAAATGAAAATAGTTTAAACATAATCGTTCTCCCGAGTGGGAATTAAACCCACAACCGATCGCGTTTACAGTAAGACGCTGTTCTAAACACCAACAACCTAAAACATCAAAATAAATTAATATTTACATTGTCTATATAAATCGCATCACTTCCATATTTGAAACTTATTTCTTAGTTGTAAAGTTTTCGACCCATTTCTTAGTTTCTGCTTCTTTATTGTGATATTTTGAATAGACCAGGCTGTATAAAATTTAGGTTGTTTAAAATTATATAAACCCATCCAACCCATTTTATTTTGACTCAATTTTTTATAAGCCTTTTTGTGGCACAGTAGAGGAATATTGAAATAGGGTTATCGAATGAATTGAGTCCGTCGTAGCAGTGAGACGACGCTTGGGTGTATACGCGATTGGTTGTGGGTACGATTTCTTCGTTCGGTGCTGCCACTCACCACACAAAGCGGTAAATAGAGTGTCTTGACACTATGACACTTAACACTATATTATATATGAAAAAAAAAATCTGCTGAAAAAATTAAAACTGAACACGATGTGAATGTTTATTTAATATTTAAAAAAAATCTGCTTCGTTCAACTTACACAAGGTGGATCTGTTACTACTTATGTCATAAAATAGCTAGAAAATGGGAAAACTCAGTGTCACTAAAATTAGTACCGCGTGAATTATAACTTTATTGAGCTTCACACTGTATCCTTGACGGAGTAGTCATAGACAACACCGTCATTATCCTCTTCATACATGCCCTCAGGTCCTCATGCTTTTTACGTGACCTTCCTCCAGTATATTTGAAACTCTTTTTACAAAGGTCAAGCGAGGTCTCTCGACCTCTCGTTCCAGAAATTTAGTATGCAGGTAACATGTGAATAATTTATCATAATTTTCAAATTCATACTTTAATACAATAAACGAAATTAACAAAACTATCCTTACTTAATAAAAAAAATATATTTACACTAATTACCAGAAGGTTTTCATATTAAAAATCCAGTTTTCAATTAAATTTAGTTGAAACACTGATTTAATTAATGCAGCGGTACGAAGCGTTGACTGGTGTCGCTAGCTTTAGTGCAATGATGGTTGTCTAAATATACGTGTATATATTACCAATAGGGTTAACAAGTTTTGGGAAAGAATAGCAATTTTAATATTAAAATAATTTATCTGTAATTTAATTCTAATAATAATAAGCCGTTTACTTTTTTCTTTTTGGCTTCACGCTTTTATCCCGCATAACAGGGTAGACAGTAAGTGCCTAGTGTTAAGACACTCCGTACTTCGCTTTCCACCAAATTCGAGACATTGCGTGTTTTGTGTGGTGGAACTCAACCCCGCACTTTGTCTTTACCATAGCGAGGAAATGAGAATAATTTAAATATTATCACTCCCCTGAGTGGGATCGAATTCAAAACCGATCGCGTTTACTGTGAGACATTTACCTCTAAATGCATATGCATGGTGCATTATTACATTTTTACAATTTTTGTCTGCCAGTCTGTTTGTTTGTATTTGTTCCGGCTGATCTCTGGTCCAATAACGACGGGATTTTTACTGTTAGATAACTGGTGTTAATAAGGAAAAAAATCCGGAAATTATAAATTTCAAGCAGATCAGTTCATTCCACTTTATAAAATCGTTTATGTCAAGGATATTGGTGTTGTGTGCTACATTTATTTTATGTGTTTAATAGATAATGTGTACATTTAATTATTCTCCTTTGTCTGCTTTGGTGAACAAAGCGCAGTGTTTATTTCCGCTACTTATTATGCAACATTTCACAGTCAGGCAGCACGCGCACAACGACACTCAGCCTATACGCTAGGTTATCTATGACTACCCTGGTCAGCAGTTTAACGCGTGAAGCTGCAGAATTAAAATTTTAATATTTTTTCTAGTCAGATTCTCTTAGTACAATAAGACAGCATTTGATTGTAAAAGCTATTGTAAGTTTGAACCCCATTTGAGGGAATAATAATAATTTTGTTTTCAATTTCTCCACTCCAATATTTTATGTTCCACCAATAAACACACAATATCTTAAATCATTGTGAAAAGTGTCTTGCCATTAGTTTCTCTTGGACTACCGTGTAAATGTGAAGCTGTAATTGAAAAAAAAAATAAAAAAATATATACATTTCCAGATTAAAATCAAATAAAATATAAAATGAAACAAACTCACGATTAACAAACACCCTTTTAAATTTGACAATATTTGGTAAAATATAAAATCTAAACCAAAAAAAATCGAATATTCCAATTAGAATGTAACTTTTACAAATGCTGATTTCCATTGCAATTACCACTTACCTGATTAAATGTATTCTTCCATTGGCTTGTTAGCAAATTGACTCTTAATCACTAACAATACTACACTTATAGATACTTATACATAAGTTGGGAACTAAGTAAATTATTTAAGGTTACTTTTTGATTAATCAAATATTTATTTTATTTTGAATCATGTACTTAAGCTGGTTTAAAAACACAGTAATATTGTGTGTTAATATTAAAATAAACAGCTTTTTAATCATATATATATATATATATATATATATATATATATATATATATATATATATATATATATATATATATGTGTGTGTGTGTGTGTATACCACATATTTTTTTAGAATTTATATCTGTCTGTCAGTTTGTTCTTGCAGTCCCTGGAACGGTTCAACCGATTTTTAC
Source organism: Dryadula phaetusa (assembly GCA_032432895.1). Lineage (NCBI taxonomy): Eukaryota > Metazoa > Arthropoda > Insecta > Lepidoptera > Nymphalidae > Dryadula > Dryadula phaetusa. The sequence goes on from JAOYRS010000034.1 coordinate 892,349, forward strand.
ACGGCTTTTACTAACAGATAGCCGAAGTATTAAAAATTAACTAAGGTTATGTTTTATTTTATATGTCTTTAAAAAGATCCAGATATGCTCAATTTAGTGTTATATTTCATTGATCTATTATTTATAAGTATTATTGAAGTTAAATAAATTTCATCTTTTATTAACACGATTTTATTAACATCTTCGATATCTATATTTGTATGTATGTATGAATTAATATTATTAATCGTTCGTTCGTTTCGTGTTGAGTTTAAATATTTATTATATAAATATAAGTAATTTGTTTACTAAAACTTATTGGGAGAATATACTTATAATGGTGGGGACCAACACATTAAATATCCTAAAGTAACTTGTATATAGTAATAATAAAAATAATCATGTTACTGACATTTTGAAAAAACCTATCGAACTCACGCCTCTTGGAAATAGTCCAAACGCTCTGGTCGCTAAACCATGTGTTCTTTTTCCAGCTGCGTCGAAATTATTTTACGTTTTTTGCAATTTATGTTTTTAGATTTTTTCAAAATGTTTTTTCTAATCCTACTTGTAGAATGACATTTTTGACATAGTTAATTAATAACGAATAAAAAAATACACTTTCGACGGCGATTGCATTATTTAAGCTTAATTTCACATTACATTAGGCGCCCCTGCTCTACGACGACGTTCGACGGATTTTAACGCAATATTCCTTAATAGACTGGGTAATTAAGAAAGATTATAAATGTGTAAAAAGTTTATGATGTACGAAAGAACGCCGCGTACGAGTAAGCCGCGAGTGAGTCGCTAATATAAAATAAACCTGATCAACAGCGAACGGTTGAATCAAAAATTGACCTTCGACCTTTCATTTACAGTGTAAGATTAGTGAACTCTTGCAATATAAACAAACTTTAACAAATTATATGGTGTTCATGAGTTAGCTCGCTAATGACCTACTGCTGGCTCATCCAAAGCCTACACCCGTAGGAAGCTCTTAGGCCTTAAGGTGTCTATCGCACATATATTTTTCTGATTAAATATATTTGGTCGCGACTGGTACTCAGATCTACGACCTTTTGATTCTAAGACGGTACACTTAAATATCCATTGAGTTGAATTGTATCAAATTGGTATGGTTATTAATGTATGAAAGTCCAGCCATACACAATTTTTTTTTCGATTGTGTAGTATGTTTTTGGCCCTACCGGCCTTGACAGCGTCACCGGGTTTTGGGGGAGGCCGAGTTAGAAGAGCTATGAAAGCCATCAACCTAGAACATAGTGTCACAAGGGCACCTCCTGTGAGGCACCGTTTGTAGTGGGGGACTTGCCTGTCTGGATCAGGCCTATTATAATCGATCGTTTACGAAACCTCGTCTTCACCGGCGAGGACGATGTGAGTAGCGTGTGCACTTGCGAGTGTGTATGAGTGTCGTTAGCGAGCGTAATGGCGTCAGCGTATTCTGATAGAAGAGTTTGCGGGGTCCCCATAAATGTCAGGCCGTATTCTAATCGCAGGCGCTTAACACCAGCGGATTCGGATGGGTAGTTGATCTTTCGAAGTAGTTTCAGAAAGTTTGCAATAGTGCTCTTTGATGGAGTTTAACTTAATGCCTCTATGGAGATCTATATTGAGCAAGTATCACGGTGCGCCCGTGGCCATGCATAATAATTTATTCTAAAGAACTTGAAAATGTCCGAGATCCATGTGCCCACCAATACAACACTGGCATATGTGAAAATTGGCCTAATATACGTGGTAAACAGGTGGATTTTGTTTCTTAGAAACATTTTATTTTTGACGCATCAACGAGTAGAGTCTACTGAGGACGAAAGTCACTGTTCGGTACACGTTATCTATGTGGGTTTTGAAGAACCGCTTACTGTTTAAAAGTAATCTTAGATATTTGTCGGATTTAACCGTTGGAATCGATTTGCCTTGCAGTTTGACTGTCGGCATGACCTCATGTCTACGACGGGGGAAAAGAACTGAGACGCTCTTCTCGGGGTTGACCTCTATGAGCCAATTAGTGAGCCATTGGCCCAGACGGTTTGTCATGGCTTGGAGTCGTTTTGCTATGTTGACCGTATCGTGGCCGCTAGCGAAGATTGCCATGTCGTCTGTTGTCTCGTGATCCACATGTAATTTCATACTTCTACATATGACTTCATGGTCCACATGTGATATTGTGCATCCATATATGGTATTATGGCCCACATGTGATTTCGTACATCTACATATGACTTCATAGTCCACATGTGATTTTATACATCAATATATGGTATCATGGCCTGCATATGATTTCGTACATGTACATATGACTTTTTGGCCCATTGATTGTGATTTCGTATATCTACATATGACTTTATGATCCACATGTGATTTTGTACATACTTATATGATATCATGGTCTACATATGATTTCATACATCCTCATATGATTTCGTGGTCCACGTGTGATTTCGTACATCCACATACGACTTGATCGTACACATGTGATTTTGTACATCCACATATAACATCATGTTCCTCATCATGGTACATCCACATATGATGTCGTGTATACTTATATCATGCTCTAACAATTTGGATTAAAATAAATGCACAATAATTTTTCAAAATATAAAAATCTAATATTCTTTACTCATTTTATTCCACATATCAGGGTAGACAGAAAGTACTTAATGTCAAGACCGTTTGTACTTTGCTTTCCACTGAATTTGGTGGTCGTGGTGGAACTCAACGCCGCACTTTGGCTTTATTAACTCCTCGCTCTGACTTTGTCAGAGCGAGGAAGTGAAAATAATTTAAATATAGTCACTCCTCCGAGTGGAGATCGAATCTAGAGCCGATCGTTTACAGTCAGACACTGTTTCACTGAGCCACGACCGGCCTCAATATGATCTACTACTACTTGAACTTTATTTGAATAATTAAATTAAAATATGTGAAATTGTGACGTTTCTTCTGTTTCACTTTGTTTAATAAAAAAAGTATATTGACTACAATTGTCCAGAAAAAGCTTACGTCAATGTCTATTATTCCTACAAAATTTCAAACTTTTTCAATCTCATGAAAATAAATAAGACCAAAGCAATGCAAAGAAATTTATGACAGAGACCGGATACAGATATTATTGAACGGAAGTAAAAATGTCATGCACCATACATATAATTTAAGTATAACGTAGATATTCTTATGCTGTTTTTCGTTTATTTGAAGATTTTTTTAAATGTACATTTTACAAAATTAGTTTTTGTAACATAATAGAGTAGGCAGAGTGAAACTAGTGGGTAGACACTCTGTTTTTAACTTTTTTCCAAAAATTGTGCTAACTTGTGCTCAATGGCGAAACTCAACGCCGCACTTTATCTTTTTAGAGCGGAGAAATGAAAATAATTTGAATTTATACGATTATCAGTGTTTGCAGTTAGACGCTATTCCACTGCGCGATGGTGATGGTGTTTCTTCTCGAATACTACATTTCGTGTACCACCCATATTAACATTATTATTCATACATATCTTAGTTAAGTTATTGCATCTTTCACAGAATTATTTTAAGTATTTTTTTATAGCTTCACGCTTTTATCCCACACTTCTTGACTATCTTGACACTAGGTACTATCTATCTACCCTACTAGGGTACATAGAAAGTACCTAGTGTCTAGACACTCCATACTTCGTTTTCCGCAGAATTCGAGACATTGCAAGTTGAGTGGCGGAAAATAATAATATAAATTTGATCACTCCTCCGTTTGGGGATCAAACCCACAATCAATCGCGTTTACAGTCAGATGCTGTCACACTGCGCCACGATTGGCTTCAATTTTTTATATTAATATTTTTTATTCCAGACACTGTCATCTCAAGTAACGTCCATATCAACACTATCAGTCATAATATTCGTACTGGCGATAGTCCTAGCGATGGCGTTGCTACCTGCTGCGGCGGAGTGGGAAGCCTTAGCCCTTTCCGGATCCATATTGGTAACAATATGTCTCGGTACTGGAACTCTAATGGCAACACACCATGCACCTTTGCCGTTGTTTGCTTTGATATTGGTGAGTAAGAAATTAGTTAAATTACTCAAATAAACGCGATTAATTCGTTTAAAATATTTTTATTTAAAACTAACTGGAATTTAACATCTCTCGATTTTTTATAATTCTGAAATAAATCTAATGTAGCTTGTTACATCAGTTACCTGTCAGTAAAAGATTCTTAAAAATTGAGTTATTCCAGAAACTAGTCAGAAAAGACAGACAAAAACAGTTAAAAAATATTTTGGCATATGTATCGTGCATACATATTACACATACCATAATATTACAAACAGAAACTCTAATATTATTTATTTTAGATAATGCGCGGTGTGTGGAGTAACGGTACTTAATACCGCAGCTGATCTTACCAGAGCAATGAAAATAATTTAGACAATATGATCATTCTACCGAGTGAGAATCGAATCTACACCCATTCGCACTTAAAGCCGGATACTGTCCCACTACAACAAGACTGCATCTAAATAAGATCTTTGATATTCGCGATTTTTAACACATTTTAAATGAAACCATTTTAAACTGATTAATCCCGTATATTTTGGTATTCGAAATTACATTTTTGAAAACCTTACGTTTCAAACACTTTACAGTAGTCCGTGGTCACAGGTAGACTGTTTATTGTATAATTTAGTATGTTAATAAATTAAAATGTTGCTACCGACCAAATTAATTAAATAAACTATAGCATGTAAATTTTAAATGAACATAAACAGTGTCCTCATTAACATAATATTTGAGTTGCCTACCACCTAGCAAACAAACCCAAGTGAGATAAATGAACTTAAATCCTTCAGGACAGTTTCGTAAGATGAATGACCAACGGACAAGTGAATATCATATTTATAATCTAAGTATTAACATATTTTAAGCTTCACGAATTATAAGGGCTTAGTTTAAGTTTTGGTTTCCTTTGCTCTTAAATTATTTAAATTTTAATTCCATATTACTTTAAGGAAATATGAATCCGTTATAACTAGATTTAACGCGTAAACAACGCTTTGCTTCGACAGCATGTTTTTACTTTGTCTTTGTGTATCAAATATATGATTAATTAAAAAATTATTGTCTATTATACTTCATGATTCTAAGATCATTTAATATTCTGGTTTTTTTTTCGAACATTGCAATGAATATCACGATAAAAATTGTATATGATTCTCCAGGCTATAAGCTATTGTAATGCCAAAATCCGAAAACAAAAAACGGACAAACAAACAGACAAAAATTCAACTCAGTACGATTATAAATAACTAAAAGCCATACAATCTTGAAATATGATGTCAGCGACACGAGCGGGTTATATTTTTCACTCGTTACCCTTTTCATCTCTTGAAATTAACTTGGTGATTATTAATATAGGTACATAATAATGAAAATATTTGGTGAGTTCTTATATTGAGTGTTAGCATTAAAATATTTTTTCTTTTCATGTTTATCCCGCAGAGCAGGGTAGTGAGAAACACCTAGTGTCGAGACACTCCATTTTTCATTCCTCCCGAATGCGAGATATACTCCTCTTCAAAAGAAGAAGAGTATAAAATTTGGCACAGTTATAGTTTATATAGAAAAGGGATGTTGATTGCTAATATTTTGTAAAAATAACACATAATTGTGTTAGACATACACGTTTATATAAAGTAACATACACGTTGCTAGGGCAACGCGTTAACAGGACATTTAGTAAATTATAACTGTTCTAAATTACGAGTACGTACTCCTTCATTTGGGTAATTTAATATACTTATTGGTAGATAGCTAAAAAAATAACAAGTAGAATTAAATAATTAAGAACCAAAGATGTTAAACTTCACCTAGACGATGCCGAGAGCAGAAAATAATGGCAATTTCATTGAATTTCTTATAAATATAGATTTTATTACACTAAACAATACAGAAACTTTACAAATTATAACAATATATAATGTTTATATTTACATATAATTAAATTTCTCAAAGCCATTTTAATTTAGTTGTCTACATATATGAAAGTTCGTCCGATATCGTTTTATAAGTTACCTGTTGTTGATACGTGTGAAAGTAAACAAATTTAATATGAAATAATTCAATTATAATTTATACTCACGAACTGATAATTATCTTGAGGTTAGAGGCAACAGTGTACGTCTTTCTTTGTTTTAGTCATATTTGTAGGTGAAATAGAAGAGAATAGTGACAAATTACTATTATTAAATATTTAATTTAGTTATGTAACACGAGGTTTTATTATTTTAGAAGAAAAAGTAGCTTGAAGTTTTAAGTTTTCAAATAGTCAGAAAATCTAGTGTCAATACACCTAGTATCCAATAAGTCTATCTGAAAGTATTGTATTGGTTTATGCGAGCGTTATGGTGTTTATCAGATCACATATCTCCTTTTACTTTTATATATTCATATACATTATAAGTACTTTAACTTTCGTGATTTTTACATGTTTTAAGTAAAACTATTTTAAACGGAATAATAGACACCTGTCTATCTGTGACCACGGACTACTGTAAAAAGTTTGAAACATTAGGTTTCCAAAAATGTATATTCGAATACCAAAATATTCGCGATTAATCTGTTTAAGATAATGTGTAAAAATCGCGAAACTCAAAGGTCTTGTTAACTGGTAATATAGTTTTTACGTCAAACCCCACCAGACGTATGCCGCGTCAGATTGGTATGCTCTGACCAGTGCCACCAACAAAAATAAACTCCAGACAATACTATTAGACGCGCGGCCCAGGCTCCTTGGTACGTGTAACCTTGCATACAGACTTCCGTATATTCCGGTTGATATCTCGAAACACGTGCATCTTCGGGACATCGCACCATGGCACACGAGACCACCGGACAGAAGAAGACTTCTCAGGAACCTCCTACTCCCTATTCCCAATTCTTCTACCTTGATCGCTGGATCATCTCAGCTAGTCCTCCCCTGGGTAATCAGTGGTCTCATCCAGCTGGGTCGTCGGTCCAAACGTCCGTTTGTCCGTCTGCCAAAAAGGTCCCAACTCATAAATGCCTATAATTAGGCGATCCAAGGGACCTATCCATATTAGTGGGCAATGCAAGAGTCAACAATCAGAGGAATATTAATTTTTTATTTTATATTTAGCGTAAAGATAAGGCAATCGTATCGTTATAGGACGTCGTCTGTTTATACGGTTGTGGGTTCAATTCATACTCGGGAGAAGAAGTACAATATTTAATTTATTTTCTCTTGCCCCTCTGGTAAGATAAAACGAGGCGTTGAGTTACGCCACTCACCACATAATGTTTAGTAATCAAAATATAGAGTGTCCTGGCACTTAGTTCTTTTTACAAATAGTATACGAATAGTATTTTATGAATAGTAGGGTAGTTAACCCTACTATTCCTAAAACGACCTGACCTTGAACCAAGCGGCTATTGTAATTTAAAATATTGAAAGTAATCTTACAAATAATTCCCGAGAAATTCTGTTTTTTCAATAATCCTTGATTAAGGGAAAACTGGTTTTCCTATGTTTGGTTCAATCTTCCAAGTGTTATATCTCAAAAGAACACTATAGTTTTTAATATTCACTCTTTCATCCCATAAAGCTGAGTAGACATGAAGTACCTAGTGTCAAAACACTCAGTATTTCACTTTCCGCTGATGTCAGGACATTGCGTGTTTAGTGGCGGAACTCAACGCATCGGTTTGTATGACAAACTAGAGCGAGAAAATGATAATTGAAATATAATCATACCCCAGTGTGGGAATCAAACCCAAGACTGATCACGTTTATAGTTAGATGCAGTCCCACTGCGCCACGACCGGCCTAAAAGTATATATAGTATATATGTATGTATATATGTATGTATATATGTATGTATATATGTATGTATATATGTATGTAGTATATATATTTAAAAATTATGAAAACAGATAAACGAAACTGTTCACGCGATTGTTTTTGGGTTCGATCCTCACTCAAGTAAAAGATGGTATTAAAAATATTTTAAAATACCCATACATAAGATAAATCGCGGCGTTTAGTTACGCCACCCAATATCCACAATGCTTAAAATCAAAGTAAAACACCTGTAAAAAATATTCTATAAAACAAACTATGCAGACAAAGTCACTATAAAGTAACAATTCCCAGCTCTTGGTCAATCACAATCAATTCTTGCAGTTAATAAAAGAGTAAAAGAAATACTCCATTGGAAATTCAATTTGCCATGTAGAGCTCTCTATCTGCACTAGCGAGCGGAGGACATGTGAAGTGTAATGCTAAATTGAGACTATATTAAACGAAAATACTTACTTAGATGTGAACTTTTTATAATAATTCTAACTTTTAGACTAGTTTTTAAAATAAATCTAGGTGGTTAATATTCAATAATTATAGTAATAAGTATTAATACATTTAATTATTGTGAGGCCGGTCGTGGCGCAGTGGGAGTGGGGAAGCTGACTGGAACGAGATAGGTTGGGGGTTTGATCTCCACTCGGGGAAGTTATTATATTTTAATTATTTTTACTTCCTCGCTCTGATAAGACTAGAGAATAAAAAACTTGAAGCTAAAAAAAAGAAAAAAAAATAGATAACGCGCGGTATTGATTTAACCATACACCACATTCGAGGACAACGGAGTGTTTTCACACTATGTTGTCTCTAACTACCCTGCTATGCGATATAAAGCGTGAAGCTGTTGTTCCTATAATTTATGAGTTCTAATGACATTATAATGCAGAGGAATTCAGTCAGCATCTAAGCACGATAGTTACGGATTCTATCACCAATCAGTGGAACCTGGAAAGCAATAAGCTTGAATGTGGGAAAATACTGCCAGTCAACACCTTGCTTAATAAGCAGGTGGATCCGGTGTGCCTATCCTACTATTAGAATATAGAAATGTAATAAATTGAAGTAATAATAATAACGCCAGAATTAGCAAAATTGGTAACACAGAACACAGCCTACTATTCGAAAGTTCACGAGTAATAGAGCCTCATGTGACTTTAACTGTCGAATTATATAGGCATCGGAACAAAGGAATGCAAATTATAGTTAAAAAGGAGGGTAGGTGTTTTATAATAATTTAATTATTCAAATGACTTTCTTTAAAATATAACTATTAAGATCGAATGGCGTCTCTTAATTACTTATATTCAGGACTGATACAATATTATCATTTTATAAATAAATTACGCTAACATTACTCTAATATATTATAGCAGATGCTATGTAGGAAAAAGCTTGAAGCTGCAAATTTAAATAGTCGAAATATTTTAGTAAAGGCAGTTAAATTTGGGGCCCAACCTTGATATCTACGAATATATATAACTACCCACCACAATTAGATGAATTTGTCAATTTCGATAATGCCCGAGCAAACAGAACTGCGAGCAGCAACTAGTAAAGTAATTAACCGACTTCCCTAAGGAGGAATCAGTATCTTTTTTTATGAATGTATAATGATTACGCCTCAAAAAAAATTATTTTCCGTTGGGCCAAGTAGTTTCGATTTTATAATCATATTTGTTAATTTGACTATATCATATTCACGACTCTTTTTACGTATTTATTACAATATCTCCGTTATTTGTGAGCCGATATTATTTTTTCTAATAAATAAATATTTATTTTTGCAATTGTTTATTTGAAAGAGTATACTTCGGAATTGTCCCATAAACAATTGTTGCACATCTGATGAAGATCTTCGGAGATATCAATGGAAATCTTCAATGAACACCAGCAAATGATAGTATTTTAATCTGTAGATAGCCGAGGACCTCTTATATATAGTTTCCCCACAGTTGTCTCTCCATAGGTTTCGGAAATATCGGAGTTCATTAGTACTTAAAAGGCTTGGTATGTATACGATACTGATATTTTCACGTTTAAATGCGAATAATCAACAGTTAGTCTGATTTTGTAATTCGTAAAGTTAATGCATTTCTAAGGCATTTGACTTGGCACCGACCTATGAGTTGGTAAAAAATTAAATTATAGTAGTTATGTTATTAATTTGTTGTTTACAAGATGTATTTAAATTATTTTTTTTATAATTTAGACACAAATTGTTTTTTACTTTTTAGTTTTTGACGTAGGTTTTTTTAAACTTACTTTACTGTCATAATTATTACTTCTGATCACACTTTGAAGACGTGTCATTAGTAACAATGTGTTTGTAATCAAACTGTCGGCTAACTAGAATATATCACAGTGTATGTCAAGACAGTTTAATTTAAAGGGTGTTATGAAAAGGGCTCATGAGTTATTGCATTGACATCTTTATACTGTAGTTCCTGGGCTTGAATAAAATTCCTGGATTGGTCATAAATTATAATATTTAAATCATCATTATAATATTCAAGTGTTTGTGTAATTTATTTTTTAATAGAACACATTGTATATAAGTCCTAAATATAAGTAATTACGGTGTATCATTAGATCTTAATAGTTATATTTAGAGGAAGTCAATTGATCATTGGGCCCCACAACGTCACGTCTTGATGGCTGTGGTGGGTAGGGATCTCTATCACTACTACTACCTAATGTTGTGGGGACCATGCTGAATAGTCTGCGAAGGTCTCCTTCTGTGAGTCAGTAATCACTCTGAAGGAGACCGCGGAGCGGGTGTGCGGGACCAGCGCAAATGCATACCCGCTGTGCCGTCGTAGGCTAGGAGGTGGGAAAAGGCGGTACGCACTTCTCCAATTCCCCCTACCCTAGAGCTACTGTGCTACTGTGGGAGGATCATAGCGATCTTCCTGCCAGTCATCTGTAAAGCAAATCTGCCTTGCGCTCTGCATAAATATCATTTCCCAGCCAAAAGAAAGTAAGCAATAATAAGTGTGTAGTATTTGTATTGCAACAATAAGTTTTAAATGAAACTATTTTATATGGATTAATTGCGTTTATTATGGTATTCGTAAACACATTTTTGGAAACCTGATTTTTCGAACTAAAAATATACGCGATTCTTAATTTTAAAATAATTTCGTTTAAAATGTGTAAAAATCGCGAAAATCAAATATTACAAAAGTAAATTTATATAACAAATTGATTAAAAACAAAAAAAAAAAACTGGCTAAGCCTGATTTCAAAGGCGAGAACATTTTTACGATGCAAATCTTTTCAAGTTAAAACGTTTTTAAAACTTTACAAACTACTCTGTATTTGTAGTTTCACGTTCACTTTTCCATATAAATTGATTTTTAAATGGACTTTATAATCTAATTTGTCAACAATAGATTTTAAAACCGGCTTCGGTTTTTGATATTTTTCTTTTGTGAGAAAATGGTTGCGGGCTGTCGTGGTGCAGCGATTGACTGTAAATGCGACCGGTTGGGGGTACAATTCCCACTGAGGGAATAATTATATTTAAATTCTCATTGTCTCGATCTAGTAAGACATAGCACAGCGTTAAATTCTGCTACTCAACACGCAATGTCTCGAATTCGACGTAAAGTGGAGTGTCTTGATACTAGGTACTTCTAGTTTACTCTGCTATGTGGGATAAAAGGGTGAAACTAAAAAAAAATATCTAGGTCTAATTTTAGCCTTTCTCATGCGTACCAAGACTGAGAGAATACTTACACAGTCCGTGTTCCGTATCTTTTTATTATATTGTTCATAATAATATACGCATATTTACGCTACTAACACGCTACTAACACAAATAAAGAATTATCAGAAGGAAATTTCTTAATTATCGGAAGAATGTCTTAATCTATAATATTTTATGATACTTGATTTTCACGCATAGCATAGGTCAAAACATTCTTCCCTCCACTTTCCTTCTGAAACGGAGAGATTGTGCGTTGAATTAGACTTCAACGCCGGGCTTTGTCTTACCAGAGCAGAGAAATGATAATATATAAAATATAATTATGCAACTGAATGGGAATCAAACTCACAACCAATCTAGTTTACAATCAGCCAATGCACCAAGATCGAAATTTATTATACAATCGTTCTATTAATCTAGTGAAAACTTTTCAAAAAGCACAGATTGTTCCCTTCGAGCTCACACTGAAAGCACTTAACGTGTTTGCGTTATTCGCTCTCATTCTGAACTTCCGTTGCATCTACTTTAATGCGCTTTGTTTTAATTCAGCAAGTTTTTGAATTTGATAGCGTAAAAAATCACTGAACGTGACTGAAATCTCTTTAAGAAATTCCGAATAAAAGATAAAATAAGCTAGTATTTGGTTTAAAGAAACGCTACCTAGGTGAATATTACCTATTATATTTTTCATACTTTCTGATAACTTAAGCATTGTATACTAGTTAAGACAAAACGCGGCGGTGAGCTCCGCAACTTTATTCGCAATGGCTTGGATTCAAACGGAAAGCGGCGTACAAAATGTTTTAACACTAAGTTTGTTCTGTCTACCCTGCTATGTGGGATAAAGAGTGAAGCCATGTCAGTTTCGGAGTTCTTCCACTACATCATATACCGCGAGGCAATTCCTATGGCCTCAACTTAACGTCGAAAGGTTTTAGTAGGTATTTAGGATACAGCTATCAATCCCATAGTATTATCGGCCACCTCAACCACCTGAGCGTCCATCCTCAGTCAAGCTGACACCTTTAAAATGGTTTCCTGTTATAAAAATTTAGTGGTTTTGTTAGTCTCATTTTAACAAAAAAGAAGGCATGAAATCTGAAATTTAAATTCTGATATTTGAATTTATAGCTGTCATATACAGACATATCAGAATCCTGCCGCGTTGTCTATTTATGGTATAAAATATAACTAACTAGTTAGGCTGGTTAGGCAACTGCCTAGGTTACATGTAAAATAGTAAAGTGTATATTCATACGTGAAACAACATTTTTGAATCCCTTTTTAAGATAATTACGCGAACAGAGGAGTATGAAATTTGGCACAATTATAGTATATATATATATATATATATATATATATATATATATATATATATATATATATATATATATATATATATATATATATATATATATATATATATATACAAATAAATTAAATTAATAAAATGTAACACATACTACCAAGTGTTTAACATACACGTTTATATAAAGTGACATACACGTTACAAAGGCCACGCGTTGTCAACGCGTCAACGGGACTTCTAGTAGAACTCATTACCATTAAGACCTAGGCCAGTTACTTGAAAACAATATTTAGTAAGAAAATTAAAATTTTCTTTGCCATGCGTATTGTACATAGCAAAATAGATTACAGTACCTAAGTTATTATTGAATTAATTTAATATAGAATTTTACAAGCAACAAATATATATATATATATTAATTAAATACTTAACAGGTTCTTAGTAATTATCATAAATATGTTTTTTTGCTTAACGCTATTATTCTGCATAGCAGGGTAGGTACCTAGTGCCAAGACACTCGGCTTTACTCCGCTTTACACTGAATCGATGCGTTGCGTGTTGACTGGTGGAACTCAACGCCGCGCTCTATCTTACCAGAGCGTGGAAATGAAAATAATATCCTCCTACTAATAATATAATACTACTGACTATTATATAAAGTTTAACTTTAAAATTATTATCATAAATATATTTCGCTAATTTTCCTTTAAACTATATACAAAACACAGTAGTATGTAAAACATTTACTATTTTTAAAGTGTTTATAAAAAAAAAATTTATACGTTTTTTCAAAAATGTTTTCTAATCTTAAGTGTGGAATAACACTATAAAAATAGTAAATATAAAAATAAAATAGCAATCTCTCTTGTTAAACGATTATTTCTTAATAATCTTTAAGTAGTAGAAATTTGTAAAAATCAAAGAGGCGCGGGTTCGAATCCCGCTGCGTTCAAATTTTTATACGTTTTTTCAATAATGTTTTCTAATCCTAAGTGTGGAATAACGCTTTAAAAATAGTAAATATAAAAATAAAATAGCAATCTCTCTTGTTAAACGATTATTTCTTAATAATATTTAAGTAGTAGAAATTTGTAAAAATTTCTCTACAGAGATGCTAACAACATAAATAAGTTGTAAGAAAACGTATAAGAATTTCGATGCAGCTGGTAGTAGAACGCATGGCTTAGCGGTCAGAGCGCTTGGACGGTATCCAAGAGGCGCGGGTTCGAATCCCGCTGCGTTCAAATTTTTATACGTTTTTTCAATAATGTTATGTAAACCATTGTGTATTAGGTAAGACATAGCACGGCGGTAAGCTCCGCCAATTAACGAACAGTAGATAATATGTGTAATATTTATTTTATCATTTTTCTAGCTTCACGCTTTTTATCCCTCATAATAGGTTAGATAGAAAGTATCTAATGTAAAGCTTCACTATTCACCGAATTCGAGACATTGTGTGTTGAGTGGTGGAACTTGACGACGCATTTTGCCTTACCATAGGTAGGAAGTGACAATATATACTCTCCCCCGAGTGAGGATCGAACCCACAACCGGTCGCGTTTACAGTTAGACGCTATCCAACTGTGCCATGACCGGCCCCTAATATTTTTCAATGCTGTTAAAACCTGCAATTTGTCTTCCAATGTTTTTTTAACTACATTTATTCAATTCGTACATATATGTACACGTATTAATGTGTCTAGAATATAAATAAAATTGAAGGGTAAGGGGTTTGTAATATTAAAATATTTTTTTTTACTAAAATTATACACAGTACGTAACCAAAATATTATTTAATACAATTATTATCTGTCTGTTGTTTTTTCTGATTTTTCTCCAGAACGGCTGGACAGATTTTGATGGAACTTCCACTGGCAGACAGCTGATGTAATAAGGAGTAACATACTTTAAATTTAGAATTATAAAATTGACTAACAAATATATATCTAATTTGTTTCTAGATGGTACACACAATGATGCCTATAGCCAGATCAATAGCGCTAGGTATGGCGGCGGCGTTAACACTAGCGTACATGGGTCTGGCGTTAGGCCTTGGAGCGCGGGATCAAGAACGACAGTTTTATGAACAGGTAAAAAATAATATTTATTTTATATGTACATTTTCACTATACTAGCAGTACTAGAAACGTAATATAAAGGTTGCTATAGCAACAATTATGCCATTTATTGCAACTTTAATATTTTAAGCTTTGCGTTTTATTAGGGTACTTAGAGACCACCTAGCATCTGAAATCGTGATATTGCGTGTTGAATAGCAAATTCAACGCCGCGCTTTATATTACCAGATCGGAAAAATAGAAATATTTCTTTGAATATTATCATTCTACCGAGTGGTATAGAAAGAGATAGTTCCGAATGGTATAGAGAGAGATAGAGAGAGATAGAGGACTATGATGGTTAATCCTATCCATCCATCAACTGAGCCGCAATGGAATTTTTACTTCATTTTTTCTTTTTTTTAGCATCACGTTTTTGTATCTGGTGTCAAGACACTCCGCACTTCGCTCTCCACTGAATCTGAGACATTGCGTGCTTAGTAGTGAAACTCAAAGCCGCACTTGGTCTTTACCAGAGCGAAGAAATAAAAATAATTTATTACCACTTCCCCGAGTGGGGATCGAATTCACAACCGATCGTGTTTACAGTCGGATGTGTCCCACTGCGCCACGACCGGCCTCACTTAATAATAAGAAAAATTCTTACTTTATAATAATAAAAAATTCGATCATTTAATAAATTTCTTATACTAACAATAACAAATTCTTACAAGTGCTACAATGCTTTAAAATGTTATCATAATAATATCAAAGGGATTTCTTTGATCTCATTAGTATGGAAAAACACATTTTTATGGCCATTTTGTTATTTTTAATTTAGGTACTTTACATTATTTTATACATATAATATAACATCTGAAGGGTACCAGATATAATAAAAATAGACGTCTGTTTGTAAGAAGCATATCAGCCAGGTTTATCGCTTTCATAATATGACCTTGTTGCTCAGTTAGCAGGTGTCAGGTTTACTAAGGTAGTGGATAGTTCAAGTTTCACTGGCATTTCGAAAAATAGCTTTATACGTTTTCCTCACTTAGAACGAAATGCAGAGATAACCTAGTTTCCACATTTTTCTACATATTTTAGTCTAATTAAAGATGTTGTGTGTTAGGCGGCGGAACTTAACTCCGCGTTTTATTGAAATTTGAATTATAGAGGTTTTAACATAAAAAAACTGTCGAACTGTAGGGATGATAAATTTCAATTAATCGAGTTACTAAAGGTGTAAATAAAATATATCTATGTTCGAGATAACGAGTTATTATTTAATTTTTCGAGTTGTGGAGTGAAAATATGTACCAAAATTGCTTCCAGGGACTTACTGATCATTTTTCAACTAATAGATTCTTGAGATTTCGTGTACACGAAGTTTTGGTGTTTAAAGGAAGGGGAACAATTTTTTGTATGATAAATAAGATTATAAAAGCAGCGTCACGCTCATAGAGAGAACCTAGTGTCAAGAGGCGTGTTAAGTGGCGAAACTTAACGCCGCGCTTTGCCTAAAACAGTGAACATATATGCCTTGCCTAAAACAGTGAACATGTATGTGTCATTCCCTCGACAGAGGATCGAACCTACAACCAATCACATTTATAAATACATTTATAAATATTACAAAAAAATATTTCTTCACAATATCTTGTTAATAATTTAGATAGAGATAGTTAACGAAGATGTATCGGCGGTTGTAATCCTTCCAAGTCGAGCTTAATGAAGTAAAAGTTTCACTTTACACAATATTCAAGTTTTATAATATTAGAACGAACTTTTATATTTCAATCCTTTAAAAATTATAGTCACTTTTTCATTTCAAATGAAACTATTTTAGCTTAACACTTTTTATCCCACATATAAGGGTAGACATAAAGTACCTAGTGTCAAAACACTCCGTACACTATTTTAAACGGATTAATCGCGTATAAATATAGGAATATCAAAATTGATATTGGAAACTAAATTTTTTGGTAGACTTAGCGTCTACTGTAAAATGTTCAAAACATCAGGTTTCAAAAAATGTATTTTCGAATATCAAAATATCCACGATTAATCTGTTTAAAATAGTTTCAAATGGGTAAAAATCCTGAAAATCAAAGATCTTATTTTGTCTGGCTGTAAACGCGATCAGTTGTGGGTTCGATTCCCATTTGGGGTAGTGATTATATTTCAAATTATTTTCAGGGCCTCGCTCTGGTAAGACAAAGTGCGGCGTTGAGTTCCTCCACTCTACACGCACTGTCTCGAATTCGGCGGAAAGCTAAGGACAGAGTGTCTTGACACTAGGTACTTTCTGTATACCGTGCTATGCGGGATAAAAGCATGAAATTAAAAAAAAAACATATATTGAGAAAATCATTACACTTTCCGAGGCCATCTTGACAAAAATCACCATATTTTCTGTCACTTTAGACGGTTACGGCGTCATACGTGCTAATTGAAATCGAGAAGTGGCTTGCAAAGAAATATATTCATGATTAGAAGTGATATTTTTCACATTTTTTTTAAATATAGCATTGTAGGTATAGACAACCTGGTGCCTAGACACTCCGTTGACTGATTACCGTTCTAAATCTAAACGCTGTGCTTTTTCTTACGGAGAGCAGAGAATCGATTTTTTTTTTAAATATAATCTTTCCTTCGATCGGGAATCATACTTATAGATATACGTAACTTTCTATAAGAGTATTTTGTTAATTAAATAAAACATTTTGTAAATCTTCTTTTTGCTCGAAATGGTTTATGGATTTCTTTAGAAACATTTATTGGAAATTCTAATTGAAGTCCAAAATTACCTGAATTTTTTTGTTAGCAATTATCTAATTTTTAATATTGGTCTCAATAAATCGAGGCCGGTCGTAGCGGGGTGTGGCAGCGTCTGACTGTAAATGCGATTGGATGTGGGTTCGATCCCCACTCGAAGATGATTATATTTAAATTATTTTCACTTCTTCGCTCTGGTAAAGACAAAGAGCAGCGTTGAGCTCCACCAGTCAACGCGCAATGTCTCGAATTCGGTAGAAAGCGAAATACAGAGTGTGTTGACACTAGGTACTTTCTGTTTACCCTGCTATGCGGGATGAATTTGGAGCAATCATTGAATTACACTTTTTACTTTTCAAATAGATCTTGGTGATAAAATTGTGTTTATTCACTTTACATACTGAGTTCATATCCCATACAAGGTACTTTTTTATATAAAATGTGTTATATATAAATTTTTCTCCTGTTTCGCTAGTAAAATTTTCGCTAGAATGATTTAAGTAATATTGACACACTATTGTAAATTAAAATAAAACTATATTTTTGTAAACATGATTATAAATTAGAATTATTTGTACAATTATTGAGAATGAGAATAGGCTAAGAACATATAATATGCACAGTAATACGAAATAATTTGATTACTTTTCCAAGTAGTATTTATATCTAAGTCAATTATTTTTTCGCTCACTCCACCGAGTTCGAGACATTGTCTGTCGACCTCAACACCGCGCTTTGTCTTACCAGAGCGAGGAAATGAAAATAATTTATATATATTCATTGCCGCGAGTGGGGATCGAACCCACTACCTATTCTAGATAGACATTTGTTCCAATGTATCACGATCGGCCTTTACATTGTTTTATTTGTACCACAAAATATTAAGCAAATAAAATATAATTTCCTTCAACAGTTGACATGTGAACTGGCCCTCCTTCTCTCCGCAAGTGGCATCGGCCTCTACTACCGAGCTCTAACAGAGCGAGCTCATAGAAACACCTTCGCCGGTACCAGGACTTGTTTGGAGCAACGTGTGAAGTTAGAATGTGAGAGGGAACAACAGGAGCGACTGTTGTTGTCAGTGATACCCGCTTATATCGCTGCTGAAGTAAGTAAGCTACAATATTCAGTGTTTTTAAAAGATTTTATTAAACGTGTGTTTATTAAACGTTAATTAGTTAGTGTGTGTGAAATCTTGCAACCTCAATTTGACCCATTTCCCAGTGTCCGATTGAGGTTAAATTTGGATTAATTACGACTTCATTTCTGATGACAATAAAATATATATATAATAAATAGTGTTAAGCTAAAATAGTCGCCGCAACAAAATGGCGAATTATAAATTTTCGCACTACGCATATAAGGTGGTTATATGGATATCAAAAGTTTTAACTTGGTTTGTTTTTTAAAAGGGGTTTTGTTATTATTATTGTTTTATATTATTAAATTAATATGGATAGAAATAATAAATGTGGAAATTTTAACAATAAAATCAATTCATACAAGTTTTTATATTTGTGAAATGCTGCGTTCCTGCAAACATCTTTCGTCTCGTCCACAGTCTTTAACCTCTTCATATATTCCCTTTGGGTATTCTCATGCTTTTACGTACCTCCAGTATCGTTGATACTGTGTTTTCGAAGGTCAACCGAGGTCTCTCCCGACCTCTCGTACTTCTAAACTTTGCTTTTTATATGTTATTGCCTATATTATATCTTTTTGAACGTGTTAGAACTCGCAATCAGTGCTTCTAAGTCAACGCAGCTTTAATTGTCATATCAAAATTTACCGTAAAAAGTTTTTTTTAGCTTCACGTTTTTATCCCGCGTAGCAGGGATGACAATAAGTACCTATTGTCAAGACACTCCATACCTCGCTCTCCGCTGAATGCAATTGCGTGTTGAGTGGCGGAGCTCAGCGCTACACTTTGTCTTATCAGAGCGAGGAAGTGAGATCCCGAGTCGTGAAATCGAACCCACAACCGATCGCGTTTACACTCAGTTGTACCACTGAGCCACGATTGGCCTAACAATGTTTTATAAGTAAATAAATACGGTCTGAACAATTTTTTATTTGCAATCACTTCTTGCATTCAAAATTAGATCAAAGTCGTGAAGATTGTTCTTTAATTTAAAAATATTCTATATAAATTTTCTTCATAGAAAAATGCTGTTATTCACTTTACTAAAGCAGATTGCTCCTACAGGCTATAAGAAACCTAACGAGGGTGTAAACTTGGTAACGAGTAGTCCACATAATTTCTTACTTGCTATGGAACTACAACACTAAGTAC
The DNA here is from genome assembly GCA_032432895.1 of Dryadula phaetusa. Taxonomy (NCBI): domain Eukaryota; kingdom Metazoa; phylum Arthropoda; class Insecta; order Lepidoptera; family Nymphalidae; genus Dryadula; species Dryadula phaetusa. Next base: position 912,366 of record JAOYRS010000034.1, read on the forward strand.
TAACTGTCTAAGAAAAAGGTTTAGATTACATTTGAGACACAAAGTGTTTTTTATAGTTATAAGATCTTTGATTTTATATATTTTAACTAGTGGTTAATCGCTTATGTTTTGGTAATCGAAAATATGTTTTTGAAAAGCCGACATTTCGAACGCTTCACTCTTTACAACAGTAGTCCATGGTCACAGGTGAGTCTATCTGTGACCACGTACTTTCTAATAAGAATATATACGTGAATAAAAGAAAATATTTTAGGAAATCGAACCCACGCTTCTTGCAAACCGTTCAATGCTGCAATGAACTATAAACGATTTGAACGTGGCTCAATGGTCAGAACGCGTGGATAGTTTCCAACAGGCGCTGGTTCTAGTCCCGTTGTGCAAGTTTTGATACCTTTTTTAAAAATGGTTTTTTATTCTAAATATGAAATAACATATTGTGTAGTGAGCAAAAAATATATATACATAGAGATATATCACTCAGTTATTATATATTTTTTTGATTTTAACCTATTTTACCGATATATGAGTGTTGGTAAATTTCACCTCTGAACAAGGTGTTTATTTTTCCCACTTCCACAAACTAACTGAAGTGCCCTTGCGATTTCATACGGGCGAAACAAGATTTTTTTTAATATATTTATTATTTGGTTTATTATAATATTTTTTAATAATACATTTATTTTTGTATCATGTGCTTTGAGATAAATATGTACTGAGTTTATATATTTACGATCTTAGTCTAAATTTGATAAGGTTTTATCGTATTGGCGAAATGAAAATGTTTTAATTACATACATTCCCCTGGGTAACATTCCAATACAAAAGCATCGCGTACATAATTAGAGCAACTTGTCTGAATTGATTATTTGAACTGACTGAACTGGGATTGAGGCCATAATGGAATTAAATTAGTATTATATCTTTTAAATGTCAATAAATAAATAAGTACAGTGTCTGATTGGCTGTGCGTTCGATTCTCACTCGGGGAAATGATTATGTTTAAATTATTTAAATTTTCTCGCTCTAGTAATATAAAACGCGGCGTTGAGTTCCACCACTTAACATGCCATGTCTCAAAATCGACAGAATGCGGAGTATAGAGTGTTTTAAAACTAGGTACTTTCTGTTTTATGCGGGATAAAAGCGTGAAAATATAAAAAAAATAAAAAATCAATCCACAAATGTGGGAATGGAGTTTTATTGTTTATTTACATTATTAGAGGTTATAATAATCTTAATAAATATAGTTACTTAAAAGAGTATATTCATATACAATTTTCTAATAGCACACTTTATAAAAGTGAGTTCAAACTAGTTTACGAGTCAAGCAACTTTAGCTTTATACGGACACTAAGTGACGTTGGAGTTTAAACATTAAGAAGACTTTTGACGAACCTAGGTTGCTTTCAAACTAATTAAGTGAACGTTTTATTGGCACTTACTTTTTAATGACATTTAAATTTAATTTTGGTTTCTGTAGATCATTCACCTGTGATTATTTTTTTTTATATTTTAGTTTGGTAAGTTATTTTAAACAGCGAAACGCGCCAAAGTGATCGCCTTCATTTTGTATAGGTATTAATATTTTACTATTTTTAAAGTGTTATTACACACTTTGGATTATAAAAGGTTTTTTAAAAAAAAGTATAAAAATTTCAGAGCAGCAGGATTCGAACCCGTGCCTCTTCAAAACTGTCCAAACGCTCTGATCGCTATGCCATGCGTTCTACTGGCTGCATCGAAATTCTTATAACTTTTGTTACAACTTATTTATGTTGTTAACATCTCTGTGGAGAGATTTTTACAAATTTCTGCTACCCAAAAATTATTGAAAAGTAATCATTATTCAATAATTTTTGCAAGATAAGAGAGAATGCTATTTGTTATAATATTTACTATTTTAAAACTGTTATTCTACACTGAGGATTAAAAAACATTTTTAAAAATCATTGTTTTCATTGTTTATCACATTACATAAAAGCACCAACGTTGACCAAAATTTTTGTTTTTAAAATATATCTATACGCCCACAACAGATTAAATTCTACAAATATAGCTCCTTATCGTAATTTTTTTGTCTCAGCTCCCACAAATAAAAAAATGCAAATTATCGTTTATGTATGTTGCTAATATGTTTTTATTAGGCGCTAAGTATTATTGTTCTATCTATGTCGACTAGTTTCAGATGTACACATCTGATGTAGATGTAGTATAGTATAGTATAGTATAGTATAGTATAGTATAGTATAGTATAGTATAGTATGATAATTGATATAATTTTTAATAATAAATATTTCGAAGATTTTAGAGTACCTAGTGTCAACACATTCCGTACTTCACTTTTCACCGAATTCGAGACATTGCGTGTTAAGTAGTGGAACTCAACGCCGCTCTTTGTATTTACCAGAGCAAGGAATTAAAAATAATTTAAATGTAATCACTCCGAGTGGAGATCGAGCCCACAACCGATCGCGTTTACAGTCAGACGCTGTCCCACTGCGCCACCACCGGCCTCGTTCGTTCACGTTTTTTATTCTTAACTTGATTTTCAAAAGAGAGAAAATAAGTGTCATTTAGAAAATAATGTGAAAAATACATATTTTTAAGCAAAATATTAAATAGTTACTTAAATATTTTTAAATACACATTAAAAATTTATTTCAAAGTAAAGAAAGAGGAAAAATCATCGTCAGGAAGCAAACAATTAAATTAAACATTTTCAAATTACCAAATCACTCTGACAGGAAAATAGAGCTCTGAAATTTCGAATGAATCATTTTTTAGCTGTAAAAATGGTATGACGTAAACATTGGTTTCTTTAAGTGAACACAGAACAGTAACTCGTAATGGAATTGATGTATATCTATAAAATAATATAAAAGTAAGGTGATATACATACTTAAACGTACCTTACAAGTTTCACGTTATTATCCCGCATAGCAGGGTAGATAGAAAGTACCTAGTATCAACTCACTCCGTACTTCATTTTCCGCCGAATATTGCATGTTGAGCGGTGGAACTCAACGATGCACTTAGTTTCCAGAGCGAATTTGAAAATTAATTTAAATATAATCACTCCCCCGAGTGAGAATCGAACCCATAACCGATCGTGTTTACAGTCAGGCGCTATCCCACCGCACCACGCCACCTGCCTTGATCGGCACGATCGGCTTCAAGCGAGTCTTTTAGAGTCTTTTATTTTATACGTTATCTGAAAGTTTCATAGGTTATCAGAAATTCGTGTGTTTAAAAATATTCTGATACTAGACATAACAAAATTTTAAATGCAATCGCCATGCGGGCTGTACGTGGCTTCCTGTAGGACTGAGAATACTGACATTTTTATGTTAATTGACTTGATTTATTGATGCTTATAATACATTATTTGTACAAAGAATATTTTTAAATTAAATATATCTATAATAAATTATTTGTCTAAAATAAAAAAGTATATTTTATTCAAGAATACTTTAGTATACTGAGGTTAAATTAGATTATCCATTTTGAAGTCACATGGTGTGTAGTGTACTGGCTGTGCTTGCAATTATATCTGCGTTTAAATTAACGTTATTGACTCTTTAATATATAGTTTTAATAAAACTAAGCCAAAGTTACACCTTATTACATCAGCTTTGTACTTGTAGAAGTTCCGTCATAATCGGTCCAGACGTTCCAGAGATTAGTTCAAACAAACAGAAATTGTAAAAAAATCTTGCATTTTTAAATGTGCCGTAATAATATACATATCTGTGCAATTAGTAAAAAGCGGTTATTATAAAAAGCATATCGTGGCCGTGCCTACCTGCTAATGTATTAGGTAATATTATTAGATTTTTTTATTGTTTTCCCTTTCTAGCTCTGGTAAGACAAAGTGTGGAGTTCAGATCCACCACTCAACACACAATGTCTCGAATTCGGTGGAAAGTAAACTACGAAGTGAGACTAAGTAGTTTCTAGCTTGCTATCCAGGAAAAAGCGTGAATCCTGAAGAAAAACAAAAATTACCAAACTGATGCAACTTCTAACATCTATATTTCATACTAAAACATCATATTTTTATCAATCCTGGTCACCTACTTCGCATCGACTGTACAAACAAATCCGAGATAACTCGGAACTCACGATCTGAGACGAGCGTTTTATTAAAGGAAAGTTATATAGATATATTTACAAAAAATATTATTATTAAAATCTCACTTTGTGTACCAGTTTCTGTAATATTGTAAAATATGTCAAAAGTGTTTATTTATATTATATTTTTGGCGATTCGCAAGGTGGATTCAAAACGCTTTATCCCGCATAACAGGGTAATCAGAGACAATCTTATATCAAAACATACCTTTGACTTCTTTCCACGTACTTCACTTTTTATCTCGCATAGCGGCATAATCACAGACATCCTACTGTCAAGACACTCCGTTGACTATTTTATGCCCGAAATCGATACATTGCTTGTTCACGAGCTAGATAATCGATTCTAAGAATTAGTTTAATGCTTTCTTAGAAATAAATAGAGATTTGTGGCGTATTCGGATGTAATTCAGACAATGATGATAAAACAACGAATCGTGTATTTTACCTTACGTACGAAAAAGAATTGTTGTCTCGAAAACAGTTGAGGATATAAGCAGCATATTAGCTAAAGGTTTGGTTACACTGTTCAGGGAAATAATTATACATATATATTTTGTTTTGGCATGACAAATTGCAGTGTTTAGTTTCGCCAATCCAGTACACTACAGTACACAAATATAACTTTTATAATTTTTGTTTATTCATCTGTCTCTTTGTTCCAACTAATCTCTTAAAAGGCTGGACCGATTTTCACGAGAGTTTTACTGGCAGATAGCTCATGTAATAAGGAGTAACAAAGGAATAGATATTAAATTCCTTACAGAGAAGTAGTGTGTAAAAATATAAATCTTTTATCAGTAAGTAATCAACAACTACTCAATTTATAAAAAGTACTAATTTTTGGTCTCCGTTTGAAAGCGTCTGTTCGTTGAAAAGATTATGCTTAATAAAATAAATAATATAATAATATAAAATAATAATTTTCCTTTGTAAATATAACTTATTTTATACTTAAGTCTAATACTAATTTTGGTCAAGGTGCATTTTTTTATTTTTGTGTATATTTTTGTATATTGAATTCGACGTTTTCTTATATATAAAAATATAGTTTTTCGCTGTTTCCTACATAGCAAAATAATCAGAGACAATCTATTGTCAAGACATTCCGTTGCCCTTTCTGTAATAAGCGAAATAGAACTATCCTGTCTATAACACGAGAAATGGAACTGAACACCGCAATTTGTCTTACCAGAGAAGGTAATTCTAATTATTGTTTTAAATAAAATTTATTTCCTGATCTTTGGGGGCAAAGTTAATAATAGCGATAAATAATTAATAATAAAATAATTGTTAGTTAAATTATTAAATTAATAATAAAATAAATAAAATTATTTAAAAAATAATTAATAATATAAAATCACGATTGATTGTAGGTTCTCAAATCGGAGGATTGATTGGGCCGAGGGACGGGGAATAAAGTTAATTTAAATATAAGCACTTCCCTCGGTGCAAATTGAATTTAATTTGTCATCGATTATATACATATACATTTATATATATATATATATATATATATATATATATATATATATATATATATATACCATTTTGACACTGTTCTATGATAATGATGTTAAATATGCTTAAACACAAATGCGATAACGATTGCCAAGTTCAATATTAAGAATTTGATTACTAGACAAAGCGCGGCGTTGAGTTCCGCACCACTGAACTTGTATCTTGACACTAGGTACTTTCTGTTTACCCTGTTATGCGCGATAAGGTAACTCTGCCGACAAAAGATATATGCGATGTTCAGTAAAACAAAATATCTAATACTTTTTTCAATAATATGAAGGTAGAAATAAAAAAAAAATAGTTGTTAAGATCGTTTCACACAAATTAAGTAAGTAAAGTAGGTCAGTAAATTGTAAATATGAAACTGGCCAGGCCAATAACTGTCACTTGTTAGTCATTCTATGCACGGAGTACGGCGTTGCCGTTGAAAGACAGTACGTACGTAATAAGGAACCATTTTACTAGTTACTAATAAACATTTTAAAAAGTCTTTAGCTGTACTGTTATTTTTTTTATTAGATGAGAAATACAGAAAGTAACATTTTATAGACAGGCATTTATGTGTTTTTTAGTACTTAGTGTCAAGACACTCCGTACTCTACATTCCGTTAAATTTACACATTAACATTGCTTAGTGGCGGAACTTAGCGTCACGCTTCTTCTGAATGAAAATATGTTTAGTAAAATAATTCCTCTAAGTGGTAATCAAACCCACAACCGATCACGCTTTCAGTCAGACGTCCCACCGCGCCGTGACCGGCCTCTAGGTATGATATATATTAGATTTGTAGGACTAATTAACTAAAACGAATATATTAAGTAAATATGATATAAATTAAAATATCTATTTATCAATCAATACATTACATGTTGACTGGCGGAACTCAACGCCGCATTATATCGTAAATTATCGTATTACGTAAATATGAATAATAATAAGATAATTATACTAACCTAAAATATATGAAATATTTCACGTGTGTAGCGTAGTCGTGGACATGAAAAGAAACGTCACTTTAAAAGATTTGAACTCACAACCAAGATCTGAAATCAAAATCGCTTTCCAAGTCGCCATTGTCACTCCACATGACGATGGCGTCGCTCAATAATGACCTATATCTAGAAAATCAATCAGTTTGATAGCGATCTTAAAAGAATATCGAGTATCATATTATAATGCAATATAAATTTCATAATTAATTATCATTAAAATTGTATAACATATATATACATTGAGTTAAATAAAATTGGAGTGTCTGTTTGTACTATTAAAGTAATTGCTTTTTACTAAGTGCATTGGTTTTACAAACAGTATATATATTAAAGTAAAATTTACAGTTTTGTTTGTCTGTTTGTTTCGGCTTATCTCTGAAAGGGGTGGACCCATTTTGATAGAACTTTAAGGGAATAATTTACTTTACATTTTACAATTAATAAAAATCCAGATAAATACACACACTGACAGTAACTAGGAAATTGAAGTAAATAGTTTTTTGTAAAGTAATTTTAAGTATTTGAAATAAAACAAAGCTAAATGTTAAGGGAAGGTTAGGTGACTTTCCCATCTCTCTCTCTATACATACACACATATATATATATATATATTATAAGAATTTTTAATAAAACTCGTATGGAATTAGAGAAGCCATGTTATAAAGATCCTTTCATATTTTCCGCGAATTCTTTTCCTAAACGAAATTTATGTTATATTGGGTCGAGATTAATATTTAAATATTGCGCATATAAGAATTTGTATGACAGTAAAAATATATAGTTTTAGATAATAATTTGCTATTGCTTCACGCTATTATATCGCATAGCAGGGTACACAGGAAGTACCTAGTGTCAAGACACACTGAACTCCGCTTTTCGTCGAATTCGAGTCATTTCTGTCTGAAGTGCGGGAATCAACGCCACGCTTTGTCTTACCAGCGCGTAGAAATGAAAATAATTTAATAATAATCACTTATAACCCAGTCGAAATCGAACCAACAAGTGATCGTGTTTACAGCCAGACTGCACCAAAACCAGCCTTAATATACTATAGGCAGTTGCTTAAACACTGAATATGGAAAATAATAAAAACATTTTTTTTATTTTAAAGTCTTTTTTTTATATGAATAATTTTTTTTTCAGTAAATACATAAGCACGTGTCACCTACAAGCTCCCACTCAGATAAATATGAATACGGGGCACTTTAGTTCAGATAATATTATCGTCACGTGTTGTAAGAAGATATTAATTATAAAGATGCATAATGTGATACAATGTAAAGTAATATTTTTGTGAGGTTTTATCATTTATTTAAAAAAATATAACAACAGCGTTGGGTTACGCCAACCTATTGAAATAAAATAAATCGCTTATATTACGAGACAGACCAAAAATTTAATAACATCTTTTTCTTAATTGCCTCGCGTACTACCTTTGACTCTTGCAAAATGGGCTGACTGTATCTCTGTCTTTTTAGAAGTAGGTCCCAGGTGGTAGAATGTTTCACACCATCTTCTCTATTAGAATTTGGACTTTCATATGTGTACTCAAAGCATTTAAGAAACAGAGGGTGGTAGTTTAATATAATTGATTTCTGTATGAACCGACAGACGAATGCCACCTCAGTCTACCTGTGACCACAGACTACTGTAAAGTGTTTGAATCGTCATACTTTCAAAAATGTATTATTTATATCTCTTTTAGTTACCATAGGATATTATAACAGAAATAATCATAATAAAGAGGCCAGTCGTGACGTAGTGGGATACCTTTTCACTGTAAACGCTACCGGTTGTGAGTTCAATTCGATAAATTTTAAATTGTTCGCTCTGGTAAGACAAAGTGCGGCGTTGAGTTCCGCCACTCAACACGTCATGTCTCGAATTCGGAGTACAGAGAGTCTTGACACTAATATGGGGTATTTATTATCTACTCTTTTATGGGAGATAAAAGCGTGAAGCTAAAAAAATATAACCATTAAATAAAAATATTCCTATGATACTTTGATATTGATGATACTTTGATACGTCGAAAGATGGATGGATAGTTTCATAAAGGAAAATTTCCTACTTGACGTGAACGATTGGACCATTCACTGAACAAGAATTCGGAAGAAAAAATAATTACTGTTTTTTAAATAAAGTATTTCATACTACGTACTTAAGTACTTATATAAAGCAATGGATAATTAAAATATTATACGGGTAGATTGTATACATTTCAATATTTAAATGTATTTAAAAAACACATTTTTAAAGGAATTTTTTAATTTATTTTGTTGTTATTATGTATAAATTGAAAATGATTGAAGAAATATGCCACAAATTCACTTTTTATTCTATAGAATATGAGCGATAACTTTGCCATACGTGGCAATATAGTTAGAGAGTACCTAGTGTCAAGACATTCCGTTGACAGCTTTTGGGCCGAAATTCAACTCTGAATGTAAAAAAACTATGACATGTTGAAAAATAACCTTTAGGTATAATTTATTCCCTCGAGTAGGTCTCAAACCCATAACCAAATGCGTTTACAGTTAGATACTTCTCACTGACCACAACGGTCTCTTGGAAATATGAATAAACAGATTGACTACAATACTAATTAAAGGTGTATTCCAAATATTTGCATAGTTAAATTTATCTTGCAAAGTTTGTTCACATTTACAAGCAAAATATGAAAATAAATAAAAATTTGTAATTAAACAAATATTGATACAATTTAAAAATGTTAGTGTTTTCATAAGAGGCTTGCTGAATACTGAATCTCCTGAGGATACTGAATATATATCTATATCTATCTGTTTAGAGAGAATCCAGAGTTAAAATACTTTGCTCTCCAGTACTTGATAAGATCTTTGATTTTCACGATTTTTACATATTTTAAATGAAACTATTTTAAACGGACTAATCGATTTTGGTATTCGTTAACACATCTTTGTAAACCCAAAAAAATGTTTACAAATGTATTTTCGATTATCAAAATATACGCAGTTAATCCGTTTAAAATAGTTTCATATAAAATCTCCAGTACTTACCTACAATAGATATATTACGTTTTGAGTACTCAAATAAAAATACCTCTAAATATGGTCATTGCCCCAACTGGTTATAACTCCACTCGCAAACAACTCATATACTGTCATCAACACTGACTGACTTGATGACTTACTGATTGACTTTTAATACAGTAAAAATACTTATAAAATTTAAATGAAACAAAAATATCACGTATAAATTGTTTTATTTCCACCTTAAATACAAATATAATACTACGAGATAACTTACATCAGTCATTTATAGCTAAAGAATATATCTTACATTAAAATCACAAAATCGTCCTAACCATTGGGAATGTAACATTGTAAAAAAGTGATATTTCACTACCATCTCTCTTTCCCTCACTCACTCTCTGCGATAGATATGTAAGAAAAATAAAGAAATCACATTAGTTTAGGAATATTCACAATACATATTTTCAATAAACATTGAAACAAAGAGTTAAAGGTTTTAAATGAAACTATTTTAAACGGATTAATCGCGTATATTTTGGTAGAACATCAGTCTACCTACAGTCTACAGTAAAGTGTTCGAAACGTAAGGTTTCCAAAAAAATATTTTTGAATACCAAAATACACGCGATTAATCCGTTTAAAATGGTTTCATTTAAAATGTGTTAAAATCGCGAAAATCAAAGAGTTGTCGAACAAAGCATTACTTTCGATAATGTCTTACTTCGCAACTTTTCGTCTTTGACTTGTCGTATAAAACCATTATATGAAGTTATTTAAATATCATGACTTCAACATTAACTTCTATAACATAACAAGTAACACTCTTCTCAAGGAGGGGACAGCATCTGACTGTAAACGCGATCGGTTATGGGTTCGATCCCCACTCGGGGGAGTGATTATATTTAAATTATTTTCACCTCTCGTAAGACAAAGTGCGGCGTTGAGTTCCACCCCTCAACGCGCAATGTCTCAAAATCAGAGTAATACTATTTTCATGGTCATTCACGAACGTGAGTTTTATTTAAAGAATCCTATCCGATTTGCCTTTGACTTGCTATATTAGCATCTTAATACAATATGTGACAGTAGTCAGCAAGGCGGTGGTAACATCTCATCGGCAAAATATGCCCAAAAAATGAAAAAAATCTCAATAAACCCCGGAGTTTGTCAATTAGTTAAACAATTAACAGCACAATGGCTTTATCATTTTTGATAATTTGTTCAAAACAATGGTACCAAGTATCACGACTCATGAAATTCTTTCCTCAGCGGTTCCGGATCAGTCTTCCCTATATTTACATGTATGGTGATTGCTTCATCTGTCTCAGATTTTAGTATGAAATCATTCCATTGAACTTCAGCTTTCTTACTGTACGCCTCGTTTTCAATTAGAATAGCTGACTTTGTGCACAGTGCTTTACTCTGGAACTCTATTAAGGCACAGTAGTTGCTTTTCTTGGTTTCCGACTTGGCATCGGCTATGTAACCGAGTTTACGTCTCATTACTTCCACCTTCACGTGGTAATTGTATATGCATACTTTGATAATAAAAGCACTTTTTTGGTAGAGCAAGATGATTTTATACTTAGTTCTACAGCAGGCGGTCTTTTTGAGTTTCGTTTGGAAATTTTCTATAAGAATTTTAATTTTTTGTGAGTAAACTGCTATTATGTTGTGGGTGGACTGGAGATGGGCTGATAGCTCTTCGAAGGGCACGGTACAACAGGTGGACGTTATCGGGCACGTCATTGTATCGTGCTTGCATTCTTCTTCGTGTTTCGCTCTCATATTTGCTGAGAGTAATTCGGTACAGCCACGTCTGTGAACAAAAAATATATGTGTAAAAGAAAGTTGTTTAATTTATTTGTTATGAAGGTGCGTATTACGAAGTGGAAATTTATGACAAAAATAGAAATATAATATAATAAAAATAAACATTCTCAAATCGAGAATTGAACCTACTTCCTCGAGATATTGCTCTTTTCATCATTTGTATATTCAATGAGGAATGTACATATAGTTTGTATGAATCTATTTAACAAAACAGTTTTAGTTAGAGAGAGAAATCCTTTGAGAATAGCAGTCGTGTGGATGGTTTCTGAATACGTGACGGTTACCGTTTAAGGCACGACTTCGCCCAAGAGATGATCGACCGCTATTATACTTAGATATGTAAGTCATCGTGGTTTAGTTAGTTATATGTTTTGAATATTGTGTAAGAATTTACTAAAAGTAATAAATTGTAAAAATTAAGTTTTATATTTTTTTTAGCTTCACGCTTTCATTCCGTAGAGCAGAGAAGACAGGAATTACCTAGTGTCAAGGCACTCCGTACTCTGCTTATCGTCGAATTCGAGACATAGCCTGTTGAGTGGTGGAACTCAACGCCGCACTTTATCTTACCAGAGCGAGGAAGTCATAATAATTTAAATATAATCACTCCCCCGAGTGGGGATTGAACCCATAACCGATTACATTTATAGTTAGACGCCGTCCCACTGCACCACGACAGACCTCATTAATATTTAATGAAACGTAAAGCACGAAAATGTATATTATACGAAACATTTTTGAAAAAACGTATAAAATTCATATACGTTTGTTACAACTTATTTATATTGTTTCCATCTCTGTAGAGATTTTTACATTTTCTACTACTTCAAGATTATTGAGAAATAATCGTTTAAGAAGAGATATTGCTATTTTATTTCAATATTTACTATTTTTAATGTATTATTCCACTATTTTTTACTAATATTGCAATATTTACTATTGTTAAAGAATTATTTTTGAAAATCAATTTTTTATATGTTTTTTTCAAAAAAATTTTTTAATTCTAAGTGTGGATTATTTTTAAAGTTATTTAAAAATAATAAATACTTAGAACTTATTTACGACAAACCCTGTCAATATCTATCACAGTCTCATTAATTAGGACCAGCCAATAAAATCGTTTAGCTAAGTCGTTTATTGCTTCTTTACGACGTTACATATTCGTTTAATATTGATAGAGGTCAAAAACCAAGCGGTTTTTTTTCTTAGTGGGATTTTTGTTTTTCTTATATTTGTATGTACATGTATTTATTATTATTATATATTTTGTTAAGACAAATGACTAATCACTATATGAAGGTATTCATGTGTTTTTTCTTAATTTGAAATTACGTTATCTTGAATATGTTATAAATGCAAGAAAATTATAAGACATTTGATATTTTACCATTTTTAAAGTGTTATTCCGCACTTAGGATTAGAAAATACTTATGAAAAAGCGTTTAAAAAATTGTATGAAGCGGGATTCAAACCCACGTCAACGCGAAATCGTCCAAACACTTTGAGCGCTAAGCCATTGTTCTACATTCTGCTGCGTCGATATTCTGCTTTACCTCTACGAAATTCTTAAAAAGGCAATTTTTGCACACTTTGAATAAAAGTATTTTAAATAGATTAATTAATTGCGTATTTTTTGTTTAGTATTTAGAATTTTTAAAAATATATTTTCGGATACCGAAATATACGCAAATAATCCGTTCAAAATAGTTTCCTGCCTGCCGTCTATTTTTTTGAAAATAAGTATATTTTTAGTATGAAGTTAAGGTACTTCATATACTATTTTTTCAAGTATTATAAGTTATATAATATACAAACACGTGCAGTATTATATCACTTGGTAATATAACACTATAATTTGTTATTTCTCAACACTGCAAATGATATTTGGATTGGCTGTTTAAATCAGTTGTACAATTTGAATCTAATTTCAAGACATTCTGAGTTGGGTGGAATTAAACGTCGCATTTTGTCTTATCATAGCGGAAAATTGAAAACAATTATATATCCAAGTGGGAATAGAAACCATAACCTAATACATATACAATCAAATGATCCATGCATCACGGTGGCCAAAAACTTGCAAAAACCAAAAATTACCTATAATTTCTACACGGCAACATCAGATCGTTGATAAGTCTCTGTAAAGCTAAGCATGGTGATGCTGGAGCCCGTAGAGTTCCTCTGCACCATGCACAACGCGACATACGTCTGGAACACCTTGCACACCACACACCGCCACACCATGGACACACGCAGGGGCCGGAACACTGTAATAAAAAATGTATTAAATTTTAAATGAAACTCAAACTGTTTCAAAATTTAGTAGTCCGTGGTCACGGCTATACCAGGTCTACTTGTGACCACGGATTACTGTAAAGTGTTCGGAATGTCAGGTCCAAAAATGTATTTTCAAATACCGAAATATACGCGATTAATCCGTTTAATATAGTTCCATTTAAAATATGTAAAGATCGCAAAAGTCAATTAACTTATTATTTAATTGAATTGCAAAAGACACTCCGTAATCCACTGTCCACCAAAATCTAGATATTGCATGTTGAGTAGTGGAATTCAACGCCGCGATTTGTCTTACCAGAGCGAAGAAATGAAAATAATTATAATATAATCATTCCCCCGTGTGGAAATCGAACCCAAAAGACGAAGGCGTCAATATTAATCCATACTAAATTAATTTGAATGTATGAAAATATTTCATTATAAATACTAATATTTATGATTATCCAAAAGTCACAGGCCTAAGTTTTATTATGTTCAAATTGAATGCAGAATTCGTATTTAAAGACTAAATTAAAAAAGTTATTAATTAAATTAAAAAGTTTTATAATTTATCGAAATTATTTGCGTTTAATATTCTAAGGAACTCAATAAACCGTCAGGGCGTGTGCAATTAACAAACTTCGAATAACTTAACTTTAAGCCGTTGTATTAACACGTGGTACTTGTATGACATAATTAGATTTAATCTTAAATTCGAACTTTGTATAATATTGATATATATTATTGATAAATTTCTCTTTTTTTCTACTTTTTTAGCTTCACGCTTTTATCCCGCATATCAACGTAGACAGGAAGTACCTAGTGGCCAGACACTTCGCACTCCACCTTCCGCCCATTTGCGTTGAGTGGCGGATCTCAACGTCGCGCTTTGTCTTACTAGAGTGAGGAAATGAATATAATTTAAATATAATCATTCCCCCGAATGGAAACAGAATCCACAACCGACCGCGTTACCGTATTACACTGCACCACGACCGGCTCTTTGTTATTAACACAAATTAAAATATGTACATATATATTCAAAAAGTTTTTTATATAAAGAAATAATCGACTACGTTTATTATTTACATTTTTACTAACGAAGTAACAGTGAACAAATGTTTATTTACGAATTCATCCAGCGTTCTTATTCCAGTCGCATGCTCCCCATTATCATGCATAATTTATCTTCAGGAAGTTCGATGCCTCAAAATAATGACAAAACTAAAACCTCTAAGAATATATTATTTTTATATTTATAATATTTTAATATGACATTTACATAAAAAGGCTCACATATATATATACCTTTATCCCGCATAGTAGGGCAGTCAGAGACAACCAAGTGTCTAGATTGCTTTCCGACCGAAATCCAGACATTGCGCGTTGCGAAATGTCAGTAAAACTTGCAAAGTTATCGCCGCGCTTTGTCTTACCAGAGCGAAGAAATGATAAATTACTCCGATTGAGAATCGAACTCACTACCAATCGCGTTTACATTCACTCATCATATTTAAAATACAGTTTTAGTTTATTTACTTTTAAATATAACGTAAGAAGTCGTTTAATTACCTACAGATAATATATTTAAAAACACCATCTCTTTTTATTCAGGAAATAACATAGGTAAATACACTGTAGTGGGTATTTACCGGTATTTAAATCGATAATAACATTATAAAATTAATTAATCGATTAATAATCGAAGGCCTTATCATTGTTCCAATTTCGTCAAATAAAAAAAAATATATTTAATTCTAAAATATATATTTTAATTGTATCGATGTTCGTGAAACTTTATATTACTTAATCGAGTATATATCGATATTAGTTATTATTAGATGTGGCAGGGGTCGATCACATTTTTGAGAAAATTTATATTTAGTATTTTATAGAAATTTTCTAGAACTCAGAAAAACAAGATTATACTTTAAGGTTTTCTATGCTTTATTATGTGTTAAATTTGGAAGCTGAGAGTTTTCTACTTTTACATCTACAGCAGATGCTTTCTGAAGCCAGCGTAGCGTATGACAAGTTATGACTGTAAACGCAATTGCTTGGAAATCTCATTCGACCGATTTTGATGGAATACTCACTGGTACATAGCTGAGGAAATAAACAGGAACTAAGGCTACTTTTATGAAGTAAAATGTCACGTATATATATATATATATATATATATATATATATATATATATATATATATATATATATATATATATATATATATATATATATATATATATAAGCATCTCATTTGCGTAGACAACACAATTTTACTATTATTTTATGCAAATATATATTTGATATTTAAAGACGTCATACGTATAACGTCATTGGGTGATACATATATAATTAATATGTACATTTAGTAGACTAGAACTATCATTTATTTTCTAACACGTTTATCGAAAGCCTTAAGTTTATCAGTAACATAAATTCAAATTTGGTTAGATAAAGAAAATGTGTAGAACAGTGGAGGCGAGCGTAAATAAACATTTCAAAGAGGCCCTACTCTATGGACGCCAGTTTTGATGGGCACCATAAAAAAATGAGCTCTTTATATATTACATTAGAAAATTTATTGAAAAAAAAGAGAGTTAATTTGCAAAGCCTTTTGTCTCGTCTTTTAAAATCTAACTTTCATTTTAAACACACAAAATGCACAAATTGTATAAATATAAAATTATTTCAGTATTGTAGTTCTCATTTAATATTAAAGTTGTTGTAAAATATTAGGGGTTGCAATTTGTTCGGCGGAATATAAGAGAAAGTGCCTTTTTTATATAGAAAAATTATACCAATTTACGTTATTATAATTTTAAAATACTTATAAAAAATTGGTATTAAAAAGAATAAAAAAATGACGACTTGCTTAATAACATGTTTGACTTTTTGCGATAATTGGATACTTAATTCTTTTGACTTGAAAATGAGACATTCCATATTATGTTAGACAAAGTACACTACATCGTACTTTAATTAAACAGATTTTAAACGGATTAATTGCGTATATTTTGTTATTCAAAAATACATTTTGAAAACTCAACGTTTTGAACACTTTACAGTAGTCGTAGTCACAGATAGACTGACCAGTATTTTTAAATATCAACATATACACGATTAATTTGTTATAAATAGTTTCCAATGAAATATGTAAAAATCTCGAAAATCAAAGACGTCATCATAGTTAATGTTTTCCTAGAGTCAGACCCAAATGCATTCTCACTGCACTAATATATAGTATTTAAATTTACTTTGTTTCAAAAATCTTAATTAATGAAGCAAAGGTGAGCATTAGGAGAGGTTGGGCGAGACCTGACTAGACCTTCAAAAACACACTAGTAATGATATTGGAGGAAGGTCACGTAAAAAGCATGAAGACCTTTCGAAGGGCATGTATGACGAGGCTAATGACTGTGAACGAGGCGAAATTTATATACAAGGACCGTAGCGCTTGGCGCTCCGTTCTTACACAAGGGATTAAGTGGGAATCTAAAAAATGAAAATAAATTTTACCTGTAAAGGTTCCAAGCATATGCTGCATTCTGAAAACCTTGATAATACTTCATCGCAGTTCGGACAAGAACACTGCGCTGAGTGAGCCTCTGCTGGTGTCTCTAGCGGTGGCTCTACTATTGGTAGAGATTTGTCTAAAACAAAATAATATTTATTAATAATTTTTTTATTTTTTTTTAAAGTGTTATTGTGAATCTATGTAATTTTGTCCTTAGGCTAAGGAAAATATTTTTTGAATATGTATTATAATTTTTTAATTTACCTTCGTGAAAACATAATCCACAAGTCATGGACAGGTCAATGTTCTTAAAAGGTGGAAAGTAGAACGTAGATTGAATCAATTAAATCAATTCAAATTTACGTTTATAATTTAAATGTATCGATATTATTTTTATTAGTAACTATTTAGTGTCTATTTATTAGTGTATGTGAAGCAAAACTTTGATAATAAATCATAAAGAGGAAGAGAAGCAGTGTCCTATTTTTTTTTAAATAATACATAAAGAGTTGTGGGTTCCATCTCTCCTCGGGGGAGTGATTATATTTAAAATTAGTTTCACTTCCTCGCTCTGGTAAGACAAAGTGCGGCGTTGAGTTAGCACGAAATGTCTCGGACTCGGTGGAAAGCGAAGTACGGAGTGTCTTGACACTAAATACTTTCTGTCTACCCTACTATGCGGGATAAAAAGCGTGAAGCTAAAAAAATATTAAGGTATATGTCAATTTGACCTGCTTAATTTTTCACTAAGATATAGAAACACTACGGGCATTATTTGAAACATAAAACTGCATTTTTTATAATTAATTTATTTTTACTATTAATTATAACTGTATTAATAAAAAAATCCTCCGAATGTAATTTTTAAATGCTGAGTGTATTAATATGATAATAATTAATATTATTTTATATAAACAAGGAAAATTGATTTAAAAATTAAACAAAAAGTCTTTGTTCCTTTTACATACACGTGTTCCAGTGACATATAATTTTTTTGTAACAAAAATCCTTGAAATGAGATTGTCAAGATCGTTAACTAGCTATTACTTTCTCATGATAAATTATTTATAATACATAAAAATATTAAGTCGATAAATATATTTTAATTGTAATAAAATCAACGGCTATTGTATATACAATATATAGACATACAAAGAAATAAAAAGTCTATATATATATATATATATATATACATATATATATATATATATATATATATATATATTTATATATATATATATATATATATACATATATACAAATAAATCAAATTGGATCGTCTGTTTTTAATAATTATTAATGCATACATATCTATATATACAATTTTTGTCTGTCTATCTATCTGTTTGTTTGTACTGGCTAATCTCTAAAACGACTGGATCGATTACAATAACATTCTTATAAACAGATATCTGATGTGATAGAGTTCAACCTACTTTTAGTTAAGATTTAAATAATAAGATCCAGACATGTTAAATTACGAGTTGAAGAACTCGCGGCTCGCGGCATAGCTAGTTATAAAATGCATCCATAGTATAGTTTCGAATTAGCCTTCTTTATAAATGCTATGTTTATGACATTGAAATCTTTTTAATAATATTTCATAGTAATCGAAAACAATCTGGACTTTTTACACGAAAATTAGAAAATTGTTAACATATGAAAATTGTCATACCTAAAGATTATACGGAAAAAAGTACATAACGCCAATGATTATGATAATAACACATTAGAAATATGTTTCATTAATATAATAAATGTAACACATACAAATACATGGTTGATATACACGTTGCTAAGACAACGCGTGTTTACACGTCAACAAGGACAGTTTTAAATGAAACTATTTCAAACAGATTAATCGCGAATATATTCAAATACTAAATTATAAGCAAATAAATCTTGAAAATCTTATTAATGCTTAAGAAATATATATTTTTAGATTATTTAGTTTCACGCTCTCACCCTGCATAGCAGGATATCAAAGTATCTAGTTAGAGACATTACGAGTTAACTGGTGGAACTTAACGTCACACTTTATCTTGCTAGAGCGAGGAAGTGAAAATAATTGAAATATAATCACTCCGAGTGAGAATCGAACCTATAACCGATTGTGTTTACATTCAGACACTGTCTCAATTCACCACGACCAGCCTCAAGATTTAGAGGAGCCTGTATATTTCTTCCATCTATAAAAGATTCATAGAAAAAAAATAACCAAAATCAGAGTTCAATATCGTAACGGTCATCTACTTGATTTTGTTACTCGCACAAGAGAATTGTAATAAGATTGTGACATAACTGTGAAAGGTTTCGAGGTTAGCATAACCTGTTCGCCCATAGAGGTGAGCTCGGCTCAGATGCATCTCAATGTAAAATGTAAAATTTTTATAATGCCTGACGAGTTGGATACTTTTTCCTAGCTTCACGCTTTTATCCCGTATCAAGCACCTAGTGTCAAGACACTCCGAACTTCGCTTTCCACCGAATTCGAGACATTGCGTGTTGAGTTGTGCAACTCAACGCCGCACTTTGTCTTACAAGAGCTTGAAAGTGAAAATAATTTAAAATATAATCACTCCTTTCAGTGGGGATAGAACCCACAACCAACCGCGTTTACAGACAGACACTGTCCCATTGCGCCACAACTGGCCTCTATCTCTTAATTATATATAAAAGGAATCTTAAAAGATAGATTTTAAAAACATTTAAAGTATGATAACCTTTTAATCTCTTCTTAACAAATGTTCTTCTCAAATATCATCAAAATATGTTTAGTATGTATTACGATTACATAATTCGAAGCAGGAAATGCTATTAAATCGCTTTCCTATTTAAACATTTAGCCTAAAAACTAAAATCTATAACTTCTTATTACCATTTTCCTAAAAATAAATTAAAATACTCCGAATAACACATTTCATAAGATCTCCAAGTAAATGTAATGTAATATTTTTTGCGTTAGTTTTTACGGAATTGAGAAAATAGAAACCGTAACGAATTGACGCAAAAAGGAACATTTGTTACAATGATGTAAAGATTTTTGATAGAATTGTATATACGATACTGGAGATCTAGGAAGGGTAAAAGATTTAAACTGGAGACCTAGGCGTCGTAAGAGAAATGTGGGACGACAAACAGCAAGATAGAGTGATTATATTCACTTCCTCGGTCTGGCAAGACCAAGTGCGGCGTTGAGTTCCACCACTCAACACGCAATGAATTCGGTGGAAAGTACCAAGTGTTTTGACACTAGTTACTTTATATCTAAACTTAACCCAAAAAAAAGCTATATACGAGACTAGTATACCGCCATGGGTTTACTTGACATGGAAAAAATTTAGTGTTTTTTATAAGAAAAAAAGTTACTTCCTATGAAATCTTTAGATTATGACCATATTATATAAATGTTAAGTTTTTCAAATGAAACTATTTTAAACGGACTAATCGCGTATATTTTGGTATTTGAAAATATATTTTTGGTAGTGTGAAAGGTAGAGGCCGTGGTCGTGGGTTGACGGGAGTCTAGTGACCACAGAATACTGTAAAGATTTCGAAACGTCAGATTTTGAAAAATGTATTTTCAAATACCAAAATATACGCCAAAAAACCGAAAATCAATCGATTTTATTATCTTAATTTTTAATTAGCAATAATTGAGTTTACTTCAGTAGTATAATATAATTTCACGTTTTTGCGCATATAGCAAGGTAGACAAAACCTACTTTCAAGGTTACGTTATATCGACTGGCGTAACTCAATACCGCGATATATCCTACAAGAAACAATAAATTCATAAAATTTCTTTCAATGCAGTCTTAATAAAAATGTATAAAATTCTGTTTTTCCCAAAACAATAAATAAATAGTAGAAATCAGTACAAATATTAAATAACATCTACTGGAACTAACTATGACATTGACTGGCCTTTTTACACGCTAAGCACGTCGCTCAGAACGTTGGCTAAATTTAGGCTGTTTTAAAGTGTCATTGTAACAAACATACAGCAATTGGCTTTGTTTCGCATCATATATGAGTATGTGTATTTTAGCCTATTGTTTCAAGATATTGACAGATATATATTTAATTATGGTTTCTAGGAGTTTTCCAGTGTTTTTCTTTGAAATAGTAAAAATAACTGCATTTTAACTATTTTTTTTCTCAATAAATATATATATATATATATATATATATATATATATATATATATATATATATATATATTAAAACTAAAATATTGGTCCTATATATAAGACTTTACAAAGTGATTTTTGGCGTCTGACTGTAAACCCGATCGGTTGTGGATTCGATCCCCACTAAGACACAAAATTATATATAAATTATTTTCTTTTCTCACTCTGGTAAGGCAAAACGCGGAGTTGAGTTCCGCTACTCAAATTTAGTTGAGGCTGGTCATAGCGCAGTGTGACAGCGTCTGACCGCGACCGGTTGTGTATGTGACCCACTCGGGGGAGTGATTTTATTTAAGATTATTTTCACAACTCGCGCTGGTAAGACAAAGCCTGACGTTGAGTTCCACCACTGAACACACAATATCTCGAATTCGGTGAAAATCAAAGTACGAAATGTCTTAACATTAGGTAATTTCTGTCTACCTTGCTATGCGGGATATGAAGCGTGAAGTGTAAAAAAATTAGTTATAATGTAATTATCAAATAAAATTCTAATAAATTTAAATGACGTCATTATGACTTCACTTATAACTGACAATCACCTACATACTCAATTCAATCAAGTTATACTAAAGCGTTCCAAGTAAACACAGCACTGTTAGGCTTTGTCATTCATAATATATCACATTCCAAAAGAAAAGTGATCTAACTCAGAAAATTTGAATTAGAATGTATTTTCTGTATTTGTAATCTAGATTGAATTATAGATTACAATTTTTTTTTGGAACTCAGTGGGATTTGACAGTTACGCCACTACTTTTTCTTTTCAAGGGTGTGATATATGACGTTTAGATGACACATGACGAAAGCGACTCACTGGAGTGTCTTATTATTAATTTAACCTATAAAATATAAAGCAAACATTATTCATTCATGTGTATTTATGGAATCATGATAATAACGCCTTTTTCCAAGTATCATTCATTGAACTAAATATAGCTGTAATCATATATTTTTATATATTATATCAATTTTATATACAAAAAAAATTGTTTGTGTCTTCATATGTCTATTAAATGGCGCTATATTATAAAAGTTATTAGTTAAAAAATTTTTGTTATCCGTTTTAAATTAACTATATGTTAAAAAAACTTTAAAATGTAATATTTATAAATGTAATATTTATAAATAGAGGCTAGTCGTGGCGTAGTGGAATAGCGTCTGACTGTAAACGCGATCGGTTGTGGGTTCGATTCCCCCTCTGAAACTATTTATATTTAAAATTATTATCAGTTCTTCGCTTTGGTAAGACAAAGTGCAGCATTGAGTTCCACCACTGAACACGTAACACCTCGAATCCGGTGGAAAACAAAGTACGGAGTATCTTGATATTAGGTACTTTCTATCTACCCTGTTAAACGAGATACAAAGCGTGAAGCTAAAACCAAAAAAAGAACTAGAGAACTATAAAAAATCGATATACATTTTATCTTATCTCTCGAAACGGTATAAACTCGTCATATATCCAATTAAAACGCGGTACTTTTTGTTAATTTTCAAGTAAATGATTTCATGTAAATACAATACGTAATAACTGTGTCATCACCTTATGATATCAGATATACGTATTTATGTATAGTGACGTATATGTGAATCTGCCAAATTCTCAGAAGATGACGATTATAACAAAAATTTCTGTACACTTCCGGTATTATAGTAAATTCTAGAAATTTTTTTTAATATTTATGCAATGGAATTTATAATTATTAAAATATTAAATTTTAATTATATATTGAGGCCGGACTAGTTGTATTGAAAGTGATTTTTTTTTAATTTTACTATTTATCCCTTTGGGTTATTAATAAGAGAGAACGGAGCGCCAAACACTACGTCCTTTCATACTGGTTTCGCCTCGCCCACAGTCAATCATTTCTTCATACATGACTTCGGGAAATCCTCTAAGCCATGCGTTCTACTACCAGCTGCATCGAAATTCTTATACGTTTTGTTACAACTTATATTATTTAAAACAACTTATTTAAGTTGTAACAAAATGTATAAAATTTTCGCAGCCGGTAGATGAACGTATGGCCTAGCGGTCAGGACGCTGGAACGGTTTCCAGGAAGCACGTGATCGAAGCTCGCTGCGTTCAAAT
Source organism: Dryadula phaetusa (assembly GCA_032432895.1). NCBI lineage: Eukaryota > Metazoa > Arthropoda > Insecta > Lepidoptera > Nymphalidae > Dryadula > Dryadula phaetusa. Next base: position 935,941 of record JAOYRS010000034.1, read on the forward strand.
TTTAATACGTATTTAAAAAAGTGTTTTCAAATCCTAAGTGTGGAATAATACTTTAAAAATAGTAAAATGACATACACAATGCTAAGGCTACATGCAATTAATGTTACTATACTTTTCATAAATTAAATAAAAGAATGTGTTTTTTATTATTATTTATTTTATTAATTTCATATTAGATGAACATTAAAATTATACGACCAAAAAAATTATCACATTTGTGGGTAAATCTAGCAGAGGGCGGAGAAAAGTCGAGTCAGCATGATTTAGTATTAATCAACTACGCAGAAATGTTCAATTAACTAATTATTTGTGTCAGGGTTTTTTTGCGATTATATAGAAAACTGGTTTTAAATAAAAGTAAATATTTATTTAATTAGTAATAAGTAAGGCCAATCGTGTCGCAATGTGACAGAGTATGACTGTAAACGCGTCAGATTATGGATTCGAATCTCATTTTCTCGCTCTGGTAAGACAAAACGTGGCGTTGAGTTACACCACTGAACACGCAATATATCGAATTCGATGGAAAGCGAAGTACAGAGTGTCTTGACAATAGGTATTTTCTGTCTACCCTGCTATGCGGGATAAAATAAAAGGTAAATACAGGATAAAATGAAGGTAAAATAAAAAAAAATTGTATAAACGAACTAACAAGCTAGCTTACATATATATACATAAACACATAAGTTATATATCATATATATTAAGGCACAATTCTAAAGACCTGAACAAACCATAATTGTGACATCAATATCCTTTAATACAAAGTTATTTTTTTTAAATATTTTCATTTTTAGGCATGCGTTATATGCATCAAATGCAAAATGAAAAGAAAGAAAAAAAATAGTTTACTGTTTTTTAAGTGTTACTTTGGATTAGAAAACATTTCTGAAATAACGTAAAAAAATTGGAACGCAGCAGGATTCGAACAAGCGCCCCTTGGACGGTTGCGTTCAAAAAAAAAATATACGTTATTTCAAAAATGGAAAAATGTTTTAAAACCAAACTATCTTTTTGTCCTAGCCTTTATTAAAATCTATAATCCAATCTAGATTTATCAACATCTAGACTGGAATGTGCCATTGTCAGCAAAATCGTGTTAAATCAAGCCTTTTTGTCACAATGAACCGTAAACGTCAAACATTGTAGACGAGCATTGTTCTTTGGTTAGCACTAAACACATATGAGAGCTTGATAAGAATTATTTATTATACTGTGTCAATATTTCCTTATAGTGATGCAGTATAACAGCGTCTGACTATAAACGCGATCGGTTGTGGGTTCTATCCCCACTCGGGGAAGTGATTACATTTAAATTATAATCACTTCCTCGCTCTGGTAAAGACAAAGAGTGGCGTTAAGTTTCACCACTCAACATACAAAATCTCGAATTCGGTGGAAATCGAAGTACGAATTGTCTTGACACTAGGTACTTTCTGTCTATATGCGGGATAAAAGCGTGAAGCTAAAAAAATATTCTTTTTTTAAAAAGGATTGGTTGTGGTTTCGATTCCCACTCTGGGGGATAAATATATTAAAAAAAATGTTTTTATTTATCTGCTCTGGCAAGACAGAGCTCGGCGTTGAGTTATTCTCGCTACACGCTGCACTATACTATATTTTTTTTCTTTCGCAAATTAATGTATATATTTAGTCTAAGGCCAAAAGACTAATTGTTTGTACTTTGCGGTATTCAAGACTGGACTATATCTTATCAGACTAGATAAATATAAATAAATTAAAGCATTATCGTGCACTCGATTCGAACCCAAACTCAATAGCATTTATAATCAGACAACTATTGTGCCACGATATGCTCTTTCTTTGTATCCCGCGCATATATTTATTTAATTTTATTAAAAATATATAGGAATTTTACCTTCTATATCTACATTTTCTCCACCCGAGGACGAGGCGTCGTCTTCTATCTTCTTTTCGGTAACAATTTTCATACTGTTCTCACCACAATCGTTGTTCTGTGATCTCTTCTCAGTGACGGAGTGAAACTGTTGACAAAAATATTTACTATAATAGGATCTTTGATTTTTACAAGTTTAACACATTTTAAAATTTAAGCTATTTTTATATGGGGTATTCGCGTATATTTATTTTTATATGGGATATTCGCGTATATTTTGAATTAAGTAAATAATTCGGTTTATATAGTTAAAATTAATATTAAATCACTATACATTGTTATCTATAATAATAAAATTGGAATGTACATATGTATACTAAAAATATATTTTTTACTTTTCCATCTGTCTATCTGTCTGGTTGTTCCCGTCTATTTACAGAAATGGCGGGGCCAATTTTGACAGGCCTTTCTCTGTTGTATCGCTGATGTCTTAAGGAATAACTTAGGCTAATTTTATTATAGAATTGTAATATAATTTTATTTAACCGATGTTAATATTTCTTGTTTGTATTATATTCTAAGACTTACATTAATATATCCAATTTCTAAGGCTAAGCGAATTTTTAATAATTAAATTATATAAGAAATACATCATATATTTGACGTAAACTTTTCTACCTAGTGACTTATACGTAACTATGGTAACGTGTTATATACATCATCGCAGCCACTAGTTAGAACAAAGATGCTAACAAATCTTTCTTCATAACATACGTCATATGTACTGAAACATTATCTTGAAATATTAAAAACGTCAAATACTATGAAAAATTGCTATAAATCATCTAAAAATATCGTATAAAGCCATCGTGGAGCAGTGGGAGATATGACTGAAAAAACGCTGGTTATGGGTTAGATAACCATTTAAGGCATTTTTTTTATTATTTACACACATTTAAACGCCTTAGTATGAAAAAAAACATGAAAGAATAGAGGTGGAAGGTATTTAATTAAACAAGATAATCGATAAAATATGAGCTGACTTGGGCCAACCTTGGGCCTCAACTTGGTGAGGCACTATAAGAAGTAGTAAAGAAATTAGTATATGTTTTTTTATTAAATACTTTTTGTAATAAATAAAAAAAAAGATTTTTTTCTTTTTTTATATAGTATAATAAAATGGTAGAAGTTAAAGTAGAATATTTTAAGTCTTACTTAGGAAACCTTCGCGACATAACGTTTGCACGTTAACATTCGTTGTGAAATTTAAGTCAGTGTTCCACTTAACTAATTATACTTATTATAACTTAGGATTATCTTTTTTATCCCATTATACTTGTTAAAAGAACTTGTGGAGATAGTGACCCTGTTCTCTACTTTCTGATCATTTAGAAATAACTAATATGTTACACTATTGGATTTAAATTAACGCGTAAACTACGCGTTGTCTTGGCAACGCATGTATATGTCACTTTATAAATAAGTGATAAGTAATTTAATATATTTTAATGCATTGTTATAAAAAGAAGTAGATTTTTGAAGTCATTTAACTTAAGCATTGCGAAATTTCATTCTTCATATCGAAAAATATGCCAAAAGGTGTCAATTTTTTTTTCATTTTCCAATTACTATATCTACGTATATTTAATTCACGTGATTTTGCATTCAACTGAACACGTCTAACTAATAAAGCTTAATCGCCTTTTGATTAGTTTAATTCACAAACCGGTTATTACTGGTCATAATATAAACGCTTATATATTTATTAATAGTTCTCATGACCCCACTTTATTTGATGTATCCCGCTTGACAGTTGTAATTACATATGATACTCATATATGTTTCAATTATTATAGGCTTCATGATATAGTTTATTACTAGATAACTCTAGATAGTTTCAGGTTCAAATTGAATCTGTAAAATTTAATATTTTTTAAACAATATATAATTTTTTTAATTTTTAATATTTTTTTTAATTTTTATTTTTTTATTTTTGTGTCAAAATACTCTGAACTCCGCTTTCCGAACTCATAGCCGCGCTTTGTCTTACCAGGGCGATGAAAATGAAAACAATTTAAATATAACCATCTGATGATCATAATCAGATGCTGTTCCACTGAGCCACGACCGGCCTCAAGTAATCTTTAAAAAATTTTTTTTTAAATTATAAAAATAAATATTTTAATACTCTTATTTACACCATTTTGATGATATTAAACGAAATATTTTAAATATATATCAGAAATTACATAAAAATAATAATATTAATAATTTGAAAGCGCATCATCTCTTCTCTTTCACTACATCACATTCTTAAAGTCATTTAGCAATATCTCAGGAAATGGCATTTGTTGAATAACACCAACACCGGCGCAGTCGTCTAAAGTTTTTGTAATGTTTTATAATATTTATTTAAAATTATACTAAAAGTATATCTTTACTGTGTGGTTGCATATGTGTAGGTTGCGATTCGATTACCGGTTGAATGAGTTAATACATTTTAGGGTTTTTTTTTAATTTACGAAAATATCTATACTTGGTATACTTACCATTTAATATGTTTTGCTATTTAATATACAATTAAAAGGTTAAAATAAAAAGTGTGGATAGAAAATTAAAATAAAAGATTAAGTGGATAAATAAAAAGTTCGGACTGTTTGTAGACAGACCTTTTTGTTTCACACTCCAGCCCGTATAGCAGGGTAAACATTAAATACCTAGTGTCAATACACTCCCGTACTCCACTTTTCGCATTCGAGATATTGTGTGTTGATTGGCGGATTTAAACGCCGATTTTATCTTACCAAAATATTTTTAATATATTTATTCCCCAAGTGGAATTCGAACTCACAGCCGATCGTGTTTACAGTCAGCTGCGGTCTCATTGCATTTAATTAATTTATTGTACAATATTTATTTTGGCACCATTAAGGCTCAGTGAGACAGGCTTTGTTATTTATTGCGATGGTAGTAAGATCAATTCTTATTTGAGAAATGTTCAAATTGAGGTGTAACCCTCAGTTACTTAAAAAAAATGGATGAATATATTCTTTAGTTAGTTTGGCAAATCACAGAATATTAAAAAAAAACAGCAATTAAATATGTAAAAGTAAAAAAAACAATTTAATTAGATAAAAAAAATAAACTGAAGTCAATAAGCGTATAGTTCAATGCCAAAGGCCGATGCAATGAGAGTCAATGAATCAGTTAGTGGGATTTAATATAGACGTTCTTGCTTTTGTTATCAACTTATATATTAACAATTGTGTTTGTTTTCAACAGTATCTATTAAATGTTTCCTCTTAATTAACACAAAAAGTACCTAAAGTAAAGTCACTCTATAATTCTCTTTCCGCCGAATTTAAGACAATGCATGTTGAGTGGTGGAGCTCAACGCCGTACTTTGTCTTACCAGAGCGAGCAAGTAAAATTAATTAAATATAATCACATAACCGATGGCGTTTACAGTCGGACGCTGTCCCAATGCGCCACAATCGCCTCAATATAGTATCTTTATCGCTTATTATGGTTGTTGGTTCAAATCTCACTTAGGGGGTTAAAAGTTTAAATATAAGGAGTATCTATAGCATTCAATATTTTCTTATAGGTATATATTGTGTTATTTTAACTTTACAATGTTAAATTCTTTTCCTACTACAAGTAAACGAACGAAAACCCAATCTCAGTACTCTTATATTCTCCCTAATGACGTAGATGCCAAATATCAAGTTTCTATTTTTAGTAAATTCGTCTTTGCGTTATCTGCCAATCACTTAGTAAAAGCATCACGCTATATCCCTAATAGCAGGGTTGTCACAGATAACCTAATAACAAGACACATATAGCGTATAGAGTGGGGAGCTAAACACCGCTCTTTGATTTACTAAAGCGAAGAAATGCAAATAAATTTGAAATATAATTCATTCCTCTAAGTGCGAATCGAACCTATAACCAATAGCATTCACAGTTAGACGCTATACCACTGAGTCACTATGGAAAGAATTATATACGTACATTTATTATTTAATTCCTCAAAGCCACTGTTTATTGTAGCAATACATTGGCATGTTTATGCAACATTAGTTTTATATAGCTCATTAGGTAAAGAACTGCTGTACGCATATGAATATTTATCCTATCTTCATATACTTCTTGCTTATATAATATAAAAGGTATTTTAAGAGAATTTACTCCAAAATAACTATGTTTTCCGTTCAATGCATATCTTGAGTTTCAAGATATCAACGAATATAACATAAATATAGTGTCAAGGCACTCCGATTGAATTCTGAAGATTGCGTGTTTATTGGCGGAACTTAACGCCGCGCCACTTAATTTACTAGGTGGGAATTGATTCCAGAATCATTGCGTTTACAGTCAGAATTAAAGAAAATATATTAAAATTTAAGTCTTTCTCTATCTTTAATTATACTGTATACTCTATATTTTAACTCTCTCTCTATTTTTACGAAAATCACTCGAAAAGAGGAGTGTAAAATTTGGCACAGTTATAGTTTATATAGAGAAGGAGTGCAAAATCCTAATATATTTTTTTAAAAATAATGCATAGAAATATATTAAAATAAATACCACACCATGTGTCTGAAATACGCGTTTACACAGTGACGTACATGTTGCTAAGGCAACGCGTCAAGAAAACAAGACAAAAATACATCTTTGTCTTGTTTAAGCTTCTCGCTTTATGCTGTATAACCATACCATAGGCCAGAAAGTGTCGAAGTGCCGCACTTTTATCTTGCCAGAACGAAGAAGTGAAAATAATTTAAATATAATCATTCCCCCGAGTGTGAATCGAACCCACAACCGATCGCGTTTGCAGACAGATGCTGTCTCACTCTGCTACGATGGGCCTCTGAATACGTTATAACTGCGTTATAATAGAATTTAATAGGAATATTATCCAAAGGTATTGAGTACTTGACATTGATTTGTCAAATTATAGATCTGTCATTGCGCTTAGTGAAAGTTAACCTTGTTTTGGCCTTCTATACAACGATTTTAAGATTAGAATTACCTCCTTGTTATTTGGTTGAAATAATTATTTTTATTCCTAGATACATAGAAATAAGTAAGAAAAAATTCTTGTAGCGAAATCATTACCTTCATACTAAGATATTTTTTTAGCTTTACACTTTTATCCCGCATAGCAGAGTAGTTGCGCGGCGGAGCTCAACGCCGCACTGTGTTTTACCAGAGCGAGGAAATGAAAATAAATTAATTTTAATCATTACCTCGCGTGGAGATCGAACCCATCACGATCACGTTTACAGACTGACGCTGTCTAACTGCACCACGAACGGTCTAAGATAATCTAGTTTATAATAAAAAAAAATAAATCTAGATTTTCTTCCGACAATTCTATCTATACCTTTGAAACTACTGGACCGATTTTAATTAAATCTATGTATATAACAAATATGAAATCATCCCCAAAATTAAGATAACCAGTCAAATTTACAAATGACATACGAAAAATCAAATTATTCTCACAATAACAGTGTAAATTTTGTTATTGACACGCGAATGATGTACAATTATTGTTAAAACGTGATATGCCACTACACTTTGCCTCTTCGAACGCTGAATATCATTTGCGATTCATTACTATAAAATGTTGCTTGTATAATATATTTTGAAATACCTCATAGTTTGTTTAGGAGAATAGGTCTAATGTACAAACATATGTTATCGGGTGGTTTATTCCTATAGCAAGACTCTATAAAACTAGTTTGAAAGTTATCACATTTAAGAATCAGTAAAATAATTTCCAATTGAAAATGTAAGGTTATGAGTTCGGTTCCCATTTGTGGAACAATTTTTTTAATTTTCTCTCCTTGGTTAGACAAAACATAGTGTTAATATCCAATGACCATACAATGTCTCGATCGTCAGAAAAAATTAATTAATTATTTATTATATACTAGCTGCAGCTCCTTCCGTTCGGAACTTAACATCGCGAGATTTTTATTTTATAATTCTAAAATAAAGGCCTTAGTTATTCCTTATTATTTATCAGAATCGGTCCTGCTGTTGCAGGGATTAAACAGACAGAACAGACAGACATAAAAAAATATTTTGTTATATATATATATATATATATATATATATATACTCTGTACATACATACGCATGCATATACACTTAGTGAAAAGCAGTTTTTTTAATAACAAACAGACATTCCAATTTTTTATTGTATATATTATTATACGAGTTACATAATACATGCAATTTTATTCTGTCTACTGTCAGTACTTACCGATACGTAATACCTGTCTATCTTTCTGTGAGTATAGAAATTGCTTAAAGCGTTTCCACATTTGGGAAAATATATGCACTTCTTTTTAAAACATTGAATTTGAACCTAGTTCTTCAATTATCATTTTAGACTCATCCCATAAATCTAATATACCTTATTGTTAAATTTCTCAGTACAGGTACTTCTGACTATATTTGAAATTATAGACATTTGTATACATTGTATACAATATATATGATTTTGTAATTATTACTAACTGAAATGCTTCGTTACAGTGTAATTTTAATTTTCGATTAAACACTGTGGTAGTGGGTTCAAAGTTTATATATTAAAATATATTTACTATTTTTACAGTGTTATTCCACACTTAGGATTAAAAAACATTTTAGAAAAAACGTATAAAAATTTGAACGCAGCGGGGTTCGAACCCGCTTCGTTCAAATTTTTATACGTTTTTCCAAAATATTAAAATATAATTTTGTTTTAGCTTCACACTTTTTATCCCGCATATATATAAAAAAATATTAACAATATAATATGTTTTTGTTTTTATCTTGTTTAAACCAAGCACTTTGTATTTCTTCCTCAATCTTCTCTTTAGAGTGATGTTAGAAATAAATTGAATTTTACATACACTTACGCCTAGTGTCAAAACACTCCGTACTCCGCTTTCTATCGAATTCAAGACATTGCGTGTTAAGTGGCGCAACTCAACGCCGCGCTTTGTCTAACTAGAGCGATTACTCACCGATTTACTGAACAGCAACATTTTAGATACACGCCTCAAATTTTGGTAATCCGTCGCACTACAATCACAATTGTCCTCATCGAAACAACTCGTTGGGTAAACGTGTCGTAGCATTTTACCAATAATCTTTACCAATTTAAATTAAAATTTTACCAATATCAAATATACATACAATAAACTTTACCAATATTAATAACAACATTAACTGTTCAAAACTTAATAAAGTTCTAGTTATAAAAAAAAACTTTTGCGAATAAAGTTTCTAACTTCTAGACGACCGATCGCTCAGTTGAGTTGTCTTAAACTAATAGTAAGAACAGATTTTACAATAGGAAATCAACATTTGTTGAACAATGAGTGTATTTTCAACTGGCATCGAATAGGAGGTACTCGATTCGATTGTGTTTGATACGCGATTGTTTTGTCAATTGTGAATCGATTTTTTGTTGATTCTAGCGTTGTTTGGTGGATCATATTTAGAGATCTTTGAAGTATATTTCTTATTTCGCCAGAATTTGAGATTTTAATTGTTTGGTGTAGCGGCGTAACTCAACCTTGCACTTTGTCTTACTATAATGGCAAAATTAAATTAATAAAAATAAAATATTTTACATTTAGTGGGAATCGAACTCTCAAAGATGTTTATAGTCTAAAGCTGTCCCATTGCGTTTTGATAGTCTTAAAAAATATATAAATTTTATTATATAAACTACATATCTTAATAAAAATTATTTAAAAAACCAATAACTTGTTGAGTGTTGAAATTGTTTTTTTATTATGTAATAATTTTAAACTAGCTGTGCCCTCAACTTCGTCTCCATCGAACATTTCAAATTGAACATTTCGAAGTCGTCTTTTCTATTATTCCAAAATAAAAGCAGTAGTTACTAATATTTCTTTATGAAATCAAGTTTCTGCAAGTTAAAGTCCCATAAAAAACCGGTATTTTGTAGTATTTTGGTATGTGTACCGCGTATACGAACATATATTAGTAAAAAGCGACTATTTTAACATTAGAAACGGACATACAAATGTTATTTATTTGTATTACATTACATTAGGTCAGTTTAAATTTCACATTTAATACATAATCTTCAGCTACACGAACACAGTGCGCGTGATCGATTTGAATAGTATGTTTGTATATGCAAATAAATGTGTTTCCTCGTATGTATAGATACCTGTTCTCTCTGTTAAATATATTGAAAATATATATTAAAGTATATATGTGTTGAAATATTCTATTGAAAATATATATTGTTTAGCTTATTTTCTATCGTTGGACTCTTTAATATTATACACTTATAACCGCTAAGGTGGTACCGCTCAAATTAATTCTGATAAGACAAATCACGGAGTTGAGTTCCGCCACTAGACACACAATGTGTCTATTTTGGGGAAACCATACAAAACAACAAAATATGCATAAAAAGGTTTAATGTTTAATATTGTTTGTTGAATAATATTTTTGGACATGGGAATTGTATCTACATCTATGACGATACATTTCCACTGTACTACGATAGCGTCTTTATATTAAATACTTTCTAAAATGTTTGTAGGCACACTTTTTGTTACGTTAGATTTGAAGAAAAAATCTATCAGTTTTGTTGTGTTCGACAGTTTCTCATTTGATTTTTTACAAAAAAAAATGAAATAGAACCAAATTTTCAAATGTAATCGAATCGTACAAATCGTTTTCAGATGATAGGAAATAATTAGATGTAAAGCTAACATATATAAATATTGAAAATATATAATATTAAAAAAAAGTTATTTAAATATACTTTTTTTGTACAATTTAAAGCCATCGTTGCGCAGTGGGACAGAATCTGACTGTATGCGATCGATCGACTGGTTACGTGATTGGTTGTTGGTTCGATTCCCACTCGGGGTAATCTTTTCCAATCTGCCGCTTAACACTTTGTTTGTATGGAGTGTCTTGAGTTTGATCCTGATCTGAGATAACATGCTAAAGGGATAAAGCGTGAAGCTGCTTTTCGTTAATCTATCTTTTACATTTAGAAAAAATAATATTTTTTATAAGCATATGCTATATAAAATACAATAGTATTATCAACGGGCCCTGACACTCATGCAAATTTTCAAACGAATACAGTGGTAAGAAGTAAGTCTAAAAAGAAACCAAATTAAGATAGTTTTACCATTTTTAATAAGATACACCCAGTAAAAGTAAAAATTGAAATGGAAATCTACCATGGCTTATACCAAAACGCATTTTCTAAAACTGAACCCCCAATATACATTTTACCAAAATTGAACCCCATTACGTTTTACCAAAAATATAATATAATATTAACTCTAAGATTACGCAGTACAAAAGTAAAATAGAATTTCTGCTCACTTTGTGATATATTGTTAGTTAACCTTGAAGTATCATTTATTGTTTCCTTATTGCTTCTAAATAGAGTGTATTATTTGTTTCTATATTGATTTTGAATTTATATTATTTACATATAAAATAAATGTGCGTCAATTTGTTTAAATGTTAGTGATATTTGATTAAAAAAAATAGGGATAGGAAAATATATTTAAAAAATCAAGACACTCCGTACTCCGGTTTCCACAGAATTCGAGACATTGCGTGCTGAGTGGTGTAATTCAACGCCGCACTATGTCTTACCAGAGCAAGGAAGTGAAAATAATTTAAATATAATCACTACTCGAGTGTCGACCACTATCACACTGCACCACGAACAGCCATCATACAAACTTAGTATTGTACGAAATATTTTTTTTAAATAATTAATCATATTTCTATTGTAAGTAGCTTGAAACTTATCATTATATTTTTCATATGTTTCATCTCAAAAAATCTAGGATTTATTTCCTACTAATTATAAACCATACTTTAGCGACATACACACGTATGCAGATATGCTACGCTTATATATGTATAATCAATTTAAACACATTCGCCTTATCTGGATTAACAACGCGTCCGCAAACGTCATACCGTCTGACATTATCTTAGTTAACTTGTTTATAATACTTCAAATGCTTGAATTGAGGAAATTAAATAGTTTCTATTAGTGATTTGCTTTGAAATTGATAAAGAATTTAATATTTTAACATTTGAACAGTACAAACAAGTAGTTTGTGGTCATCGTGGAACAGTGTAAGTATAAACGCGGTTGGTTATGGGTTCGATTTCCATTCGGAGAAATGCAAACTGTCAACTGAGTGTCTAGACACTGGGTAATCTCTGACTATCCAGCTAAAGAGCTATCTTTTCTTCAAAAATAGTACTAAGAGAGAACATAGTGTCAAAATCCACAATCTACCCACATGAGAATAGAAATAATTTTTAATATACATTTTAAATTAGTTTAATAATTATTACCTAAGAAAGTAATCACGACATTCAGAACGCATCTGTATATATTTATTCACATTTTTGTCCGTTTGAATATTATTATGGTATTAGTAGTTTGGTTATTATACTATTTAAACAGCGTGCGGCGTTGAGTTCCGATATTTAGTAAGAAATTCTTTAACAAGCAGAGAATGAATAATGTCGTAAAATAATTTCTGATTGTCTACATGAGAACAATTGTACTAATAATAATTAAGGCCGGTTGTGGTGCAGTGGGACAGCGTCTGATTGAAACCACGATCGGTTGTGGGTTTGATTCTAACTCGGGGGAATTAATATATTTGAATACTCATTTCTTCGTTCTGGCAACACAAAGCTCGGCGTTGAGTTCCGCCACTTAACACTAAGGATTTTGACTTTAGCTACTTCCTAACTACCCTGCAAAAAGCTGAAAAAAAAACAGTAAAAATTTTTTAATTTTGTCTTATATAAAAGCACACGTAAGGTTATGTATAGACAATTGGAGCGAAACGATACAGGTCGGTTAATTTTTACAGGTTATTTGTGTTTGCTCAATTTCACACTTACTCGTTTGTATGACGTTTTGTAAATAATTTTTATAGCTTTACGTAAATATAATCTTGAATTAGTTATAGATATTAAGAACTATGATTATTGCGATTTTAAAATATTTTAAATAGAACTATTTTAAACGGATTAATCGCGTATATTTTGGTATTCGAAAATACATTTTTAAAAATCTGACGGTTAGAACATTTCACACCTGTGACCACGGACTACTGTAAAGTGTTCGAAACGTCTGGTTTTCTAAAATGTATTTTCAAATACCAAAATATATGCGATTATTTCGTTAAAAATAAGTAAAACAAAATATTTAAGACAAATGTAAATCTAATAATCTCATGACTTTCTAGACTCTTGTATAAAGTCATTACAAATGTGTTTTTCTGTGTGTTTTTGTCTACATATTTCTCGTTTTATTGTGGCCAAATTACACATTTATTTATCTATGTGTAATTCTGGTGTATCAACTACATTGAGAGAGGCAATGATACTGCAATGGAATAACCTCCGATTGTAAATATGTTGAGTTTGACTTCGATTACCGCTTGGGGAATGGTTATTATTAAATTATTGTTATTGCTTGTTTTCTGTTAAGACAAACGACGGCGTTGAGTTTCGCAACGCGCGAATTCATACGGAAATTGGAGTGCAGAGTAACTCGACATCAAGTACACTTTGACTACTATACGCAAAAAGAGTGGAATTGGACGTATTTGATAGATTTTATATATAATTTATTTTATTTAAAATTATAATATGAATGAATTTCGTAAAGACCCATAGTATAAATAACTGCATACCACGTTCCAAGTGGTTATTAATTTTCTCATCAACTCGACAGAAAATCGATATTTCATATTAAAGTCTAACAGGACTAGTTTAATTCAATTGTTCCTTATTTGTAGTTTGGCTTTAAAATAAAATATAATTTCTTTGAAACATGATTCAAACGTTCTATTTTAGCTTCACGCTTTTATCCCGCATAGCAGCGTAGACAGAAAGTACCTAGTGTCAAGACACTCCATACTTTGCTTACCACCGAATTCGAGAATTGCGTGTTGAATGGAACTCAACGCCGCACTTTGCCTTTAGATGTGATACCAAAAATAATATTTTCATATTTAACGTAGGCTTACGGCGTGGTGGGTAAGGTATCTTAATTTTATGAACCAAATATACTTTTTATATACTTTTTCCAAAAATATATTTTCGAATACCAAAATATACGCGATTAATCCGTTTAAAATAGTTTCATTTGAAATATGTAATTAATGTTTTTGTAAACGATATAAGTATTAATAAATAAGGAAATTTAGGCTTAAGAATGTTAAAATGAATCAGACATACATTGTTATATTCATTGCTGCTGCAGATATGTATTTTGGTAGTACTGAGTCATTTGTCACTTACGGCGTATTTATATGTTTATTGTTAGGTATGGTTTGGATTATTTCTTTCTCAGACTGTAAAATGCGATCAGTTGTGGGTTCGATTCCCACTCGGGGCACTTAAGGGAATGGTTCTACTTATTTTTTTTTCTCGCTCTGGTAAGACAAAGTACGGTGTTGAGTTTCGCCACTCAACATTGTAATGTCTCAAATTTGGAAGAAAGAAGAGTACGGAGTGTCTTGTGACTAAGTATTTCCTATATAAACTGCAATGTGGCATAAAAACGTGAAGCTAAACATGATAATAATAAAAAAATAACATAAAACGCCACATGAAGGAAAACCACTAACTATAATTTCTTTATAAAGAAATACGGTTTATAAATATTTACTATTTTTAAAGTGCTATTAGTGGATTAGAAAACATTTTTGAAAAAACGTATATAAATTTGAACGCAGCAGGATTTGAACCCGCGCCTCTTGGATACCGTCCAAGCGCTCTGACTGGTAAGCCATGCGTTCTACCACTAGCTGCGACGAAATTCTTATACGTTTTGTTACAACTTATTTATGTTGTTAGCATCGCTTTAGAGAGATTTTTACAAATACAATTTAAATTTAATATATTTACCGACCGAAATAATTATTGTTTTATTTAATATAATACAGTAGTGTTTATTTAATAATGTTCAAGTGGAAATCGAACTCGCAACCAAATTTGCATACAATTAGATGCAATCCCACTGCGCCACGAAGGCTCACTCCATTTCATACGCGTAAATAAAACTAGTTAAATTTAAACCCTCTACACTGGCTAACCACCTGGTCGCAGGATGTCGATAATTGCCTCCAACAACGCGTCCGTTCCACACATGTTCACAAAAAACCCTGTACGGCTTCTCTTTTTAGTATTTTGTTTGAGATCTCTGTTATTTTTAACTGGCAAGTTTTTGAGAGTTAACCGTGGACTATATTTGTTTTAACTATTTTTAAATTGGTTTTAAATATTTTTTAGAATCATGTAAGTATGAATATCCCGATATATGTAAAACAGGATAGGCAGATCGTAGTGTTCAAATTCTCTTCCTTTCTTTATTCTCTACATATTACTAGACATTGCGTGTAAAATTACGGAACTCAGCCGCGTTTCGTCTTACTAGCATAGAATATAAATTAATTTCTGAATATTAATAACTTTATAAGAATATTAAACATTAATATCATTGGTTTCTCCTAATAAATATTAACTAAAATCTATTAAAATCAATTAAAATATAAAACTTGAGTGAAATTGCATCTAAATGTCAGTGTATTCAAATGTCAAGATATTGCGTGTAAATCACGGAACTCAACCTCGCGATTATCCTAATTTCTGAATATTAAAAACTTAATAAGTATATTAATACATAAATATCGGTTTCTTTTCCGTAATAAATATTAACTAAAATGCATTAAGACCAATAAAAAAAATAACACAAAAGCGAGCTCGCATCTAAATGTCAATGTATTCCATATATTTTTTGTAACGGTCCATAATGAATTACTTGAAAATCTTGTATTTTAAGTTGATAATTATATTTTATACTGTTTTCGTTGCAAAAAGTTATTTTTAATGCATTTAACATTGTTTGTTGGTTTTAAAAATGGTATTGTCTAACTAGATGTAATTATATGAATCCGTTATGACGTAGTTACAGCGTCTGACAGTATACGCAATGGTAGTGAGTTCGATTCCCATTTGGTGGATCATATTGAAACTATAATTTTGATGCTATAGTTCGGCGGCGTTCAGTTACGTCACAGTACACAGACTTATTAATTAAGACGATAACAACAAATTAACATTTTTTTGAAGTCCAAGAGTAAGGAAATGATCTTAAGAAAATGAGGTGAAGGCTAACTGTCGAAATTAATTTCAAATAGTAAAAAGTTTCAAAATAACAAGTAGGCTGTCATATTTTTTACATTGAAATATCTTATAAAAGAATTGCTTTGAACTAAAAATTCCTTGGGTTTTTTTTCTATATATTTTTTTAATTTTACCCATTTTTAGACAAAATAAACGATTGGTTAGTTAATTAAATAATATAATGGTAGATAAGCTCTTGTTCTTTATAATTTATAAAACAGAAATTTAGTTACGAATATTCATATGTAGTATTTTGATTTTGGAGCCGGTCGTGGCGCAGTGGAACACCGTCTGACTGAAAACGCGATCGGTTGTGGATTCTATTACCGCTCGGGGCAGTGGTTATATTTAAATTAACTTCACTTTGTCAAGACAAACTGCGAGGTTGAGTTCCATTACTAAAAACGCAATGTCTTTAATTCGGTGCGAAAGCGAAGTACGGAGTGTCTTAACACTGGGTACTTTCTGTCTACCCTGCTATGCGGGATAAAATCATATGAAACGTAACGTAAATTAAACGCAATTCTAAGTAACCATGGTATTACCAAGTCATAACGCCTTATTCATTTTATTAAGAACATAGTTCTTTGGAAAATCCTTCGACGATTTTATAATACACAATTTAAAGTATTATTCATATATTTAGTTACATATTTCTTGTAGTAAATAATAATTTATATAATAACTTTACTAGATTTATGATAAATTAAATATGTATGCAAGTTAGTGAGGGAGATCGTGTGCAATGAAACAACAGTCTGTAAACACCAATGGTTATGGATTCAGTTACCACTCGAAGAAATGACAATATATTAGTTAATTTCAATTTCATTTTCTAAAGACACAGTGCGGCGTTGAGTTCCGCTACTCATGGAATGTTCGTATTTTGGATGGAAAGCAAAGATTGGAGTATGTTCTCGAAAAAAATAGTAACACAATAATAATACTGCAATAAAAAAATATATATTATTATAATAAAAAATTATTAATTTTCAAGTTACTACTGTATATTCTGTCTGTCGGTAAAAAAATATCATTTTACACTTTTTCAACCCATACAGAAAATTATCATCTCGAGCCGCGTGAGAACTCATAGGAAGCTATTATGGGAAGTGGTTACACGCGTCCTGTGCTATTGGGTTATTTTTTAGTTACATACGCTTATTTTTCATGACTGCCTCTTGTACTTTGAATGTTGTGGGTTCGATTTTTTATAGAACGAAAAATAAAATACAATATAATATTAAAGTTGAAGATTTTTTTATGGTTGACATAAAATACTTAGTGTCAAGATACTCTGTAGTCCGCTTTCCCTTGAATTCGAGAAGTCGAGTCTTGAGTCGAGAGTGGCGGAATTCAACGCCGCGTTCTATCTTACCAGGGCAAGGACACTAATTTTAATATAATCATTCACATTCGAACGAGCTTAATGTCCGAGTATATTTTTATATTTAAATATAAATCTTTTTGGTATACTTAATTAATGTTAAAAACGTATTTATATATCTAAATAATTTATTACTTAAAAATATTAGAACCAAAACAACAACAAATTATTTTTTTTATTGATTTCTTAGTTGCTGCTGTCCAAGAAGCTGACTCGCAAATGAATGTCAATATGAAATCTATTTTCTTTTAGGTTTTTTTTTATATCATATTATAATACATTATAGTAGAAATATGCAGAGTTGAATAGTTATTTGTGATAAGTTATAATTTTTAATTAAATTTAAAATAACAAAATCTATATAAAGAAATAAATTAAATAATTATGTCCGTTTGTGTTATAATATTAAAATAATCACTTTTTACTAAATTCATATGTATGTATATGCACACGGTATATAAATAAAATATTTTTTTTTATAATTTTTATATTTGTTTGTCTGTTTATAATGGTTAATCTATCTAATAGGTGGACCGATTTTGATTGGATTTTCACTAGTATAAGCTAATGTTATAAGGAGCAACTTAGATTACTTGTATTGTAGATTGTAAAATAATGATCCGCAGATGTTAAATTGTTTGGACAAAGCCATGGGCATTTTTTATAGTTATTTCTGCTATCTCTATACAAATATAATATAGGAAATAATTCTAAAAACCAGAATTATTTGTTTATATAAAAAGATGTTTATTAGTAAATTATACAACTAAATAAAATTTGAATGTCTATTTCTAATATAATAATAACCCATTTTAATTAAATACATATGTATATATGTATATATAAAGTAAACTTTACTTTACTTAAAATTTTTATCTATTTGTTTGTTCGGTCTAATCGCTGGAACAACTAAACCGATTTGGATAGGACTTTTATTGGCTAATTTAATAATAAATAATTTAAGCTACTTTTATTTTAAAAATATGAAATAAATATCTAGAGATGTTAAATACTACATGTCCGGTCAACTTTGTTTTGTAACGTTGTGCATTTGAATTTTCATTTCCTCGCTCTGATAAAACAAAGCGCGGCGTTAAGTTTCGCCACTTAATACACAATGACTCGAATTAGATTGAAAAGCGGAGTACAGAATGTCTAGGCACTAAGTACTTTCTGTTTACCCTGCTATACGGGAAAAAATCGCATGCACACCTAGTATCAACATTACAATGACGTCACATTCACTATATATTTATTAAATTTCAAAACAAATTAATATTCATCATTATGTGATAATAAATATACTGTTAATGTGTTCAAGATAATTTAGTTATGTTATTAGGGGACTGACCCGGCCAAGGGCATGCAAATGCTAAATTATTCAACCGGACTATATGAATTTTTATTGCCTTCCTTTTTTCTGTTCCAATTTTGTTTAAGTGGGAATTCCTAATTCCTCCTTCTATCCTGAACAATTCTTAACAAAACAGTTAATTTCGAAATATTTTTCCTTTAATTATTAAAAAAAATGTAATCTGTTTGTCTTAGGAAGGATTGTTGTTGGCATTTATCCCGCTTAGCAGGATACCTGTCAAGATACTCGGTACTTCATTTTTGTGGGAATCGAACCCACTACCAACCGCATTTTTAGTCAAACGCTGTCCCAATAATAGATTTTCTTTTTATTCTTGTTAGAAAAGCATATACCTTGGTAACAATTAAGCTATATGTTTACTGCTATTACTTTTAATTAATTTAATTATATATATAATATAATTATTAATTATGACGCGAAAATGCTATTGATTTAATCATTTTTAGGTTATTTTTTATTTAAAAATTATATTGTAATTATGTTTAAACATTATAAATGTAGCACGTGTAAGTAAATTATCCAACTAAGCAATTCCATAAATGTGTTAGCAAAGCAAAAAATGTAATATACGCCCTTATTCGAACTGTATTAGTATAGTATAGTATAAATAGAAAAATAGCAAAGCCTTCACTAGCAGGTTTGGATGAATTCTTAGTGTCGAGACACGCCATTTCGCACTAAAGACACTGTGCGACTCTTAACGCCGAATATTCTCTTACTAGAGTAATTAAAAGAATTTAAATATATATTTTTTCCAAGATGGGGATCAAATTCTAATGGTAAGCATTGTCGGGCGCTGTATAACGATGGACTCTATTAAAATTGAGAATTTATAGTTTATGCCATTCCAGTGTTTTTGGAAAGTATATAATTGGGTAGAAGGTTACTGGTTCGAATTTTGGATTTTATTTTCTGGCATAACCGGAAGTGCCTAGAGCTAAGACCGAGCTAATTTTGGACTTTGATAATTATATTAATATAATATTTTCTATAATCTATTTAAAATGGCAGAGATATGAAGATATATAAACATTATACGTGTATAGATATTTCAAATCCAACTAAAACCAATACTGTTCTATGTCTATTTCCTTGATATTGTGGAAAGCAAATGGAATAGAGGGGCGTTGCGGTCAGTTCACAGAACAACAAGTTTTTTTGCATATGGCATGTTTTATAAACTAAAATCAATAAAAATTATTAAAATAATTAGCTAACGGGAAATATATTATTAAGAACTTTTACAAAATTGAATGCAAATAAATAGGATTAAATTTTGGAAGGGACTAACCGATCTCTTATAAAATATAAAGAAATAAATGTGTGTGGCCATAGTGGCGCAGTGGGACAACGTTTGACTGTAAAAGCGATTGTGGGTTCGAATTCCATTTGGGGCAATGATTATATTTAAAATGTATTTTCATTTCTCCGCTCTGGTAAGACAGAACTAGGCGTTAAGTTCATCACTCTGCACACAATGTCTCAATTACGTGTGAAAAAGTCAATAAAAGTTCATTGGAGTGCCTAGACACTAGGTTGTTTCTGACTACCCTACTACGTATATATAGATAAAGCTTGTGAGAGTTTTTTTATTATGTAGTAATATTAGATAATACGTCAAGAATGTGACATCAATATTGATGGAATAGCAGAAGTATTGATAACTTATTAGGAATTACATGTAAGCTTAGTTGCTTAGAAAGATATTAGATATTGAGAACAATTTAATGACTATAATAAGTTTAGAATTCAGGTATTATTTGTTGGATAAATTATAAAAGACAATATTTTCATACAACGGTACAAAAGTGAAGAAATGCCCATTTAAAGCCATTTTACCTAAAAATATATTTCAGAATCGACTACCTGTGACCGGACTACTGTAAAGTGTTGGAAACGTCGGATTTTCAAAAAAAAATTTTTTTTCATATACCAAAATGTAAGCGACTGATCAGTTCAAAACAAATTCAGGATTCAGAGATTTTATTATACTCGAATTGTATTATATTATTTTATGATTTTAATTACATATTTATAAATATTAATAATAATTTTAATTTTAATCTATATCGATTTATTTCGCCATATTGCAAATATTACACACTGGCAAAGTAAAACGAATAAGAAAACATATATTTCTTTATAACCATTTGAGATTCTGGTCACGTTTACAATTTTCTAAACAGTAGTCGTGGGTTTAGTAAATGAAAAAAATTGTTACTGAAGCGATAACTTCTAACTTTGTACCATATCTGTTATAATGTATAAAGAAAATATTTAACTTGGTGATTGAATTTGGGTTTTTAAGCAATAAAGGTATATTATATTAACATATAAGACGGGTCAGCCTCTGCCTGGAAAAGCGAACGATTCGGGGGAATGATTATATTTAAAAACTATTTTGAACTTCTCGCTCTGGTAAGACAGAGTGCAGCGTTTATATACAATGTCTCGAATTCGATGGAAAGCGAAATACTGAGTGTCTTGACACTAGGTACTTTCTGTCTTCCCTGATGTGGGATAAAAAGCGTGGAGCTAAAAATAATAATATTATTTAATAATAATATAATATATAAAAAAATCTAGGTAATTTTTTTATTCTTGGTTTCAAAATGGTAAAAAAGACAATCTGCTGACTACTCTCCGTCCGATATCAGAATATTTCGCGTTGAGTGCCCACAACCCCGCGTTTTGTCTTACCAAAGCAGAGAAGTGTCTAAATATTTACGTAACTAGTCAAAATTCAAGTTATATATTTTTATTTTATTAATTATACCGACTAATATCGAATTGACATAATGTTCTATTTTTGCATTAACGCTTACTTAAAACATATTTCAGCTAATCAAATAGATATGCAAGTACGATAATAAGAGACCTGTATCCAATTGGCGGTAGACCGCAGTATCGCTTATTTATAGATTTAAGGTAAAGTATATTGATATGCCTATTATAGAATTATTACAAATCTATAAGTAAGTCGCATTTCGGGCTGGATGAAAGGCAGCGTTCAGTTTCGCAAATCATTACGTAACATCTCGCATTAGGATAAAGAAAACGAGTTGCGCAAGTTGCTCCGCGATATGTCTCGTATGATCCTGCCGCCATAAGCACCATGGGATTTTAGTAGGTTTATGCATATTTATAGCCTCCATTCCTCCTCCATTTATATACTGCAGACTGACATATATATATATATATATATATATATATATGTCAGTCTGGAGTCCCACATAACCTAAGACTCCAATCAGAGAAAAGTAGAAGAAAATGAGAAAAAGAAGAGAGAGAACGGATTGTTTTAACATAAAGTTGTCTATGTATGTAGCTGCTTAAGACGTTTCTCATCTGTTTAGACAGACTGAGGTGTTGTGTTACCCTTATTTAATGTAACTCCGTATAAAGAAAAGTGAGTGATTTGTCACTAAGTTTTCGGCAAAAATTCTATGAATTATGTAAAAATATATGTATGGTTGGTTGTGTATTTATCTAATTATATATATTTAATATTTTTTAAGTTAATGTCATTTTTAAAATAATTTAAATACTTTATTCGATCTCGTGTAGTATCTTCGTTTTTTGGTAGATTTGTTTTAGTGATAAGGCCGCTAATGCACATTTTCTTGAATTCATGAATAATTATATAATTTATAACTTTTTTATGCAATAAAGTATTTATTAAATAAATATAATAAAACCAAGAATATATGTTAATCATGTTATATTATAATTAAAAAAATGAAAGTATAATGTTAAATTTAAACTGTTAAAATGTCACAATATGCTTTACGCTTTCATCCTGCATAGCACGGTAGACGGGAAACACTCCGCTCTCTACCAAATTCAAGACATTGCTGGTTGAGTGGCGGAACGTTGCGCTATGTTCTGCCATACCGAGGAGGTGGAAATAATTTAAATATAATTCCCCCGAATGGGAATCGAACATACAACCGATCACGTTTACAGTCAGACGCTGTCGCACTGCGTCACGTGCCATATGATGTCGTTTACTAGAATCGGAAAAATCGTTAAATAATTAATAAAAACCCCATATATAAGTGTTGTTATTGGCCAGTGTAATTAAAAAACTGGATTTTGTCGAGTGTTTCTTTTTTCTGTTCTGCAAATGCATAAACAATACTCATTTAAAATTAATATTCGTGAAGAGAACGAGTTGATATTTACGATATGTTTTTATAAATATCTCTTAAAGTGATTGTTCTTCCGCATTATTTACAATTGAATGGTGGGTAAGAATCTCGTCATAATAAAATTTTATAAGTGTCACTTGGTGTTATATTGTTTTATTGGGTCATATCTCAGTACTGTATCTCTGTACGTTATATGTAGTTTACCTCTTAAAATCATCTATTTTCATTATATAGGCATTTTTATAAAGATCTTTCATAGTATATATATTTATTTGAAATATAATAATAAAATAAAAAAAAATATTTATGGACGTTACTGAACTGGTCTTCAGGTCTTCATTGCCATCTTTGGCAGAGAATCCACTTCAGAACATATTTACCCTAAAAGTTATTAGCCATAAATGTGACCACCAGCCAGCTTTCTACCACTTCTGTTTGCTAATGTTTTGGACTATGGCAATTAATTCATTTCTTTATTTAACTCATATTTTTTGAATATAGCTTCTAAGAGGTCTCTTTTCAATTTGTCAATGAACTATGATCTTTTACACTTCAGAACAGGTTACAAACGGCAAAAAAATTAAGATATTATTTATATACATCTCCACACTTTATCTCCCATAGCAGGGTAGTCAGAGACGACCTAGTGTCAAGACACTCCGTTGACTAGACCTACCAAAATCGAGATATTTAGTGACAAACTTAACGCCATTATTTGTCTTACCAGAATGGAAAAAATGAAATTAAATTTTATATATAAGTAATCAACACACGAATGTAAATGTAGCTTTTAAGCTTATTTTCTTTTATTACTTATATTATTATTGTCAACCTTTGTCTTTTTATTCCTTTGACCTCCACAGATAATTGCATATCCAATGTAACACGAAATTCGAACAATTATACACATTTATAACCAAAAGTTCAATATCAGCTGTTGAGGCCGATGAGGTCGTGTCAGCCTTTGACCGTAAACACGATCGGTTGTGGGTTCGATCCCCAATCGGGGGAGTGATTATATTTAAGTTATATTCACTTCCTCGCTCTGGTAAAAGATTAATTGCGGCGTTGAGTTCCACCAAAGTCTTGAATTCAATGAAAAGTGAAGTACGGAGTGTCTTTACACTATGTACTTCCTATCTACCCTGCTATGCGGGATGGATAGAAGCAAAATATATATATATATATATATATATATATATATATATATATATATATATATATATATATTATTATTTATTTATATAATTAAGGTATTATCGAGCATTGACCAAGTGCTACGCGTAATAATAAGATTTCAAGTGTTTTGCAAATATATGTCACAGTATATAAATATCAGTACTAAAATATTATCTAGTTTAGTCCTTCGTGAGGCCAGTGGCCTGAAACTGGAATGTTCTTTATAGAATACAGATAGATGATTCAATATTTAGCATAATAAAATAAATAATCAGAATAATTTAGTACAATAATGACCTTATGGTCTTATTCGGATTTTTTTTATTTAGTTCTTTACATTTTTTTAGCTTCACATTTTTATCTAGGCATAGTAGAGTAGGACAGGAATTACCTAGTGTTAAGATGAATTCCGTTTTTCGTCGAATTCGAGATATTGCGTGTTGAGTGTGAAACACCAGCGCGCTTTGTGGTACCGGACCGAGGAAACTAAAATAATTTCATTATAATCGCTCCCCCGATTGGAAATCGAACCCACAACTAAAATCAAACACTGTATCAGTGCATGTGCGTGCGTGTATTGTTAAGTGTGAGAGTTTGTCTTTCAGCGTTGCTTGGAAAAGGTCTATAATATCCTTTTAAGATATTTCTAAATCCGCTCATGGCCTATTTAAAAAAATTAAATTTCCAAATTCAAAGCTGAATTCTATTTGAAAATAATAGCGGGATAAAGTCAACGGAGTGTCTTGACACTAGATTATCTCTTACTACCATGCTATGCGGGATAAAGCGTGAAACTGCTTTATTATAAAAAAAAATATAACTATGTTTTTAGCTTCACGCTTTTATCCCGCACAGTAGGGTAGACAGAAAGTACCTAGTGTCAAGACACTCCGTACTTCGCTTTCCACCGAAGTCGAGACATTGCGTGTTGAGTGGTGGAACTCATCGCCGCACATTGTCTTTACCAGAGCGAGGAAGGGGGAGTGGTCCCCCGAGTGGGGATCGAACCCACAACCGGTCGCATTTACATTCAGACGCTGTCAAACTGCGCCACGACCGGCCTCATATATAACTATGTTAAACATAATATTTGCCGTAAATATAATGTTATTTTAAAAGTGATATAGGCAAGAATCGTATGAAGGTCGATTGTCGATATAATATTTACTGAGAACGTTTAAAGAATCAATATATCGATTACTTTGTAACCTTTAAGATGTTTATGATCTTAAATCAGTATATTCTGGCTTAATAAAAAATGTAAAGATAAGCTTTTTTACTGTGATTGGGTTTTGTCCATCGGCCAGACAAAGGTAAGAGGTCATCGTGGCGCAGTGGGACAGTGTCTAACTATAAACGTAATTGGTTGTGGGTACAATTTCCGCTCGTTTGAATTTCTTATATTTAAAATTATTTCTATTTCTCGGTTAGATAAAATTCGGTGTTGAGTTCCGCTATGCAACACGCTAAGTCTCAAATTCGAATGGAAAGCAGCTAACTGACGCTGTTATTTTATTGACATATTTCAATTTGTTTTTAGTCTAATATAAATTTTAAATGAACAAATATGCAATAGAAAAACAATTTTCTAATCGTCTTATTAGCTGTGAAATATTAAAATTACTGTATGTTCCTAAGCAGCGGCATCATCGTTGTATTTTTTTGATTTTTTTTTTTATAAAGACAGAGGTAATGAAAAAAAATCCTTAATTTATTTACTAATTGTAGAGACGTCTATTATATCTGGAAAATTATTTAAATGATAAATTCCACAATTTCACATTAATGCATAATAATGTAAGTGTTATCAGTTACTTCACCGGCTTTTTGTTCTATGGTTAACGAGGTTTTACCAAGTTCTTTTTGTTCTAAATAAATTTCCGTATTGGTGAATTAAAACCCTTTTAATAAATATTATATTTTGTATTAGGGTTCCGTAGCCCCAAAGAACAAATTGAACCTGTATCCGTCTATCTGTTCCTCTATCCACAGATTTAGAATTAGAAATGCTTGGATATATCAAACTAAAATTTCTGACATGGTTATTCTTTTTAGCTTCACCCTTTTATCACGCATAACAGAGTAGATAGGAAGTACCTAGGTGTCAATATACTGCGTATTCCGCTTTCCATCAAATTCATGACATTGCATATGGAGTGGCGGAACTCAACGCCGCGTTTTCTCTAAACAGAACGAGAAAATGAAAATATTAAACAATCATACCCGATTGAGAATAGTATTCTCAACCGATCGCGTTAGCAGTCAGACGCTGTACCATTCAGACGCTGGGCCTCACATTTCATAGTTTTTATTTACGCAAGTTTCAATTTTCCTGATATTTTTAAATAGATAGAGAACGGAGAATGGTCAGTGACTTTACTCTCTTCATCCTTTTATGTACTTTAAAGGCTCCATTAAAAGTAAATAATAAAATAATCTGAACGAACGAATCTAAAAGAACAATCATAAACCTAAAACATCTACCTCACCATGTAGCAATGAAAATGCAACAAATATTTATTGCTTTTTTATACTCATGTTATAAGACCACATACTTAAACGTGCAAGTAATTAAAATACGTTCACTAAAAAACTATAATACAGTAGTAGAAAAAAACAATGCAAAGTAAAGGCAATACTTCCAAGAACTGTTTATTTTAAATATATTATCTATACTAAGGTTTAAAATATTTATTTTAATATGAAGCTAAAAATATTAAAAAACTATTAAGGAGCAATCTGTGACTGCTATTTTCAAAAGTTTTTTTTTTAATTTTAACGATTCAATAAGAATGTTTCTTGATTTTGTACTTTTATACATAGTATGAAGAGCTTCACGCGTTTTATCCCGCATAATATGGTGGACAGAAAGTATCTAGTGTCAAGACACTCCATACTTCGCTTTCCACCGAAGTCGAGTCATTGGGTGTTGAGTGGTAGTACTCAACGCCGCACTTTGTCTTTACCAGAACGAGAAAGTGAAAATAATTTAAATATAATCACTCCATCGAGTGGGGATCGAACCCATAACCGGTCGCGTTTACAGTCAGACACTGTCACACTGGGCCACGACCGACCATGAAGAGCTAAAATAAAAAGCATATTTTTTTAAAATTTATTAATACAGTAGGTAACTCAATGTCTATGATTGTAGAGTAGTACACTCAAACGCCTTGACCTAATAAGCCTTAGTACGCAAATATTTTGTACAGAAACACATAAAAAGAGTGTTTTACCGTAAAATTTTTATATAAATAAGCATATTACGTATTAAAAAATCATCGTTTTCTGCTTTCTACGAAACAAATAATATGATATATAAAATACTAAGATGATATTTATTCATTTTAAATAAAACGCTTTAATTTGGTATAAAAACAATTCCTTGTAGATTTGATTTGGCTGTACCTACTCCACTACTGTAAACTGCTATAAAATATTCAAAACGTAGAGTTTTCCGATATATATTTTCAAAAATCATTATACACGCTATATAATCCTAATTAAACATTTCATTAATATTATGTAGATTTTTTTAGCTTCACACTTTTATCCCGCATAGCAGTGTAGACAGAAAGTACATAATGTCAAGACACTCCGTTCTTTGCTTTCCGCCGAATTCGAGATATTGCGTGTTGAGGGGTGGAACTCAACGCCGCACTTTGTATTTACCAGAGCAAGGAAGTGAAAATAATTTAAATATAATCACTCCCTCGAGTGGGGATCGAACCCACAACTGATTGTGTTTACAGTCAGACGCTGTTGAACTGCGCCACGACCGGCCTCAATCATGTATCATGTAGATATTTCGTTCAAGTAAATATCTATATACATATATAGACACGTATATACATATATAGACACGTGTATACATATATAGACACGTATATATAGACACGTATATATAGACGTATGCATATAGAACGTACTACTTTAGTTATCATAACTTTAACATTGTTAATGTAGGTCATACATTTTTATCTCATTATATAAAATTCGTGCAACTTGTTTGATTCATTTTCTACTTAATAATCGAGATCTGATTAGTCAGTTTCCACAGTACAAAAGAACGGTTCTGTTAAGAAAATCCCGATCGGAATGAAACAGTCATATAGAAAATTTGTTTTTAGAAATTTATTAAATAATGTTGAAATTTTATAAGAATATGATAGTTTTAAAATGATTTTATATATTTTTTCTATATATATTTAATTAATTAATGTAATAAATATTTAATAAATATATAATATAATGCAATAAATCATTAAAAAAAAGGTTTTTTAAGTGAAGTGCAGTAAAAAATAAATCATATTTTAAAATAATCGAACTTCTCAGTTTATAAATATCTTAGTTGTTAAAAAATGATTAAAGTACCGTTACGTGAATGTCGTAAATAAGTTATTATGTAAAATTATATGGTTTTGTACTTGAAATTTAAACGCCAAGGTTCTTACTTGCGCTTTATATATATATATATATATATATATATATATATATATATATATATATATATATATATATATATATATATATATATATATATTTACTCCTATTTAAAATTTAATCATTTTTTTCAACACAAACATTTGTTCTATCAACACAAAGCGATTATTCATTCAATTCTAAAAACGGATAAGAGTCTTGGTTCCCACACTTTTTCCCAATTCTTTCTCTTCACGTGTACGGCAAAAAACAAAAGGCGACACTCTACCTGTTTCTATATAATGCGATTTGAATTTCTAAGTATCGTTGTTAATAGTGATTATTTACTCTACCCTCTACTTTTTACGGCCAACACAAGAACAGACGTTACTCATTCATGTGGTTAATCCAGCATTATTGTTTCATTAGTCACCCAGACATGCAAACATTGACCTAATATTCGTATAAGAGAGTAGAAATCTCCGAACGTGACTAAAATATTAATTAATATAATTTTCTACAAATACAATACTTTCGAATCGTTTTATAAATCAATATGATAGTTAATTATAGTCTAGTTTATTATAAAATAAACACGTCTTATGTAAAGTGCTGATAGACACATAATGCAATTAAATACACTGTTTATTAGGATGGAACTATTATTTAATGAGATAAATAATTCATTGCGTGAATCAAAACATTTTATTTATAATGATGCAATTACTTTCAACAACAAGGCTAACCGGTTTCAAATTCAGTAATTACTTCAATTCAATAGAACATCTACAGAATTGGGTTGTCGATGTATACTAAAATAAATATTATTATTTAACTTACCAATCCTTGTATTCTGGGAAACATGATGAACACAACACTATGAAACACTAGAACTATCTAGAATAAAGCACAATGAACTGTTATCACTGTCACTCACAGTGCAATGTCATTATAGAAGTAAAAACGGTGTCTCACAAGGAGGTGCACTCGAGCCGCAGTAACTTGTTGTATACGTGCGCGCGAGTCGACCAGTGGAATGCTTATGGTGGCGTGTTTACTCGCCGATGCCGGCATGTAGATGATTCACACGTGAAATGAAGTGGGGAGCGACTTTTTATCTTAGACAGTGATTTTTTTTTTCATATTTAAACTTGATCAGAGATGGTTTGGGTAATCATATTAGTTAATTGTCAATTTAGTTAGGGAATTAGTATTTGTTGTATTTGGAAAGCAATGTGTAACTTTCTTAAACATTCATAATTGAAGTACCTATATCAAATTAGATTTCCTGTTGTAAATGGTCTTTTTTATATCATTTTGTTAAAAATATCTTTTTTTCTTAAGAAATATGAGAACGAGTTTAATAGAGACAATTTTTTTCTAATTTTTTCTTTAACACTAGATATATAATATTAATTAGTATTGCTTTCTATCGATCTATTTTATATATAAATTAGTTATTAAACTACCTATCCTGCTTTATAGCAGGATAGTTGATTGATCTCTATCAAGCATGTAGCTTTTTTTAAGTAGGTATGTATGCGTACGGACTTTGACACCAAACTTTTTATTATTATTGTTATCTAGAATTTGAAGCATATATGGATGATTTCTGTATAAGGTTCAAATTCTGTATACAGCGTTAGACAGGTTGACGTAAAAAAGCCTTACTTGTTTTCATTATAAGACATTTGTAATTACTACTTCTCATCTCATCTAAGAGATGAGTTCAAGATGTTTTTCGATAAGAATGAGTAATGCTTTATCTTGTTTAATTAAGATTACAACAGATAGTGCGTAAGCCCAAATACAGACAAATATTAAGACATTTTTAAGGAAGCGAAATTGATATCATCATTTCAAATAATTTGCGTGGTAATTACTACAATTTTATCTGTGGGATAGCAAATTGTGAAAATGTGTGTGTGAAATGTGGCTTTGTCTTTAGTATTTTGATAATTTTCGAAAAATAGATGTGGTTTTAGCGAACACATCTTTTACTTGTAAGGTGGTTTGCAAAACTTGGTGTTTATATATGTATATATGTATATATATATACATATATACATATACAAACATTATTGTAAATTAAATTAAACTAGATTTGAAATCAAGTTAATATTCTCAATTTCATATACAATTTTAAAATATGAAGAAATACGATTATTTCTTTGTTATAAAACAAGCGATAATTGCAATAATTTGCTCTACATTCCCATAGACTATTAACCTATTACAAACATTGTGACATCAAGTACGTATTGATACAACTTACATAATAATTGTATAGACAATGTAGTTTTTATAGTTCTATCATATTATACTTGGGCCTTGTTAGCAAAGTTCTTGCGCATTTCCACGCGAGCTGTTAATGCAATATCAGAGTTGCTAAATAGAGTTGCATTAGTTGACATGAATGCGTCTTTAAGAAACAAGTTAGTTATAAGTTTATTCTAAAGTTATGTGTTATAGAGCCTTTAATTTATTCATTTTAGTTACTCATATTTAAATTATGATTCGAGTCAAATTAAATATCTTTTAATTTTTATGGACTGATTTAGTGATGAATCACTTGTTTCATAATATTATTTTTGTATTTTTTTAAATTTCACACTTTATCCCTTGCGGGGTAGTTAGTAAGGACGGAGTACTAAACGCTACGGTCTCTGCATACCTCTTTCGCCTCGCCTTACGTGACGCCTTCCTCCAGTATCATTGATACTGTGTTTTCGAAGGTCATCTTAAGTGCCGCTCATCTTTGCTACATAAACCATCATCACTCATCCTCTCAATCACCTCAACACAATCTTCTTCATTCTTCTTTTTGAGTATGAGAATTGTTTCTTTATACTAATTTAATGTTATTTGATTTAAATGTGGAAACGATTGGTATTATAAATATCAAAAAATATTTTCCTGGTTTTTATTATAAGCTCTCAGATTATGTTATTTATATATTTTTCCATTATATTATAAGACAACATACATTATGGTATACGAGTATACACATATATAAGTGGACTCACACGTCCTTGACTGACTAAAGTGGTAAGTACTTGTATATTTTCTAAGATGTATTTGTATTTGAAGATGCTTTTACATTTTCAGTTAAATTTTTAAACTCATAGATACAATTGTGGTTACCCCTATTCAAAGGTACAGCGTCTGGTTTTTAACGCAGTTGATTGTGGGTTCGATTCCTATTTGGATTCTTTTCTCCACTCTAGCAGACAAAACTTGGCTTTGAATATCGCAATCATCATCCAATGTTTCGATTTTGGGCAGAAAGTAGCTAACGTAGAGTCTTGACACTAGGTTGTCTCTGACTACTCTGCTATACGGAAAACACCATAAAACTCTTTTTTTAAAGATTCAATTAAAATTAAAACTTATTAACGATAATTACATCAAAAGTTATTATTATATAAAATATTTATTAATACTATGGTAATAGTCACCTTTTTTTATTTTAAGCAATTATCGTTCATATTTATTTTATATTGATGTGTTTAATAAAAGTATATTTAATTAATTAATTTTATATTAATTTATTTATAAAACAAGGTCATATTGGCATGGAAAGTAATTAATTTGGTTGGTATCTGATTTGATATTAAACCTTAAGTTCGAAAGGAGGTCGGTCGTGGCGCAGTATGACAACGTCTGCCTATGAACGCGATCGGTTGTGGGTTCGATCGCCACTCGGGGGAGTGATTAGGTATATTTAAATTATTTTCACTTCCTCGCTCTGGTAAGTCTCGAATTCTGTGGAAAGCGAAGTACGAAGTGTCTTGAAACTAGGTGTTTTCTGTCTACCCTGCTATGCAAGATAAAAGCGTGAAGCTAAAAAAAAGAAATATATATTTTTTTATTCATGTAGGTTTTTTTGTAAGTCTATTTAAGTCTATTTAAAGTTATCTAATCCATATGTATGTTCTAATAAAGTGAAATTAAAAAAATAAACATGAATTATTTATTATTTATTCTCTTCTTTGGAAGCTCAATAATTTGTGATAAAACTTTACGCAGCAGATCCAATAGAAAAATGTATGCAAATCATATAGTTTCCTAAATAAGATTTTATGTGTTAGGTGGCGCAACACAACGCCGCGCTCTGTGTTACCAGAGCGGAGAAATGAAAATAATTAAATAATAATAATTTCTTGACTGAGGTTTAAACGTACAATAGTAAACACTATTGTTTAATAACAAAAACTCCATCTATATATAAGTAAAAGTAAATATATAAGTCCGCAACAAAGACTTTTACGTACATTTGCTTACTTACTTATTATTATTTTTAAATACAATCGTATACCTCAATTGTATATAGTAATAAATATTATAATCCGGGCGGCATTAGTGCCAATTCTGCAAACTGAAAGAAAAAATTAAACAAAACTTTATTGTATTCCAAATTCGCCGCTAAAAAGAATATGATCTTTTTTAAGAATATGATCTTTATGATTTCTAGTTTTATTACTAGCTATCATAAAACCTTCTTTCTTTTTCTATCGTTTCTCGTTCTAAACATTTCTTTGTAAATCTTATCTTCTTAAATATGTCTTTTGTTTTGTATTAAGACGGAACTGAATTGGAGTTTACATATTTTTTAATCGCATCAAGTTTTATTGAGGCTAGTCAGTAGTGTAAACGCGATTGGTTGTGGGTTCGATCCCCATTCGGGGCGTGATAAAATTTAATTTTTTTTTTCTTCACTCTGGTAAAAGACAAAGTGCGGCGTTGAGTTCCATGCAATGTCTCGAATTCGGTGGAAAGCGAACACGGAGTGACATGACACTACGTACTTTCTGTGTGTCCTGCTATGGGGGATAAAAGCGTGAGGCTAAAAAAAGAAAAAAATCAAGTGTTATTGGCTGAGAATAGTAATTCCATATCGATATCCGTGTTCACGTCTCTGCGTAGTAAGCTTTTATATATCAAGAATTATATTCAGGTTATTTACTACGAATCGCCTGTTATTAATATTTATTTATATGTAAATTATGTTAGTTTATCGCATTAGATATTGGAAGCCTGTTTTGTATTTTTGCTGAATTTTAACCTTTAAAGGTGACTATTTTTCGATAAACAATAAACATATTGTATGAATATTATTAGTATATGATCATTTTTACAGATTCACATTATATCCTGCATGCAGGGTTGTCAGACACAACCTAGTGTCAAGACACTCTGTTAATTGCTTTCGAGATATTGTACTTTGGTAGGCGAACTCAACGCCGTGCTATGTCTTACTCCGAGTGGGAATCAAGCCAGTGTCGTTTATAATCAGACGCTGTACCACTAAACCACGAAGATCTTATATAAGTTTAATTAGATGTGACAAAAGTGGAAACCGGAGTAGTTTATGACGAGATCTCTCTCCCATGTATGTAGAAGAGATGAGGAAAAAAATTTGCTTTTTGCTTCACGCTTTATCCCTAGACCATCAACCACTTCATACATGACCTTAAGGGTGTCCTCGTGCTGTTACGTGACCTTCTTCTAGTATCAATGATATCTCGAAGGTAGGAGGTCTCTCTATTTCTCTTGCGACTCACCTTTTTGTTTTATATATATATATATATATATATGTATATATATATATATATATATGTATATATATATATATATATATATATATATATATATATGTATATATATATATATATATATATATATATATATATGTATATGTATTTTTTCTTTTTGTATTGAGTATTTAAAACAAACAAAATTCAAATATATAAGAAGTTTTCTTTTTTATACCCATATCTTTACTCACAGACTGACTGAGGACTTGTGAGGCTGGGCGTGACGCTGTGGAACAGCGAACTAAAAATGCGATCAGTTCTGGGTTTGATTCTTACTCAAGGGAATGATTATATATAAATTCTTCTCATTTTCTCGCCCTGGTAGATAAAGCGCGGCGTTTAGTTCCGTCACTTAACATGCAATGTCTTGAATACAGAGTGACGAATTACAATAGAGTACAAATACGAAATACAATATGTTTATCAATTATTTATTTTATTTACTAATATTTATCAATTATTTCCTAATCTCTATTAATATACTTAGTACATACTGTTAGTATCTTTTATTGTTATGACTGACTGATACCAATGAAAACACGTGAAAGTGGCATTGTTTATTTAGATTATCAGAATTTTTTCTAAAATAACTTAGGTTATGCGCCATGGATAAATTACGTCACACTTCAACGGGCATGAAAAGGGTTGACAAAGTCTGACGTTGTGTGACAACGGTGGTCGCACAAAAAGGGTCAATTGTGACTAGGGCGGGAGAGGGGTCAAAAAATATAGAAATTTGTGTGACGTAATTTATGGGCAGTCTCTAAGGAACTATCGAGGGCAAATTTTAAATCATTATCTCTCTTAGGGAATACATAGAGATGCTTAGGTCTCTATGAATACAAGCCAAGTGTTAAGCAATTGAAATGTACCATAAATGAAAAATATAGTGATGTGTTTGTATGTATACTTTAAAAAATCAGCTTCACGCTTTATCCCGTAGCCAGAGACGACCTAGTGTCGACACTCTCCGTTCACTGCTTTTTTATAATTTTTAGCTTCACTCTTTAACCTCGCATAGCAGGATTGACAGGAAATACCTAGTGTCAAAACACTGTACTACGTTTTTCGCCAAATTTAAGACATTGCGTGTTGAGTGGCGGAAATCAACGCCGCGCTTTGCGCATTCCCCCGAATGGAAATCGAACACACAAGCAATTGCGTTTACAATCGGACGCTATCAACTGCTTTGGTAAAAAATCTCTCACAACAAATGTACTAAATAATTCAATATTTGAATTTTAATTAGTACATTGTAGTTTAGGCATTAACATTATGAAGCTAATATCAGAAAGTAAAAATTTATTTATTTACATTACTAATGCAGATAACCTAAATGCTCTGCAAACAACATATTAGGCATTGATAATAAATAAGTATGAGACCCGTTGTGGCGCAGTGGGGCAGCATCTGATCGGTAAATAATCGGTAATGAGTTCGATTTCCAATCGGGGGAATAATTATATAGAATTTATTTTCATCTCCACGCTGGGGTAAGACAAAGCGCGGCATTAAATTTCGCCATTCATCGCCACGCATTGTCTCGAATTTGGCGGAATGCTGAATACGGAGTGTCTTGATAGTGGCAGGATGAAAGTGTTAAGTCAAAAATAAATAATAGTAAATGATATCGTACATATTGTAGTAAGAGCATAAAGTAATAATGGCAGCCTTATATAGTATTTACTTTACGAGATAAATATTTTTGCAAAACATCTACTTTTAGATAGTTTTAAAAAATAACAAACGGATGGTATAGTGAATTAAATATTATTATTATAATTGCTTATATTTTGGTATTCGAAAACATATTTTCGTAAATCCAATGTTTCGAATACTTTAGAGTAGTCCGTGTTCAGATCAGGTGGTCTTTGCAGTTAAAGAACTATTACATTGTGACCACGGGCAATTGTAGAGGGGAACGATAAGAATCACAAAATATGGAATGAAATTTATATATATATATATATATATATATATATATATATATATATATATATATATATATATATATATATATATATATATATATATATATATATATATATATATATATATATATATATATATATATATATATATATATATATATATATATATTTACACCTAGATAGAGTACACATGTGCAGATTTCAAAAGAAAATTAATTATTATTAAAATCTACTTGTTAAAATCTACTTATATTTTTGCAAATATTCCACAGGCGATAGCGAACCTATAACCATCGTTTGCTCCACTGAGTCACAATACAATAAATAAATATTTAATTATAATACGGGTATTATTAAAGCTTTCAACATATTGGATAAAGCTTAACGTCATTGTCAGTCTCACTGTACCTTAATCTGCTTATCGTTATTTAATACTAGGTATTACTTAATTGGTTATTAAATATGTATGGTAAATAATGAAATGCTTTAAGTGGTTATTTAAGTGATTTGAATATTTGTCTAACTAGAACAATGCGGCGTTGAGTTTCGCCACTCAAAATGTGATGTCTCGATTTTAGCCGGAATACAGTCAACGGATTGCCTTGCCAGTGGGTTGTCTCTAAGTATCTTGTTATGCGGAAAAAGCGTGATGTTTAAAAAAAAACAAACGTATTACCAGACTTTCGAGGCAGTCGCATGTAGAACGCCTGGCATAGCGGTCAGAGCGTTTGGACGGTTTCTAATAGACGTGGGTTAGTATCCCCGTGTATTCATTTTTTTATGTATGTATATGTATTTTATGTATGTATGTATTAATGTTTTTTCCGAAATATTTTCTAATCTAAAGTTTGGGATAACGCTTTAAAAATTTCAAATCTGCTATTAACGCTGTGACACAAATATTTCAGAATCAAATTAGTACAGTTAATGGAACATAATTGGTCACATGACTTAAATCACAAGATCGACCTATAAACGACTGTCATTAGGCGCGATATAAAATTCAATTTAACTTTATTGTAAAATATTATAAAGTATGTTTGCGTGCCCTTAACCCCTTACTACGTATCGTATCGTATATCGTATCGTCAGCCAATTGCAGTCCACTGCTGGACATAGGCCTCCCCAAGTTTGCGCCAAACATCCCGGTCCTCCGCAACCTTCATCCAGCCCGCTCCGGCAACCTTGCGTATGTCGTCAGTCCAGCGGGCCAGAGGGCGTCCTACACTACGTTTGCCAAGACGCGGTCTCCACTCCTACTACAGCTTTGTTTAACAAAATTTATGTACATCTTAAATTAATGTAACTCTCGTATATATAAACAGATTAAAATTTACCAAACACTAAATGTTAAAAAATAATTGTCCAAATACAATAGTGCAAACTGAATTTAAATCGGCTGAGCCGTTTCCAAGAGCAACAGACACAGACAAACAGATATACCGATGAAGTTAAAAAATGTTGTTTTGGATTCAATTAAATTATTAAATTCTTCTAATATAATTTTACTTGTGTATCCTCCATTTACTGACAGCAATAATTTATATTTTTACATATATATATATATATATATATATATATATATATATATGCAAATATAGATTATACATACATACATATACATATATGCACTTAGGGGTAGACTCTAGATGAATATCTGGAGGAATGAATATATGAAGAATTGATAATAACTTTGTAGGCACATCTTTATACGAAAAAAAAATTATATATATATATATATATATATATATATATATATATAATAGCAACATTTTTTTTTGTATGAATAATGAATATATATCTATTATGTATTGCATTTAGATTATTCGAGAAATACTAATGGCAAGTTCAAATGACTTCATGTTATCTAACTTTATATAATATTTAATTATTTTGATGCCAGTCATGGCGCAGTGTGACACCGTCTCACTGTAAACGCGAATGGCTGTGGGTTCGATTCCCATTCGCAGGAGTGATTACATTTAATTATTTTAATTTCCTTGCTCTGGTAATACAAAGTTTGGTGTTGAGTTCTGCCACACACTAGTTACTTCCTGTCATTCTCTTATGCAGAATAAAGTTAAAAAAACCACAACCAATCGCGTTCTTTGGCCTTTTAAAGAGTGAATACCTTATTTCTTTTGAACAATAGATAAAAAAAAATATTTATTGTTATAATTTAACTATGCAAGATATTACCAGAAATATTAAATTCATATATTTGTTTAGCTGAAGCTAAGCGCTTTTTATTCCGCATAGCAGGGTACCTACCTGTCAAGACACTCCGCACTTCGCTTTCCACGCAATTCCGGGTATTGCGTGTTAAGTGGTGGAACTCAACGCCTCACGTTGTCCTACCAGAGCGCGGTAGTGAAAATAATTTTTAATGTAATTACGCCCCCGAGTGGGAATCGAATCCACAACAGATCGCGTTTTCAATCAGGCGCTGTCATACTGCGCCACGATCTCTACGTATTTTGATTATATTTAAATTGTTTTCATTTTCTCACTCTCATAGGAAAATGCGCGGTGTTAAGTTCCGCTTATATAGTAATAGCTTCTATTCCACTCTGTATTTTTAAAATTAAATAAATAGTAAATAATATTTAACTAACGGCTTAATTATAGTTAAATTATATTCAAAGAGAAATAAAAGTATATCAGCATTGTATATATGTATGTACTTATACATTAACAAGCATATCGATAACATTGATAAGCTACATGATACGTCATTTACCGGAATAAATACATATATTGAGATAGCCTAAGTGTTATTTGAGGTTAAACGCTATTTTACGTATACTAGTATCTGAAACATGATGCCGGCCGGTTGTGGCACAGTGGAACAGCGTCCGAATGTAAAGGGGATCGGTTGTGGGTTCGATCTATATTCGGGGAAGTGATTATATTTAAATTATTTTCATTCTCGCTGTGGTAAGACAAAGTACGGTGTTGAGTTCTACCACTCAACACGCAATTTCATGAATTCAGTGGAAAGCGATGTATGGAGTGTCTTGACACTACGTACTTTCTGTCAACCCTGCTATGCGGGATAAAAGCGTGATACTAAAAAAAAGAAACACGATAATTGTGGGTTCGATTTTTCTGTGTTCATTTTTAAATAACATGGAATAACTTCAAACGAAGCGGGATTCGATCCCCGCGTCTGTTAGAAACTGCACAAGCGCTCTGACAGTTAAGCCACGCGCACTATTTTCGACTGCGCTTTCGATTCTTATGCGCTTATTACAATTCAAAAAAATATTTCCCTTGTATTTTCAAATAAATAACGATTTCAATATTACTGAATATATAATCTCAGATATAGAGAATTAATATATTCTAGAGTGCCCTTATGTATGCACATAATACCTGGGACTTGCAATCAAAGTGTAGGTTTAAGTGGACTTTAAAATGTGGATTAGAGCTCCCCTCCACTTCCCGAGCTCTTCTCTCTAACTTACAGAATATGAAGGCTACCTTTAATGCTACCTTTGAAATATATATTAGAAATAAATGAATGAATTAGTCAGCACGATGGGTTGTGGATACGATTCCCATTCGGGCTAATGATTATATTTAAATTATTTTCATTTCCTCGATTTGGTAAGACAAAATGTGACATTGAGCTCCACCATTCGACACTTATTGTCTCGAATTCGACTTGAAACGAAGAAATTTCTTGACTAGGTAGTTCCTGTCTACCCTGCTAAGAGGATAAAAGTGGTAAGCTAAAATAAAAACAAACTGATGATTGTTCTGGACAAGTTCTAGCTCTTTTAATGACTTTAAAAATTGAAAAAATTGAGCTTAAAATTATACGCAATAAAACAAAAAATATTTATTTTAAATAGTTAATTTTCATGCGAATTTGTTTAGCTGATTTTGTATGAAAACTCCATTCAATATGTTTACATACAAATTCTTATACTTACAGTAGGATAAAATTACGTATTCACATAATATAATTACATATATGTAGAAACATTGTTTGTCTTTGGAATGCTATCAATTTATATTGAATATTGAATTATATTTACGATAACATCTGGTCGTGGCGCAGTAGGACAGCGTCTGACTGTAAACGCGATCGGTTGTGAGTTGGATTCTAATTCGGGGGAATTATTATTTAAATTAGTTTCGCTTCCTCGCTCTGGTAACACAAAAGTGTGGCGTTGAGTTCCACCACTCAACAAGCAATGTCTCAAATTCAATGAATAGCGAAATACGGAGTGTCTTGACACTTGGTACTTCCTGTTTATTCTGCTGTGCAAGATAAAAATAAACCTAAAAAATAACCTAGAGACAAGACAACCGTTCTCCGTTTTGTTAAATATATTTTTCTTTAAAATATTATTTCTTTCTCAAAATATATATATATATATATATATATATATATATATATATATATATATATATATAAAAGTTTTTTATTCTTATATAGTTTATAGACAATAAATAGGTATACCTGTGCAATCGAGTCCACAAGCGTGTACGCTATACAGCCGGACATACCAAATGCGTCATGATGACGTACTAAAGTACGTCTCACACACTGTGCTGTTATATATATTGCTTTGAATAACTGTAAGTAATAATAAAAAATAGTTGTCTGTGTGTTTTATTATTTACGTATGTTCATAAGATGTTATACTTCTTTGGCGTTACAAAATAAAAATATATCTAAGAACGTTATATGTTAAAATTGTGTTTTTTTAGCTTTAAGTTGTATGGCTAATGAGATAGTCAGAGATAAGGGAGCGCCAAACGGTACGGTCCCTGCATACCTTTTTCGCCTCGTCCACAGTCATTACCCTCTTTATATATGCCCGTCAGGGGGACCTCATGCTTTTTACGTGGTATCTATAAAGCGTTTTCGAAGATCAACCGAGATCTCCCCCGACCTCTGGTACCACTCAACTTTGCTTCATAAATCTTTCTTACCACTTTTATGTATTATTGTAGTATTTAATAAATTATAAAAAAGTTTGATGATAGCCAATTAACAGTTTAATAAATTTAAAAAAAGTTGTACATAAATAAAAAAAACAAAAATGTTGCCTGCCTAATTTAATGGAGTCGAAAGATCAAAGTTCAAAAAACATTTACGAACTACGCGTTACAAGTTACGAGATGGCAACAATGACAACTTAATAAAAATCTTAAAATATATAGATAGATAGATAGATAGATAGATAGATAGATAGATAGATAAAAACTTTATTGCACACTGATAAAAATACACTGTACATGGATTTGAAAAAAACAATAAAACGTACAAAGGTGGCCTTATCACTGATAGTAATCTCTTCCAGGTAACCAAATTGTAAGGATTTACCATAAAGAGCGGGTATTGCGCAGTGCAAAACAATAAAAAAGAATAACAATACTTCACTTCCTCGCTTTGGTAAGACAAAGTGCGGCGTTGGGTTCCACCACTCAACACACAATGTCTCGAATTCGGTGGAAAGTGAAGTACGGAGTGTTTTGACACTAGGTACTTGCCATGCGGGATAAAAAGCGTGAAGCTAACAAAATATATATAGTTAGCAAAATATATAACAAAATATATAGAGTTATATAGAGCTAGGAATCCATACTAATTTTATAAAGTCGAAAAACTTGATTGTTTGTTTAAACGCATCGTGTTCAAGCTACTAGATAGGTATAAATTTTTTTTTGTATACACAAATATACGCAAAGTTGAGTTCTACCACTCAACACGCAACGCAACTGATCGCGTTTACAGTCAGACGCTGTTCCACTGCACCACGATAGGCCTCATTTGCTTATTATTACAAAAAAAAATCAATACATATTTTTATTGATCGATTTATAGTTCATTTTCTTTACCTACACGAGCGAAGCCGCAGGTAACATCTAGTTTGTTAAAATAATTTTACAATTTTTAAAATGTTATTCCATACTTAGGAATAAAAAACATTTTGAAAAAATTTGAATGCAGCGGGATTTAAACCCGCGCCTTTTGAACCACAGACGGATCTTCAAACCACGGACCGCTGCTAAGCCATACGCTCTACATCCGATTATACAACGTACACACTTGTGGGCTTAATAAGTGGGTTATCTATTTGTTGTCAACTGTAACTTAAGAAAAAGTAATAAAAAAGGTTTTCTTTTCAATTTAATATGTTTTACAAAAACGTTTCCTGTAAAATTTCTTAATTTTCCAACCTAAATAGCTGGCGATTAAAGATAATTTTCACAATAACGATGTTAGGTAAACAAATATTTTTTTAAAAATAAACACCCGATAACCCGGTTCCGTTATCACATGCGTTTGATAACAACGTCTTGATATGATGTATTGCATTAAATAGATTAATTATAATGTATTGATTAGATAATGTATATAGGAAATAAGGAAAAAAAATGTA
The DNA here is from genome assembly GCA_032432895.1 of Dryadula phaetusa. NCBI lineage: Eukaryota > Metazoa > Arthropoda > Insecta > Lepidoptera > Nymphalidae > Dryadula > Dryadula phaetusa. Next base: position 978,486 of record JAOYRS010000034.1, read on the forward strand.
TATATTTTTCCGTGTTTCTTTATAGAGAGTAGTGATAAGTCACTTATTTATATAAGTTAGTTTTTAGCGGTACTATAAGGAATTCTTTTTTTAGCCCCACGCTTTTATCCTGTGGAGCAGAGTAGACAAGGAGTACCTAGCCTCGAGACACTCCGTACTCCGCTTTCTGCCGAATTCCATTGCGTGTCGAGGGACGGGACTCAACTCCCGCAGTGCTTTGTCTTACTAGAGCGAGGAAATGGAAATTTAAATAAAATCGTTTCTTCGAGTCTTGATTGAACCCACAACCGGTCGCGTTTACAGTCAGACGCTGTCCCACTACGCCACAACCAGCCTCAAAACATCGAATCAAACGAATGTTTGTTGCACTGGAAATATGTTTATATTGTCTCAACCTGGTTATTTTTCCATTGGTTCCGTCCCTCTACTCTTTTGTGACGATTGGAGGCTCGGGACGGGTTATGTGGGACTCTGTGCGTCATTCTTTTACTCACTAAAACGTTAAGGTGCTCTTTTTTGACTGCTCTTAGCTAGTCTAAAGAAACCACCGTCCTTCCAACCTCAGTGTCTCTAGTTAAGGAAAAAACTGACGTTACATTAACGTGACGAAGCCTAACTGTCATTTATTAAAATGTCAAAAAAAACAAAATCAGGTTAAAGTTGAAATTAAATAATTATATAAAAAAAAGTTAAATATGTATTCTATTTTTTTGAAAAGCAAAAAAATTGCTATATATATATATATATATATATATATATATATATATATATATATATATATATATATATATATATATAAACGTAAAATATCAAACAACACAATGCCTACCCCTAAATCCAAAACGTGTGTTACATTAGAACTTTGTTTAAAAATTCTGTTTGATACTGTTCATATTGGAGGAAGTTACGATAGACATATCCTTACTCTTACATCCGGTGGTTGATATCAATGAGAATTCATTGAATGAATCGTTTTTTTTTAATAATATTATTGTTTCTTTTTTTTATTTACGAGTGATTATTTTTATTTTGTAAATTTGATTTCAGATTTAAAGGCTTATTTATCGTACAAGCATTTAACATGATCATAATCAAAAGAGGCCATCGTGGCGCAGTGGGACGGCGTCTCACTGTAAATGCGATTGGTTGTGGGTTCGATTCATACTTAGAGAAATAATTATATTTAAAATAAAATAAAGAGGCCGGTCGTGGCGCAATGGTCGTCTGACTCGAATTTGGTGGAAAGTGAAATACGGAGTGTCTTGACACTAGGTACTTTCTGCCTACCCTGCTACGCGGGACAAAAGCGTGAAGTTAAAAAAAAATTATATATAATTTTCATTTATCGGCTTTGGTAAGACAAAACATGGCGTTGAGTCGGCCACTTTGCACTCAATGTCTACATTTCGGGTGGAAAGCAGTCAACGGAGTGTCTTAACACTAGATTTATATATAAATTTTCATACAACGAAAGTCGATAACCCCGCATGTTTTCAGATTGAACTTGGCTCTCATTTTCACTTTTAGGTTTTTGGGATATTAACTGTATATTATTAGTTTATTGTGTAAGAAAATATAATTGCTATATTATTTAGTTTCTCCAGGATGACGGAAGGGTTTTGATGTATACATCTATAAGGGAATTAAACACAGACTTTTAATCGCAAATGGGAAAAATTTTGTGATAGAGAATTTAATAATACAAGTTTGATATTTATATGAAAAAGTCTACGTTACTCCTTATTATATCGGCTATCTGCCAATGAAAGTTCCGCTAAGATCTGTTTAAAGGTTCCAGAGATAAGCTGGGCTAAACGTACAGACAGGGTAGAATACGATTTCCCTGCGCTGGTGGGTAGCGTTCCGTTAGAGACGGGTATCCTGGTAATTTGGTGGCAGGAGGTTAATCCCTCGACTGGCTCGCACCACTACCATGACAAAAAGGATCCGCCAAATATCTATTGTGTTCCCATTCGTTGTCATGTGAGTTAGCTTTCTCTGTTTCTACCTATCCTTTCCCTTATCCCCGTTTCACTTCTATCCCAAGGTCGGCAACGCATCTACAACTCTAATGTTATAGATGTCCATGGGTGAAGGTGGAAACTTATCATCACGTGACAGTTCTGCTCGTTTGTCTCCTTTTTCTAAAAAAAACATACACTATATATGATTTTGTGTAACATATGCGTTCAATAAAAGGCTGTTATTTTAGTATTACAACAAACATACACTCGAATTTTATTTATTTGTATAGATATATTTTAGTTTAAATAGGTTTAATGAATAGTGCAGTTTTTATCAGTTTTCTAAATAGATTAGATTTAGTATTTGAATATGGATTCAGGCCACGGACAAACAATAATTATGTTTTTATCTTTACAAAAATATGAAAATAATTCGCAAAAAAGTATATTTACGTAGCCATTTATTTAATTTATAATTATATGAGTAACAGCTAAAGAATTACACCATGTTATCAAAGTGAACAAACACTTCGAACTTACCACCTTCAAGGTATGATTTAAGAAGAGAAATCTTTAGTATTTCATGCATTTGCCTTGCAAGATCCCAATCAATCCATTGGATTGCAAAGATAGTAGCAAAATCAAAAATCAAAAAAGAGGAGCCCTTAAAATAAACATAAACGCTCGATTCTACTCTAGCCCCTCTCTCTACACTACCAAATTTGAAATTTACTCAGGTAAGATGGTTCGAAATACTTCTTGAAAGTAAGTACTGATCAAGATAGGTTTAGAATTATTAGTACCATCAAAAAATATTACCAGTTTATTTTTATCAAATATTTCTAAGGTGGCATCACTAGATCCAAATTTGGTTATGTAGAAGGAGGGGCTGGTATAATAGAATCAAGGATTAATGTGAATTTTAAAGGGCTCCTCTGCTTTGATTTATGACTTTGCTACTATCTTTGTAACCCGATAGGCCGGCTTGTTGCAAGGCAAATGCATAAAGTACTGAGATTTCCTCTTTTTTATAATAATGACTTAACTCCAGAAAATCTTATTTCTCCACATAATTCTATGAAGAATATTTATAATATTACCTTATAATATTATCGCTCTGCTACGCTAAAGCGCGACGTTTAGCCCCACCACTCAACACGCAATGTCTGGAATTCGATGGAAAGCGAAGTGTCCTGACATTAGGTTTTTTCTTTCTACCTTGCTATGAGGGAGAAAAAGCGTGAAGCTAAAACAATATTGTCATACTCATTTGTAATGAGCATGTATTACGTTGTGAATAACTGTGTACGTGAGAACCAGACGTGATCATTTAGGTCATTGTCACAATACCGGTTTATGTAAAAATATAAGTATGTACTTATATAATTAGTTTAAATATTATATTTTTTACCTTCATGCTTTTATCCCACATACAAGAGTAGACAGAAAGTTTCTAGTGTCAAGACACTTCATACTCCGCTTTTCGATGAAATCGATACATTGTGTGTTGAGTGGTGGAACTTAACGCGGCGCTTTGCCTCGTCAGAGTGTGGGAATGAAAATAGTCTAAAATATATTCTCTCTCCCGAGTATGGATTGAACCCACAAATGATCGCGCTTACAGTTAGACGCTGTTCCACTAGGCCACGATCGGCCTCAAATATTTTATATTGCAATCTAATCCTTTAAGGCATTCTTGAAGTTAAACTACTTAAATAGGTGGAGTTTCATAATTTAATTTTAGTATAGACATGTGCTAAGTGAATAACTAGCCATGTAAATATTTTCTTAGTACGGATTTAAGCGCGGCGTTAAGCTCCGTTAGAAACCATAATATTGATAAGAATTAACATTCCATGTTACAGTATACTTACGTCTTATGTTGCTGTTATTAAAGTTTATTCCACACTTAGGATTAAGAAACATTTTTTAGAAAAAAAAAACCATTTTCTCTCTCTCATCCTCTCTCCCTCTCTCATTTTCCCTTGCTGAACGATTTTATAATAATCGTTGGGTATCAAATTAGTAAAAATCTCTCCACAGAGATGCTAACAACATAAATAAGTTGTAACAAAACGTATAAGAATTTCAATGCAGCCGGTAGTAGAACGCATGGTTTAGCGATCAAAGCGCTTGAACGGTCTCCAAAAGGCGCGGGTTTGAATCTCGCTACGTTCAAATTTTATACGTTTTTTAAAAAATATTTGTGTAGTCAATTCAATATACAATTATAAGATATACAGACAGACACTTTCCAATGCCAATAAAGAATATATATTTAGCATACATACTTACAACCTTCGTCTACTGAGTCACTAAAATGTATAAAGCTCTATATGTAACAAGCGTCTTTTCTTCTTTCCGGAAGGCATCTGTGCCTTTAGTCACGTATTCTTGACATTTACATGACCAACTATGACACTGTTCACCTTAAACCGAAGACGGCGTCACAGTACACTACTTTTTATAACACACATATATATATGTATATATATATATATATATATATATATATATATATATATATATATATATAAGATACGATACAGTACCACAAATTATTTATCGTATGCTAATGTACGGCGTTCAGTTCCGCCGAATAACTGAGAATTTTAATACTATAAAAAACCTTAAAACCTTAAAATAAAAATAAAAAATCCTTTTATTATTTGTAACTCTTATACAAAAACAAAACTTTCTAATACAGTTTATTATCGAATAATTTTTAAAGATTACCACAAATGGTATTAAGGGTAGAGCAGAACTAATAATATTTTCTATCTATACGTGGATGAATAAGATAATCAGGTCGATATTTTAGCCAATAAGTACACATAAACAGACATACATATACATAAATGTATATATATATATATATATATATATATATATATATATATATACATAGCTTAGTTTTGTAGTTAATTTGAGACTGGTCGTGGCGCAGTGGAACAGCGTCTGACTGTAAACATGATTGGTTGTGGGTTCGATTCCTACTCGGTGAATGATATCATTTTATATATAATAGAGGAATATTTAAATTATTTTCAATTCCTCGCTCCAGTAGGATAAAAAATAAAGTTCTAAAAATATATAAATGTTTTAAATATTCCGATATGTCACCCGAAAGGCAATATCGAAATACGCCAGTAAGGACGAATTAGAACGGAGTATCTTGACACTAGGTTCACTGGGACCACTCTGCGATATGGGAAAAAGGCCGTAGCTGAAAATTGTACAAAAGTACAAAATTTTTTTTACAAAATGAAAGGGTCATTCAATCCTCAGTTAGGCTGTAACATTTTAAAAGGTAATAAAACTTTACAGAATTCATTTCGTCCCTGATTGGAAATAGGACAATAATACATCGATATTATAATACAAAATCGATAGAACAGATCTGACATTAGATGAAGTTCACAGACCAGCGGTTCGAATATATATATATATATATATATATATATATATATATATATATATATATATATTAATTTTGATTCTTCGCTCTGGTAAGACAAAGCGTAGGGTTGAGTTTGCCGCTCAACACACTCGGATATCGGGAGGTAAGCAGTCAACGGAATGTTTTGACACTAGGTTGTCTCTGACTATCCTTGTTATGTTGAATTTAAATGACTAAGAAAATGATCATTCAAAGCCTAAAGATCAGGAAGCCTAAACCAATGGGCAAAAGACTTAAGCTGACATTTCTTCTCGATACTATGTTTTCTACTTTCCGCCCAATTTAATTACAGTTAGGCATTGTCTTATCAAACTAACTTTTTTATACACTTTAACATAAGTTATATGCTCGAGGAAAATTTAACATAGTGGGGTGCCTAGTGTCGAGACGCTCCGTACTTCACTTACCACAGAATTCGAGATATTGAGTGTCGAGCGGCGGAACCCAATGCCGCATCTTATCTCTTCCGAGTTAGAATCGAACCCACAACGGATCACGTTTACAGTCAGACTGTCCCACTGCGCCACGATCAGTATCTCACTTATAAATAAGTTATAACAAAAGTCTCATCTATCTTATGTGTAAGTTATAATTTACACCAATAGCCACTTGATAAAAACTGAAACACTAAGAAAAATTGTATTATATAGTCATAAGTAGTGTTAAGACATAAATATACAGAAAATATTAGTACCTGTATTGTAGTAAAATACTTCTTAATTAAATAACAGGGCGTTGCATATAAATGATTTTCATTGTATGATAATTTTCTTCCTCGTAAAATTAGCGCCTCATGTTATTTGCTGAGCAAATTACAATTTGTACTAATTTTGCCTTTACGAAATATTACAAACGTGTGAACTTTCCACCAATTATTTATATTATACATTAATCTAAAGAATTTTATCAATATTAGGTACACATACATGTACACGCACATACAAACACACACACGCGCACGCGCAATAAATTGTTTTCTTACAAAATATGCTTGTAACTAAATATAATTATATGAAAGGGTAAGTGCCTGGTGATTAGTAGTTCTTGAGTAAAGATTTTTTTCTATTAGTGGCTACTAATAATTCGGTATTTAATTCGTGATGCCTTAAAATAGCACGAGGAGAGAAGCGTTTAACACAAAGTCAAAAAAAAATTAAATACAATTCCTGCATTTCAGACCAGTCAGAGAGAACCTAGTGCTAAGACATTTCGTTGAGTGTTCAGTGGCGAACTCAACGCCGCGACTAGTCTTACCAAGGTGCAGAATTGAAAATATTTTTATTATATCAACATTACCCCGAGCCGAAATTAAATCCACAAAACATTGTCTTTGTTGTTAGACACTGTCTCACAATGCCACGGTGGCTATAGTAACATTTGTTTCCTAATGCAAAGGTGTATGTCAATTGCACAATTTTTTTTGTTAAATTTACTGTCATTCTGCAGTTCTTCATATAAATTAAAGCCGTGCCAAATTTTATACTCATCCGTTTGCCCAATTTTTTTTCAAACGAATAGGTAAAAATTGTCCATCACGATTACGTCAGATTTTTTTTTCAAATTTTTACTATATATTGTTAAATATACACACTGCGCCTAAACGCGATCGGTTGTGAGTTCGATGCCCATTCGGGGGAGTGATTGTATTTAAATTATTTTCAATTCCTCGCTCTGATAAAATACAAAGAGCGGCGTTGAGTTCCACCATTCAACACGCAATGTCTCGAATTCGGTGGAAAGCGAAGTACGGAGTGTGTTGACACTAGGTACTTTCTGTCTACCCTGCTGTATGTGTAAAGCTAAAAAAATATATATAGAAAAATTTTGATTAAAAATCAGTAGAAATCATATAAAATGCCAAACAAATAATCCTACTGGAGTTATAGTTTATTTTGTTTGAGTATTGCGGGATTGTGATGGATTATATCTTAATCACGTTTAAAAGGAAAACTTTTATTTACTTTTCCCATTTGGCAAAAATCCTAATTTTCTTTTGTTTATTAAGCAAGCTATCTTAGTATAGTGAACAGCTACAGATTGTAAATGCTATTGGTTGTAGGTTCGATTCCCACTCGATGGTTATGTTTATGAAATTATTTTAATTTCACCGTTCTCGCAAGACAAAGTGCGGCGTTAAGCACCATCACTCCAGGTAGCTTCTCGATTTCGATTTATTATTGAAGAACAGTGTCTTAAAACTAGGTTCACTTGCCACTGGCAAAATTATTCGTTACAGTGCTATTATAACTTAATTTTTACCTTTCGATATATTTTAAAAATAGTACACGTGTCCGAATATAAAGACAGAACAGGTCATTCAAAATAATTTTAAGCTTCCAGGTTTCTTTTTAACTGATTCCCCATTTACTTACAGGTGAAACGGTCCATAATGCTCAAGATGGCCAGCGTATGCGCGGACAGCTCTAAGCAAACCCGTTTCCACGAGATGCATGTACAGCGGCACAACAACGTCAGTATACTCTACGCTGACATCGTGAACTTCACTCCGCTCTCCGAGAGACTCTCTGCGTCGGATTTGGTGAAGACTTTGAACGAACTGTTTGGAAGATTCGATCAGATAGCTCAAGTGAGTTAATATTTTTTGTTTTTATTTATTTTAGTGTTGAAATTTCACTGTATTCCTTACGAAGCAGAGAACGGAGCGCCAAGCGCCACGGTTCTTGCATACATCTTTCGCCTCGTCCACAGTCATTAGCCTCTTCATACATGTCCTTCGGGGGGTCCTCATGTTTTTTACGTAACCTTCCTCCAATATCTTTGATATTGTGTTTTCAAAGATCAACCGAGGTCTGCCCCGACGCTGTGATGTAAAATAGTGTGCCATCGTGGCAAAGTGGGACACCGTCGCTGTAAACGCGTTTGGTTATGGGTTCGATTCCCATTCGGAATGATTATAACTAAAAAATATTTTAATTTCTTCACCCTGTGGTTCTTACTTAGATTGTCTTCAATCTCGTGGCGTTGAATTCACCACTCAACACTTTGTGTCAATTTCAAAAATAAAAGGGAAACTGCTTAAAAGACGCTGTTTTTCAAATAAAATCAAGAAATTGTGGGCTAGCAGCGAATAGAACGCTACGTTTTGTCTAACAAATCTGAGAAATAAAAATTGATATTAAATACAATGATAGCGATGATGCGCCGGTCGTGGCGCAGTGTGACAGCGTTTGAGTGTAAACGCGATCAGTTGTGGGTTCGATCCCCAATCGGGAGAGTGATTATATTTAAATTATTTTCACTTCCTCGCTCTGGTAAAGACAAAGAGCGGCGTTGAGTTCCACCACTCAACACGCAATGTCTCGAATTCGGTGGAAAATGAAGTACGGAGTGTCTTGATTCTAGGTACTTTCTGTCTACCCTGCTATGCGGGATAAAAGCGTGAAGCTAAAAAAAAGTACAATGATTTCCATAATAACTATCGAAACCAAAATCAAAACGCGTTGAGAATTATCAATCTGTGCATTATTTATATTATTATTTATAAATCTGGTAAATTAAGTTGCCATTACCTTCTTTATACATATAAAAGGACAAAATGAAAACCTAATCTTACAACATGGAATATAAATCAAATATAAAGTCATTCTAACTTATACGGTTTAACTTTGTATATTACTTTAGTTTCGGTTTACCGTTTTTCATATATATTTCTAGTACAGAAATACAGTACGTTTCAGTCTTATTTACGTGCGGTAAAAGGCGACTAGCCTCTTGAAATATTTTCTTAATTTTTAAAAAGTATGAGGCCATTGAGACTCAGTGGCATAGTTTTTGTAAGATTGATAGGTCGTGGGTTCGATTTTCTCTCGGTGAAGTATTATTTCGAGAGGCCGGTCGTGTCACAATGGGACAGCGTCTGACTGTAAACGCGATCGGTTGTAAGTTCTAACTCCGGGGAGTGATTATATTTAAATTATTTTCCCTTCCTCACTCTGGTAAGATAATGTGCGGCGTTGATTTGCGCCACTCAACACGCAATGTCTCAAATTCGTCGGAAAGCAAAGTACAGAGTATCTTGACATACTAGGTACTTTTTGTCTACCCCACAATGGGGGATAAAAGCGTGGAACTAAAAAAAAATTATTTTACATGAATCTGTTAAGGTGAAACGAGTTATATTTCACCAGTAATACAATACATGAAATTAGCGGAATATTTACAACGGAGGGTCTTGACACTAGGTTGTCTCTGATTACTCTGCTATGCGGGAAATAAGGCTATATAAAATATATAAAAAAACTGTTTATAATTTGAACATTATATATATATTTATTTTAAAGTACCTGCAAACATCAAATCCTGAACCTAAATATATATTACTCTAACCCAATATTAGGTGAATTCTTGAAGTATGGTGAATGTAATATTGAAGGTGAGGAGAATTCCGTTTGGAACTTTTTTATGTATACGATAATACTAAGTAAATGTTTAGGGCATTTTTTAGATCGATTATTTTTATTACCAAGTTATTATGCGTATTAATTATTTTTTTTTAAATAAAATATTTTTTTTATAAACTGTAAATGCATTTTTAAAACCAACACTTATGATATTCTAAGATCTTTGACTTTCTCGATTATTACACATTTTAAATGAAACTATTTTAAAATACATGCGATTAATCCAATCGCGTATACTCTGGTATTCGAAAATACATTTTTGGGTTTCCAAAAATGTATTTACGAATACCAAAATATACGCGCTTAATCCATTTAAAATAGTTTCATTTAAACAATGATGTTCATTAAAATTTATGATACATTAGGAGGCAAATCCATTAACAAACTGAATACATATGTCTTCGTTAATACACGTGACCTACTTACTTACTAGCCGAAGCAAATGCATACTAAAACAGATACAACTGTTTAGTTCAAAGTAGATAACTCGGTGGTGAAAACTATTATAAATTTATCTAATTGCTATAGTTACTATCGTAGCGCAGTGGGATAGTGTCTTATGCCTAACACGAGGATCGTGAGTTCGATCATAAATTTCTCGGTATGTTTATATTTAGCTGATATAAACAATGCGCGGCGTTGAGTTCCGTCAAACGTCACAATATATTTAGATAGAAAAATGAAAACGAAATATCATAGTACAATAAGTAAAGGAATATATAATAAGGCCACGATTAATGATTTAGGGAAAATTAAATTTTGGTGACTCAATTTGAATTCATATAATGTTTTTTTATTTAGTGGAAAGCCCAAGTTGGAATTGAAATCACAGTCTGTCCTGTTTACACAAAAGCTCTGTCCTACTTATAGGTAATAACTCCTGTTTAAGCGGATTGGCGTAATTTTTTTAGCTTTTCGCTTTTATCCCGTAAAGCAGGGTAGACAGGAAGTACCTCATGTCAAGACACTCTGTATTTCGCTTTCCTTTGGAGCTCAACGCCACGCTTTGACTTACCAGTGTGAGGAGGTGAAAATAATCTAAATATACCTAATCACTCCCCCGAGTGGGGATCGAACCCATAACCGATCATGTTTACAGTCAGACGCTGTTACATTGCGCCACGATCAGCTTCACTCTATCTAGCATAGCAGTCAAAAACCACTAAGTCAATTGTCAAGACACTCCGTTGATTACTTTCCACCTGCTATCAAAATAGAGTGTCTTAGTGGTAAACTCAATACCACGTTTTCTCTTGACAGCGGAGAAATGAAAATAAATTTTAAATATTGTCATTTCTTTCACTGGGAATCGATTCCACAATTTATTTCGCTGTCTAATTGCGCCACAAGATTAAAACCACTATATTATAGAAAATAATAATATATAATTTAATTATAGTGAATAATAATAAATAAATAAAGCGTAAATCTAAAAAAAAAATATTATAGTAAATAAAATAGTAAATAACAGAGGCCGATCGTGGCGCAGTGTGACAGCGTCTGACGGTAAACGCGATCGGTTGTGGGTTCAGTCCAGACTCAGGGGGGTGATTATATTTATTTTCCCTCCTCGCTCTTGTACGATAAAATGCGGCGTTGAGTTCCACGCAATGTCTTAAATTACGTGGAAAACGGAGTACGGAGTACTCTTGACACTAGGGACTTTCTGTCGACCCTGCTATACGGGATAAAAAGCTTATAAGTCAAAAGATAATCTGTCGTTTTGAGCACTTTACAGTAGCCTGCGGTTATAGGTATGCCAAAGGGGCATACGCCTGTCAAGTGACGCAAAGATATATGAAACTATGGCCATCTGATACTCATTTACCTTGGTTACCGACCCGGATTCTGGCTTCTTAATACATTGCTTTTAAGAAATGTTCATACTTTTTACGTGATCTTCTATTAGTACTACACATTGACACTTCTTACAGAGTACCCTCCTTCCCACACATTTTTTTTTATGATTTCCTTAACATTTTATAAGCGTCACGCTTTTATCCCGCATAGCAGGGTAGACAGGAAGTACCTGATGCAAACACTCCGTACTCCAGATTCTGCCAAATTAAAAAACATTGTGTATTGAGTGGCGGAACTCAAAGCCGCGCTTTATCTTACCAAAGTGAGGAAACGGAAATAATTTAAAAAATAATCATTCCACCGAGTAAGAATCGAACCTACAACCGATCGCGTTTAGTCAGACACTATCAGTGGGTCATGACCGGTGTCTATACATATTTAACTCATTGATATCAGTTTCTTATAAGTTCCACTACAGTCACGCACAATAAATAATATTACATCTCACAGGGGATAAAAGAAATAGAATCGATTTATAATATAACTTGATATCGGCCTGAAGATATGTAATATATTGGTGGATATTTTTGAGTTTAGTACAAAAAACGTTATATATATATATATATATATATATATATATATATATATATATATATATATATATATATATATATATATATATATATATATATATATATATATATATAATAGTTTGTGTTATCCTGTTAGGTTCACAAAACAATAAAACTACTGAGTTTCTCACCGGCTCCGAACCAGTAGGACTGACAATACTGACATTTTCTGTTGATTAGATTCGAAAGTACTTGTAACAGCCTTGTTTTAAACTATTTTTTTAAAAAATGATTTATTTTTTCAAGAATATATACAGTAGCTTTTGTTAGGTTTAGTTTAACATCGTACAAACATTTTGTAGAGATTATATGAGTGTTTCACTACGTAAATGTAACCAGAAGCCCCGTTGACGCGTAAAGGACACTTTGGCTTAGTAATCTGTATGCCTCTATTACCTAACTACCTATAAAAAATTGCATCAAACACATGGTAATATTTTATATTTTACATATAAAGTGACTTCGGTCTATTTAAAAATATATTTATTATTTAAATAACACGAAATGTTAAGACATTTTGCGGTTAATGCCCAAAATATTCTGTGACTTTATTTTTTTTTAGCTTCACGCTTTTATTCTTCTTAATTCTATTTTTTTATTTTTCTGATTTAATTATCAGTAAAAGTGCATTTAAAAAAAACCATAAACAAATAATAATTCTTTTCTATTCTCTCATTTCTGTTATCAAAAGTCATATAAGCTTGGGTAAATATATGGTATAAATAGCCTGCAACTCAAATGCAGGCGTTCAATTTTAGACACAGACAGGTTTAGTTGCAGGCACCGTGTGTCTAACAACGTCGCAACTCCTAAACTAATCCTTATATAAACGTAAAATACAAACTAAAGTTCTAGCTATTTGAATCATTTCAAAATTTTTGTTGAAATAATATTGAAAAGGCTTGTTTTCATCTCAAAATATTTTATATATTTTAGTATTGAGGCCGGTCGTGGCGCGTGGACAGTATCTTGACTGTAAACGCGATTGGTTGTGCGTTTGATTCCTACCCGAGGGAATGATTATATTAAAATTATTGTCATTTCCTAGCTCTGGTAAGACAAAACGCGACGTTAAGTTCCGCCACTCAACACGCAAAATCTCGAATTTCGGTGTGAAAGCGGAGTACGGAGTGTATTGACACCAGGTACTTTCTGTCTAATTTGTGTTCTGTCGAGTTGTTCTAAAAGCCTTTGTTATTTTTCTAATACGATATTCAGAAATTCTCTTCTTAGTGATTCTCTACAGATGCCAAGGATTCTATTTTGATATATGTCAAATTTTTAATTTCAACATTCTACATCCTGTAGTTAGATTGTCTGTCAGTTACATAGTGAGAAACGGAGAGTTTTAGTTTTAGAGTCGCATATATACGTGTTAATATCCTTATATATAATATATGGAACGTCGACTGACTGTAAACTGTTGTTTGTAGATCGATTCCCTCTTAGGGGAATCATTTCTCCGCTTTAGAAATACACTTATGATATCTTGAATTTAAGTGGATAGCGACAAATGGCAGGTTCTCTCCGAGTACCTTGCTTAGCGGGATAAAGCGTAAAGCTGCCTACACAATGATATTAATATTAGATATTCTATTATAAAACATATTCAGAATAAAATTTTAGCTCAAATTTATCAAAATTAATATATTAGAATTTCCCCTAACTACGCTATGACATTTATTACCCGTTTCAATTTTGATGATCATTTCCTTAATTTGAAATATTATAAATGTAGTGATTGTATAATTAATGTAGATAATCAAGTTAGAATTCAATTTAGTATGGTTTTTGGTTTTAGCTTTACAATTTTTTTTGGTATAGCAGGGTAGTGAGAAACTACTGGCAAGACATTTCGTTCTCTATTTTACGCTAGCGTAACTGAACAACGCACTTTATCTTACCAGAGCGGGGTAATGAAACTAATTTCCACGAAATAACCCACCGTGTAGAGATAAAAATAATGAATCTCGTTACCACTACATAACTGTATCTGATCTACTGTTTTTTTTAATAGAATCATTTCTTTCTTACTCACTCACTCACTCACTCACTAACTCACTCACCCACTAACTCACTCACCCACTAACTCACTCACTAACTCATTCACTTACTAACTCACTCACTCACTAACTCACTCACTCACTAACTCACTCACTCACTAACTCACTCACTCACTAACTCACTCACTCACCTACTCAAGTGAGTAAACGAGTAAATACTCGTTCACTCGCTGTACGCAATTGAAAAGAAAGCAAAATAAAAATAGATTAATAATATCTTAAGATTTTAATTTTTGAACGAAAAGTCTTTTAGGAAAAAAAAGCAGATAATCAATTAAAAAGTTTTAAATACATATTTTTTTAGGCCTTTACCGGTAAGACCAAGTACGGCATTAACATATTTCCACCCCTCACGCAATATCACAATTTCCGGTTGATTGTAGAATATTGTCATGCTTTATAAAATATGCAATACATTTTTTTGCCTCAATCTTTTATCCCACATACCAAGGCAGTATCTATTATCAAGACACTGCGAACTCCGCTTTCCGTCAAATATGAGACAATTCGTGTTGAGTGGCAAAACTCAACGCCGCGCTTTGTCTTGTCAGAGCGAGGAAGTGATTATAATTAAAATATAACCACTATCCCGAGCGGCAATCGAACTCACAACCGATCGCGCTTACAGTCAGACGCTGTGCCGCTGCGCCACGACCAGTCCTCTGGCATACATATAGTTCGTAATTACAAGTTATTTATAAAAAAAAGTCATTGAAATCCAATTAGCAGTAAGCAGCTCTGACATCCGGTTATAATGAGCGTACTCTTCACGTAAGTGGGTAATATGAAATAATAGAAGTGATTGGGTCCCGCTGATAATTTAAATTTAATTAAAATTTTATTATGTCTAAAAATATAATGAAGCGTTTGACACTCCCTTCAGGGATACGCGTGAAATAAATCCTTGTAAATCTGTATCTGTTGTGGGTTGTAATCCCACTCGGGGGCGTGATTATATTTAAATTATTAACACTTCCTGTGGCAAGATAAATTGCGGCGTTGAGTTAACCACCCAACACACAATATCTCGAATTTGGTGGAAAGCGCAATACGGAGTGTCTTAACACTAGGTACTTTCTCTCTACCCTGCTATGCGGGATAAAAAGCGTGAAACGTAAATTGAAGGCGTTATTTAAAAAAAAAGTTTATTATAAAGAACACATGTATGTTAGCCATTTTATTATAATCTATGAAAATAAATAAAATTGGAATATCTGTTTCTTATGTTACAATAATCTCTTTTCACTAAATGCATATGTTTGTATACAAGGTACATATACACTATACGAAATAACACTTTTAAAATTATCATTTGTTGGTCTATCTGTTTGTTCCGTCTTATCTCTATAACGGCTAGACCAATTTCGTACCTCTACATGTATACTTTCTTTCATTACCTACACCTTATTTAATTAAAAATTTTAATTAAAAATTTTAATTAAAAACTTATATCACTTTTAGGAAAACCAATGTATGCGCATCAAGATACTGGGTGACTGTTATTACTGTGTGTCAGGACTTCCGGTGTCTCGACCTAACCACGCCTACAATTGTGTCAATATGGGACTTCAAATGATTGATGCTATACGGTAAGTGAGATGATGGTTATAATAACATCTGTCATGCACTTAGAATTTTTTTTTAGCTTCACGCTTTATCCCGAATAGCAGGGTAGACAGAAAGTACCTAGTGTCAAGACACTCCGTACTTCGCTTTCCACCGAATTCGAGACATTGCGTGTTGAGTGGTGGAACTCAACGCCGCACTTTGTCTTTACCAGAGCAAGGAAGTGAAAATAATTTAAATATAATCACTCCCTCGAGTGGGGATCGAACCCACAACCGATCGCGTATACAGTCAGACGCTGCCACACTGCGCTACGACCGGCCTCATGCCATAATTATGGACACGAATTAAGCTTATGTGAATATTTATTATTGTGATTGGTCTTTGGTCTGGTTTGACGAAACACACTGTCTGGTTTGTTGAAAAAAGCTCAGAGCAGTGCCTGGGACTTGTGACTCAAGTATAGGTTTCAAGTGTCTCATTACTCTACTTATCCTTTCACTGCTCTATCTTTTCAAAGTCGTAAAGTTAAAAAGTTGAAAGTTATTTTATTTTTCTACATATCAAAACATGAGAAAAAAATCAAAATGATAATAAAGATAATATATTAATAGGTGTTTTTGAAGAATACTTCCATTTTTTATCTCCTGTCTCGAGCCACTAAATCCGGCGTTGAGTTTCGCCATTCAAAGTATAATAAAGTTTCATAGTGTTGAGAATGCAATAAATTCCTTGATTCTTATATATGTATATTACAATGTCATTTTTTTCTCTTTATCCAGTTTCGTTAGAGAAGCGACAGGTTTCAACGTGGACATGCGTATCGGTATTCACACAGGTAATGTGCTCTGTGGCGTGCTCGGCCTCCGCAAGTGGCAGTTCGACGTTTGGAGCGACGATGTTACTTTGGCCAACCATATGGAATCTGGGGGAATAGCAGGGTAAGTGAATTCTTTGGATCGGTACGACTATAATATATATTATTAGAGGCCGGTCATGGCGCAGTGGGATAGCGTGTCACTATAAACGCAAACTCGGTTGTGGGTTCGATTCCTACTCGAGTCACGCTTTAACCTGCATAGCGTTACCTTGCTATGTCTTAACACTAGGTTGTCTAAGTCTACCGTCAGCCAACTTAGTGTCAAGACACTACAATGTGTGCTATTGAAATAAAGTTGAAATAAGTTTTATTATAATATTTATCACACAAAATAAGGTAAATAAGTGAAATTCTCGTACATAACAGACTTAAAGGGGCAACCCCTTTAAGTCAGTCAGTCTTGTATAATAGATAAGGTCAAGTCCAGTATTTCAGTTAATCTAAGTACTCTATTGTGTTGTATTATTAATTAAACCATGTACGATATTATCGCACCTAAAACCTATTGTTGCTTTATCGTTAGTTCCTAGTGGACCAAGCTCATCTGTCTTATGACTTGTTTGTTAGGTTGAAATTAATTAAATTATTTATTATAATTAATATTTATAATTATTGTAATTTTTACATATTATATATATATATATATATATATATATATATATATATATATCATAAGAATATGTAGTCATAGGCTAATTATGGTATCTATATATTGAGATTATTTTTTCGTGTTTTAACGTCAAAATATCACTAGGCAAGTAGAACTGTTAATATTTATTTTTCACTCTGTTGAAACAAAATGAAGAGTTCCACCACTTATCAGATCATTTTTGTGAAATTAGTAAGATGTGCAGTGATTTATCACTAAAAACTGTAAGAAAATATCTTTTTAATAAACAGCTGCTGAATTATAAGTGCGACGTTTAGTTCCACCACTCAACACGCAATGTCTCGAACTCGGTGGAAAGCGAAGTACGGAGTGTCTTGACACTAGGTACTTTCTATCTACCCTGCTATGCGGGATAAAAGCGTGAAGCTAAACTAAGCGTGTGTAGAGATGACCTACGATTATAATGAGAACTTTATGCGAGGTAGCGTTACTCATATTCGCGTTTAGTTCAAAAGATCTAGGTCAAAGTACTATTTCTATGTAAACGAATATAGTTGTGCCTAGAATTTTAACCCCTGATGTTTTATTGGTATAATATTTCGTTATTATTTCGTTTGTCTATATGGCAGGAACGAGAAAAGTTAACGGAAGGGCAAGTGGGCCTTTTTAAAATAACAAAAAGTTATAATTGGAATTTTTTAATTAATATTAGAACAGGATTTCATGTTCTTAAAATCGAACTTAAACCGAAATGAGCAAGCAGAAGCGTATGTCCTTGTCGACTAAGAAGATAAAATATTTATAATATATAATTCTAAAATATTAAATAAAAAATTCTAAAATATTTAAAAAAAAATAATTCTAAAATATTTTAAAAAAAATTATTCTAAAATATTTAAATATAATTCCAATATAGAGATTCGCGTTACATTTATACTATTTCTAACGAAGCGTCAACTTGTACGGTTCTCATGCCATGAGCCAAAATAACTCTATACATTCTGCCATTATATATATATATATATATATATATATATATATATATATATATATATATATATATATATATATATATATAAACGGGGAAAACTTAAGACACTAAGCTCTATGAAGCAAGTACGCTTACGTTAAAGTACTAAACTATACTATAATCGATATCCCAATTGGGATTTGAACTCACTGTATTATACTAACATCTATAGCACAATGGCGTCAAATAATAACAGTTTAATTTATTAATGACGAAATGTCGCCTGCCACTTCATTAAAGCAATTGCGGCGCTCTGTTACACTATCAGACTGTAAGCGCGATTGGTTGTGGGTTCGATTCCCACTTGGGGGAATGATTATATATGGCGAAAAGCGGAGTACAGTGTCTTGACACTAGGTACTTACTGTATACCCTGCTACGCGGGATAAGAGCATGAAGCTAAAAAAAAATATTAATGATTTTTTTTAATAATCACTATATTTATTTGCTTTTCTTGTTCGCCAAAGAATCAAAAAAACCTTTTGACTATGAATTGTTATATTTTAGTTTAAACATTTGCAACTAAACCCAATATTGTATACTACATGAGGGTTACTTAAGCCACAAGATTTGATGAACTGATTTAATGGGAAACCAACAAAGACAGTCATGGCTATATATTGACCTATAATTTGAAGAGAAACTAAATAACATGTACATACCTATTTTCAAGTTACGGATTTTAAAGGTTTTCCTAAGAAATGTGTGTTTAACACATTATATAAATATTAGAGGTGTCTTTCCTAACAAAATCAATACCACATTCAGAAGATCCTCTAGAACTAAAGCCTCGTTGAATGCTTGAAATTGTCAAAATTAAAAATGTAGTTGGTCATGGCGCAGGGTGACAGCGTTTGACAGTTAACGCGACCGATTGTAGGTTCGATCCCCACTCGGGGGAGTGATTATATTTAAATTATTTTCACTTCCTCGCTTTGGTAAAGACAAAGTGCGGCGTTGAGTTCCACCACTCAACACGCTGTCTCAACTTCGGTGGAAAGCGAAGTACGGAGTGTTTTGACACTAGGTACTTTCTGTCTACCCTGCTATGCGGGGTAAAAGCGTGGAGCTAAAAAAAAATATTTATCTTAAAAGCAATTCATGACTGAGAAGTTTTCTTTACTGTACTATAAGTAAGTTATTTATATCATGACTAATTTGACTCATACAAGCAGATCTCTGTAATAAAAAAATGTTTTTTTACATAGTGTAATTACATGAGAACCTAGTAGTTACTAAAGCTAGGTTCAAATGAATATTTAAAGGGCTTTCGCAAAAAGCTTTTTAGATACAGGAGATATCTAACAAAAGCAACGTTTGGAAATGTTTTAAAATAACGATGTTGTTATTTTGTCCACTAGCCTGTTGTATATTGTGAATAACAAGCTTTGGTCGAATTTACTTTGTTTGATCTTTATTAAATTTTTATACTTCTTTCGTTTAAATTGTTTATTATTCTGTTTTTTTAAAGACAAAGTGCGGCGTTGTGCTCCGCTACTCAACACGCAATATATCGAATTCGGTTACAGTGAGCGTTTAATAATAAAAATAATGTGAAATTGCACAAAATATGTATTTGTAAAACCACAATAATAAATGGCGCAGTGTCACAGCGCCTGATTGTAAACGCGATCGGTTGTGCGTTCGATCACCACTCAGGGGAGTGATTATATTGTAATTATTTTCACTTTCTTGCTCTGGTAAGTGCGGCGTTGTGTTCAACCACTCAATATGAAATATCTTCAATTCTGTGGAAAGCAAAGTACGGAGTGTCTTGACACTAGGTACTTAAACCTTGTGGTAGTTAGATTAGGTAAACTCAAAATTCATTTAGTAGTAAATATTATTAACATTATAGTACATTTTCTTTTAACAAGTCCACCTGACTTACTTACAGGGTATCAAGAAAGATATATATGATTACCGCGTAGTTAACCATCAGTTAGAAGTTTATGTATAAAAAACCTGTTTAATGGTTTTTCCCGTTTGTGGAAGGATCTCGAAAATTGCTTTTGAAAGGTGGGCCTCTTCATCACTATCGGTATTGGCGCAATAAGACAGTGTTTGACTGTTAACGCGATCGGTTGTGGGTTCGAATCCCACTAGAGGGAATGATTGTATTTAAATTATATTCATTTTCTGACTCTAGTAAGAAGAAGATCGGCGTTTCGTAACCCAATATGAAATGTCTCGATTTCAGCGGAAAACGGAATATGACATATAAGAACGAGTTGGTTATAAGTTCGATCTCCTCTCGAGGTAATAATGGCTGTAATATTATTAATTTTATCCACATAGAAAGGTAAGCATCAGAACCGGTACTGGTCTTAACACACTCCGTTGACCGCTCTCCGAATTCAGATAGCATGTCAAGTGTCGAGCTCAACGCCGCGCTTTATCTTATCAGAACGAAGAAATGAAAATAAAATTTAATTATAATCATTCCCCCAAGTGGGAATCGAACCCACGACCAATCGCGCTTACGCTCTGATAGTGTTACAGAGCGCCGCAATATATATATATATATATATATATATATATATATACACACACACATATATATATATATATATATATATATATATACACACATATATATATATATAATTATGTAAAACTAAATTATCTTCTTTGTTTGTATATAATGGTAAAATGTATAGAGCCTAGTTATGTTGGCTCAGCTGGCGTGAGAACCGTACAGGTTAACGCTTCATCAGAAATAGTATAAATGTAACACGAATCTCCATATTGGAATTGTTTTTAAATATTCTACAATTATTTTTTTTAATCGACAAGGACATGCGCTTATGCTTGCTCGTTTCGATTTAAGTTTAATTTTAAGAACATGAAATCTTGTTCTGATATTAATTAAAATAATCCAATTATAACTTTTTGTTATTTTAAAAAGGCCCACTTGCCCTTCCGTTAACTTTTCTCCTTCCTGCCATATAGACAAACGAAATAATAACGAAATATTATGCCAATAAAACATCAGGGATTAAAATTCTAGGCACAACTATATTCGTTTACATAGAAATAGTACTTTGACCTAGATCTTTTGAACTAAACGCGAATATGAGTAACGCTACCTTGCATCAAGTTCTCATTATAATCGTAGGTCGTCTCTACACACGCTTAGTTTAGCTTCACGCTTTTATCCCGCATAGCAGGGTAGACTGAAAGTACATAGTGTCAAGACACTTCGTACTTCGCTTTCCACCGAGTTCGAGACATTGCGTGTTGAGTGGTGGAACTAAACGCTATAAATATATATTAAGTGGTGGAACTCAACACTTTATTTTGTTTCAACAGACCGAAAAATAAAATTTTAAATTTCTGCTTCTCTTTTTTATTCCCCAAGTGGGAATCAAACCCATAACCGAAGTGTTGTTAGTATTATATATCAAAAAATATTTTTATTTCTCGCCTTTATTAGATTACATCTGACTGTATCTGTAAATTTATTTCTTAAAAGTTTAAATTATTATTACTTAACTGCTCGGTTAAAACAAAATGCGGCGTTGAATTCCGTCAATTAACGCCAAACGCCCCGTACTGTGGCAATAAACAGAAAACTAAGTGTTATACGGAGAAAAGCGCTACATTTTAGGAAATTTTACAATTTACATCACAATATATGTATCTAACATTTTCTCGTTGTTTCCATATTACTGCGAAATGTTTGTTCTTGAGCCATAAAAATGTAAATTTGAGCAAGCAGTAAAGCTTGGCGCTCTAGTTATCTAGCTTACTAGAATTGACACGTTTTGTATTCCTATTTAAATGAAGTATTGTAGGGAGTCGAAATTTTACTATTAAATGTTACTTTTATATATGTAGTGTCAAAACACTGCGGTTTCCACCGAATTCAAGATATTGCGTGTTGAATGATGGAACTCAACGCCGCACCAGCGCGATATAGTGAAAATAATTTAAATAAAATCACTCCCCCGAGTGGAAATCGAACCCACGACCGATCGCGTTTACATTCAGACACTGTCCCACTGCGCCACGTAAATATGTTCTTAATTTGATTAAAATTATAATTTTTAATATATTCCAGACGTGTTCACATCACAAAGGCGACTATGCTACAACTGGCTGGCAAATTTGAAGTGGAACCAGGAGAGGGCGCCTCGAGGGAAGGCTACCTCGCCGATCATAAAATAGAAACCTATTTAATCGTGCCGCCAAAAGTAAGTACTAAAACTACATATATGTATAACTTTACAGCTTCCTCATCTTCAGCAAATTATATAAGGCAGATGAAACAATACGAAAATCATTTCTGTTAGATCTATTGTTGTTTGTATTTGATTAATGTTTAAAAACATTTAATTTCTCGGCATCATTTTACAAAATGTTCAGGAATTAATATTCTAGTACGTTTGAAGTGCCGGTAGATCTAGCTAAGTAAAGTGACGTTTCCCCTTATAATACATATGTACCCATCATCTCTGAGCCTGCAGATAAACGCCGATAACCTTTAGAACCTCACTGTACGCTTCCTATACCAACCAGAACCATTTTAACCACCCCAACCTTCTGTGGACCTCTGGATACTAATATAACCCCGCCTAATCGTATTGGGTAAAAGACGAGGGTCAATGTGAAGACCAAAACAATATTTCACTATATTTTCTCCGATTCACCCAAAAACAATGTTGAAACCTTGATTGAGCCTAAAAGATAACTTGACTAGTTTATATTGTAAGATTTTATATAGGCGAAGTAAATTCACATGAAACCTAGTTATATATATATATATATATATATATATATATATATATATATATATATATATATATATATATATATATATATATATGGTTTCAAATCAATAACAAGTACTAGAAAGGCAAAAGCTCCATCAAAGCTTTCTTTGATGGAGCTTAATAGCACAATGGCATTCTTTTGTCCACGAAACTCCATAAAAATAATAATTATAGAAAAAATCTTGAATGTTTAATTAGCGACTCAAATTTCAGTTTCAGTTTGTTCAAAGAAACGTTAATTTTATTTTATACATTTTGTTGGTACTAAACAAGTTTTAATTATAATATTTTCTATCCTTTGACTTGAGATTAGAAGATAAAACAAAATTGAGTTACCAAGAACAGTGAGAAACGAATGAAAGTTATAACAAGCGTGTAAGTATAATTTCGACGTAGCCGGCTAGAGCGTGTGGCTTAGTGCTTATTGGCTCGGGCACTTGGACATTATCCAAGAGGCGCAGGTTCGAATCACGCTGCGTTCTTTTATACGTTTTCTAAAATAGACAAAAATCTTCATGATTGTTGCTAGCTAGCTTATATTAGCTTCACTTGTCCTACCTTGTATACATCTATTGATCTTTCAATCTATTTAAATAGTTCTCGAAACCCTATTTTGGTCTAATTCTTATCGTTCCATTGGCGAAAATTTGACCTGGTCTCTTTGTCGCGAATATATTGGTGATCCAGATATTAAGTAAAGCGTGTTCATTTTAGTTACTTTTGTTAATTAACTTGTTATTTATGTTTTTTTCTATATGTTCATATATTTTAGAAAGGTCAGTCGTGGTGCAGTGGCATAGCGTCTGACAGCGTCTGACAGCGTAAGCACGACCAGTTGTGGGTTCAATCCCTACACGTGGGAGTGATTATTTTTAAATTATTTTCACTTCCTCGCTCTTGTAAAAGATAATGTGTGGCGTTGAGTTCCACCACTAAACATGCAATATCTCGAATTCGGTGGAAAGCGAAATACAGAGTGTCATGACACTAGGTACTTTCTGTCTACCCTGTTATGCGGGATGAAAGCGTGAAGCTAAAAAGAAAAAAGAATTGGTTCTGGTTGATGGAAATCATTGTTTTATATTTAATCACGTAAGTATAATTAATATAAAATTTCACAAATAAGGGTTTAGTCCCCAATTATTAATTTATTTAAATATATTACTTGAGGCCTGTAATTCGATTCGATCGATTCGATCGATTATGCGTTCGATTTCCACATGGGGAAATGATTATAGTTAATTTATTTCCTCATTTCCTCGCTCTAGCTTTGGCACGCTTTGTCTTATCGGAACGAGGAAGTGAATATAATTTAAATATAATCCTTTTCCTAAATGCGAACAGAACGCATTTACTTATTTATTTAATGCATTTATTTATTTATTTAGGCGCTGTTCCACTGCACCATGAGCGACCTCAATATGACATAATATTTTTGAAGTTAAATTTAATTTTGCAAACTTAGTTAAGAAAGTAAAAGTTATTGATGACTACTTTATAAAATTATTATTAAACAAGTCGTGAACAATAGTCGAATTAGCTAATTATATGTACTACATGACCGTTGACGAGTTAACAACGCGTTGCCTTAGCAACGTGTATATCACTTTATATAAACGTGTATTCAAACAAATCTTAAACATAGAACTGGCTTCGTATATTTAAAAATATCAAAGAAATTTATTTATTTACTAAAAAACGAAAGTCTCTACTGATAAGAAAACTATCAAGACACTCCGTACTCAGCTTTCCGCTAAATGTAAGACATTGCGTTTTGAACAACAGTACTCCACGCCGCGTTTTGTCTTACCCGTATGTAAATATATAATACAATCGAACCCACGAATCCCACAACATTTCGTGTTTACAGTCAGGCCCTGTCCCATTGTGCCACGGTCTTGTAACTTTAATTAGTAACACTATAAGCTTACAAAGCATCGAATCTGCTATAAAATGTATGTACGTGTGTATATATATATATATATATATATATATATATATATATATATATATATATATATATATACATACATACATACACATATCTTAATTTAATAATAATAATTACCATCAAAATATTTTGTGGAAAATTACCCCAACACTCAACTGTAGTGCCTCATAGTCAATGAGTGGGTAAAGTAAATTTTGGTACAAATTTTACGTTAATTTCCGTACTAAAATATATTAATATGTTAGTAATATTGTAATTCATTCAAAGCAAATTGTAATAGTACTCGGGTTTAGTTTGAAGTGGATTTCCTTATAAAAATAATTGGTAAAGTTTTCGCAGTTGCTGACTCTACATGAAATGTTTATAAATTAGACTTTTTTGCATATCTATATAAAAGAGATCATCTTTTTTAGCAGCTTAACATATTTTCAGAGTAATCGAACAAAACCTAAAGTCAAAACACTCCTTTCTTTGCTTTCCACTGACATTTAGACATTATGTGTTGATTTGCGAAACCCAATGCTGTATTTTATCTAACACTCTAATACTGTGCTTTGAAAATTTATTTTCGTCAATATTGTAAACTAATCAGTTATAGTGGGAAGCGCTATGACGACAATATAGTAAAAGATTCATTTTAACTAAATTGATTTTGTTTATATTAATACCACCTTTATTTGAACCCAAAATATCATTAACTATATTAAAAAACTCATTTATGATTATTTCTTTTAACTTCACGCTTTTATCCCTTAAGCAGAGTAGGCTTGAATTACCTAATGTCAAGACACTTCGCACCCCACTTAGCGACCAATTCGAGACATAACGAGTTAAGTTGCAAATCTCATCGCTGCACTTTGTCTTACCAGAACAGAAAATGAAAATAACTGAATGTAATCATTCGTCTGAGCGGAAATCGAACCCACAACCGATCGCGTTTACAGTCAGACGCTGTGGCACTGCATCACGGATGGATTTGTTTGACATTTAATTTAAAGGAATTGCTTGTACACTTGAAAATTTACCCAATTTCTTTATATTCAAATCAAAATGATGGACCGCCCTATCATTAAATGAGAAATTCCATTACTCATTGAGTGACTAATAAGCGGTGACGATACTCCGAAATTCCAACAGTAACGGAAGTCATTAATTTCAAGTTTTACTCTCAAACCTCAAATAAGTTTAACAATATAAATACATGCTGGTGGTGGCGCAGTGTGTAAACGCGATCGGTTGTGAGTTCGATCCCCACTCGGGGGATTGATTATATTTAAATTATTGCCACTTCCTCGTTCTGGTAAAGACAAAGAGCGGCGTTGAGTTCCACCACTCAACACGCAATGTCTCGAATTCGGTGGAAAGTGAAGTACGGAGTGTGTTGACACTAGATACTTTCTGTCTACCCTGCTATGAGGTATAAAAGCGTGAAGCTAAAAAAAACATATAAATAAATTAAAGTAAAATAAATAAATAAATAAATAAATAGTGAAAAAAAATTCTTTTAGGATTTTAGGTGAGGTTAATTAAAACTGTGTACTAAAAAGATTCACGTATAAGGATGGACTTATATACACCAACTAGGCTAATACAAATATATAAATTGCTATTATAGCTTCACGCCTTTATTTTGGACAGCAGGGTAGATAGAAAGTGATTAGTGTCAAGACACTCCGTCTTCCGCATTCCGCCGAATTCTCGAATTCGTTTGCGTGCTTGCGTGTTGAGTGGCGGAACTCAACGTCGTGCTTTATCTTACCAGAGCGAATAAACGAAAATTACTTAAATATAATCATTCTTCCGAGTGGGAATCGAACCCACAACCAGGGTATAGATAACTAAATATAGTATTTATAATATAAGACAAAGCGTGGCGTTGAGTTCGCCACTCGATATGAAATATCTCGATTTTCAGAAGGAGTGAACGGAGTGTCTTAACACTACGTTATCTCTGTCTTCTCTAGCTAGGTGGTATAAATCATGAAGCTTTTTTATACATATATAATTTTAAAATAGTAAAAAATTTACGGGTGTCTCAGTTTAGTTTTACAGAAATGCTTTTTCACGATGTTTTCATACGAAAATAATGATAAACTAACAATGAAAGTTTGCCGACTGCTTCATGTCAGAAAGATGTAAAATATTGTATTACTAGCGTATGGTATAAAAAAGTTTCTTTAAATACCAAATTACTTTGTATGTAATAAAATAAACTTTTACATATTTTTTTTAAATAAGGGTTGTATTTTTCATGTCGCTTGGCATTTTTTCTAGTTCTGTCTTTTCATGAAAGTATTAGGAGATTTACACATGGAAGAACGGAGTGAAATTTATTACTTAATATCTGATTCTATAACCAAAAATAAAACATTTTTCTTTCAGTTTTATTCTATTTTCTGCTAGACAGGGTAGAGAAATAGAATCTTTTTTCTACCACACACTGCGTTCTGCGTCTTACCTTAATCTGAGACAATGTGTCTTGGAATTGGAATTTAATACAGAGTCCCGAATGAGAAGCTTTAATTATAATCGTAATCCCGAATGGAATCGAACCCATAACCATTGCATTTACAATAGCTAAAAAAAGGTAGATCAGATCAGAGAAATATTTTTTTTACTCTCAGTGACATCACCACAATGAAAACCGTGGAATAAAATGTTACTAATAAGAGGCAGGAGATGTGAAAGTATTTGTGTTCATATAAATTTTCAAAATGTACACTAAAAAACCTATAGTTATCGATAACGCTTACTAAATAATCCATAAAAATACAATAACATAGTACCAAAATGAATTAAATTTTCTTTAAATATTCAGATAATACATTAAATAAAAGATCCATAAAGACAAATAATGTTTCTTTGTTTTTCATAAATTAACATATTACTAGATTGCTTCCACTCAAAGATTTTAAGAAAACAATATATATATTTACAGAAACCAGGTATATCTGAAAATGGCCGTTTGTCCGTATGTACAGTGGACCGCAAAGCTAGCATCGTATCGTCTATATATCAGGATGTGTCACCAACTAAGCCAAAAGAAAATATCAGTCCTGCTCCATCACAGCATAGCTTTGTTGAGCAAGAACCTACTAAAGTTATGAGGGCAGAATCTTTGAGGAATCCTGGAGGTAAGTTTTGTTAAAATTTGTTTTTTTTTTCTCTGATTTCCTTAGAATAAGAATAATTTTCCGCTTAGGCATCAGAAGCAATATCTTTAGTGTAAACGATAATAAGAAAATGCATTTATTTGTTATGAAAATAAGCATTTGAAAACATTTTCCCCTAGTGGGACGGGATAGAATAAAATTCCTCTCCGCTGCTGGGTAGTGCCCGTAAGACGCAAGTATCCCGGTAACTTGGTGGTATAAGGCTAATTCTCCGACTGGCTCGCGACCACAATAATGACAAAAACAATCCCCCAAAATATCTAATGATGTGTACCGGTTCGATGTCATGTAAGCCAGTTTTCCCTTTTCCCACCCATCCTTTCCCTCATCCTTTAACTTCCATCCCAAGGCTGGCAACGTATCTACAACTCTAATGTTGTAGATGTACATGGGCGAAGGTGACTATTTATCATCAGGTGGCCCTTCAGTTCGTTTGCCTCCTTTTTCTATAAAAAAAATTTCCTTATCATCTCCAGTAGTCTAAGATAAAGGTATTTCATAGATTACAGAATGCTTCAAATTTTTATACAACGTTTAGTCGTTTCCTTAATCGTTACAAAATAAACTTTTCAGATCTAAGTCGCAGAGCATCAGTTAAAGTGGATGGCCCTAAAACAGTCGCGTTTGACAACAATGCCAATAATTCCGGTGAACCTGTTGGAAATGGTGGGATCGCTAAACCAAAAAGCCGTAGTGGATCTATTATTGGTGCGATTAGCCCCATCATGGGTACAGGTACGATTACTTTAAAATGTCAATCGCTGTAAGAAATGTCAGTAATGTTAGTCGTAAGGTAAATTGCCACTGTCTCAGAAGTACTGATGGAAAACAAATTATGTTGGAAAATCTGTTTTTAATTTTTTTTGTTAAGTTTTTTTATTTTTTTTTGTCCAAAATTATTATCTCTTTTAACAATTTTTTTAAACGTAATTGACGAAAAAAATATTTACTTCTATTTTAAAATATCTATATAATTATATATTATATCTTCAGAATGTGAGCCAGAATCTCCTCAAGTGCGAGAAGCTCAACCTTTCTTTCGCCGAATGCTAAGTACTATGTCTGTGGAGTCACTAAGTTAGTTTTATTTCCGAAGGCATGGACGCACAGTGTTCCTCATTTACACAGCCCCTTACATTTTGACTAATATATAAAATATACATACAAATATGTTTGTTTGTTAGTCATCACCTTAATAATGCAGTCATTAAAAAGATCTTTGATATTCACAAATTAAGTATATATAAATGAAACTATTTTAACTATGTTAAAAGGATTATTGGCGTATGTTTTGGTATTCGAAAATATTTTTTTATAAAAAACCGACGTTTCAAACACTTTACAATAGTTCCAGGTAGACGAAACATAACAATTATAAATTTAAATTCCGCCCAGTTCCATTTCGTTTATTTATAACAGTAGTATATAGGCCGAAATAGAGAAAAGTCATTTATTATATAGATACTGCAAGCGCATTTCAGGCAAAGCCAGAATATGAAGAAAAAATGTGCAAAAATATCCAAAAAATTGGGCTTATATAAAGACTGTATTGAGAAAAATATTGTTTTAATTTTCATCATTCCTAAAAATGACAGAAACTCCCTCATAGTTTGCAAAATATAAATAAATATTTGATATCCACTGAATACTAAATATCTGCTAAAAGGGCATGATACCTCTTACCTTACCCTTCTTTTATACTGACTGAAAAATTAGTCCAAATTTTAGTAACTATACAAATGAGTTTACTTAGTTATGAAAATATCGTATTGGCGCATTTGGCGTCTAAGTATTGGATATGGGTTCGATTCCCAAACGCTTGAATGACATATTTAAATTATTTCGAATACGCTGCTGTAGTGAGAAGAAGTGAGGCGTTGAGTTTCGTTACTTAACACGCAATCAATCACTAAATATTTCCAAATAAATATGAACACATATTAAAAATAAATAATTATAAAATCATGGTTATATTTGATTGTACATGATAAGTATTGATATGTAAATGAAATATTTATTTATAACGCGGCGTTCAGATCCGCACTTACAACATAATGTCTCAATTTCAGTCGGGAGGAAGAAAACTTTATTTTTACACTAGGTTTCCTCCGATTACTAGAATCGAAAACATATAATATGCATTGGGATTTTTAAACGGTTTTAATAATTAAAAAATTAAAGTATAAATATGATTTATCAATATTATAATTGTAAAATTTCAGCAACTCCCGGCGTACCGACTCGCTCTCGACCGTCCAGTAAAATGACCAAGTACGTGGAGTGTTGGGGCGCTGACAAGCCTTTTGCGAACATTACAGATTCTACTTTAGCCAAAAATATCGGTATTTCTGTGAGTGTTTTAAAATAACTTAATATTTTTAAGTATTATTCCAAATTTTAGTTTTTAGCAAACCTTTAAAACGTAACGGGATTCGAACCGACGACTCTTGTTTCCCGTCTAAACGCTCTTACGACTGAGCCATACGGTCTTTTCTATGGAAATTCTTATACACTTATTGCAATTTATCTATATTGTTAGCATCACTGTAGAGAGGTTTTACAAATTTCTACTATCCAAAAACTATTTCTAATAAACACTTTTTTCAATCCAGAATTAGGAAAAGATAACATTTTCATATTTACTTGGAAATAATCATACGAAATTATCTCTTTTTGGATTTTTATATATTAATATAATTATTAAAATAATAATAAATTAAGTTGTAACATTAATTTTTTAGAAATGTTGCTTATATGTGTAATTGAAAGATATTGAGATAATTTAAAAAAAACAGAGAAAGATCAAATGGAACAATTAAAAGCACAGACCATTCATATATGTTTATTGATTTTTTGTTGCAATTATTTTATTTTAATTATATATATACTATATTGTGTTTTAATATTACATTTCAGAGCTTGGCTATGATTGAGCAACATCTACTCCCTCAAAGAACTTGCTGTGACTGCAGGTATTTTTTTATATTTAAATCTGTTTAAAGGTTTATAAAGAAATTGTATTATTTTTCTTTATTTTTTCTTATTTATCTATTCCTATTATATATGCTATATATATATATATATATATAGCATATATAATGATTTATACAACTACTTTTAAAAAATATTGAAAATTAAGAAAAAAATTATATATTTTGTTCAGTGTAATACTTAGTTCCGAGCAATTATCTATATTAATATGAAAAAGATACATAAAAACAATAAAATTTGTCCAATGGCCATTATATTTCCAAATTATAATATAAAGAGATTATAGTATTTTTGGAAATTTTTACATACTACTTTAAAGTATTATTAATAAATACTAAGATTTATAACGAATCAAGGGAGTGTCAAGACACTCCGTCCCAAAATTTTAAAATATTGCGTGCTGAGTAGCAAACTCACACCGCGCTTAATCTGACCAGAACGGAGAATTCCAATTCTCCAATATATTTTTATTATAATCATTTTCCCAAGTGGGAATCGAACCCACGTCCAATTACAGTCGGATGGTATCCTACTGCGCCACGATTATATTTAAAATGGATTTAAAAAAAACAAATTGTAAATTAATTACTTATACTATGGTTAGAGAATACACGCTTATTATATATCAGGCGCAGTGGGACAGCGTCTGACTGTAAACGCGATAGGTTGTGAGTTCGATCCCCATTCGGGGGAGTGATTATACTTAAATTATTTTCGCTTCCTCTGGTAAAAGACAAAGTGCAGCGTTGAGTTCCACCACTCAACACGCAATATCTTGAAGGAAAGCGAAGTACAGAGTGTCTTGTTTGTATTATATTAAATTATTTCAGCAATAATTCAGAAGGCTTAATGCCATTAACATTGGGTTTCCAAAACCGCAACCAAGAGAGACAATACAGGAATCAATCAGATGCTCAATTCAAATACTACGTGGGGTGTTCCACTGCGTTATTCCTGTTACTGGCTTTCATACAAATATTGACTGTACCTAAGTAAGTATATCCATATATTATATTAGTACGTGAATCAACATATTTCTTACCCCTTTTTACGATAATAACGCGAACATATATGAAATTAGGTACTATTATAATTTATATAGAGAAAGAATGCGGAATGGGACACATACTACCTTGTGTTTGACATACACGTCTAAATAAAGTGACGTACACGTTGCTATGGCAACGCGTTGTCAACGGGACATCTAGTATTTATTATGAATCTTAAGCCTAGTCGTAAGTGTTGAAATTAAAAAAAAAAAACAGTGAAATATAGAAAAAGAAATTGTTTTGTTGTTAGCAAATCAATGTATGTATAAAATATAAAGATCTCCCTTTCTCACTCTATTCGAGTAAGCATAGCGCGGAGTTATGTTCCAATCAATGTTCAATGTATATAAAATGTTAGAAAAATAGAAATTATTTGTATTTTGTCTTTCCATTTTTCACAAAATAATTCCGTTTAAATTGTTACGTTAAAAATGTGTAAAAATCGCTTAAATCAAAGATCTTATTGTCTTCTTTTTACACTTTCACGCTTTATCATTTTCAAGGTCTGCGCTTTTGACGTTGACAGTTTCAATAAGTTTATTTTTTTCCCCGAATAGGAATCGAACCCACAACCAATCGCGTATATTTTTAATTATCCCACTTTGTTATGATAGCCTTTATGAAATAAATTCAAAATGAATTCATTTAAAATAGTATATATGTATAATATATAATATATAATAATGTATAATAGGAGTGTCTGTTTGTAATATTAAAACAGTCGACTTGTACCAAATGCATGTGTATATATACATGGTACACCTACAAACAATATTTTCGCAATGTTTATCTGTTGGTCTGTTTGCTCCTACTACTAATCTCTAGAACGGTTGCATGGATTTTGATAGGACTTTCACAAACAAATAGCTGGTGTTTTCTTTTTTTAGTTTCACCACTTTTATCCCGCATAGCAGGGTAGACAGTAAGTACCTAGTGTCAAGACACTCCGTACTTCAATTTCCACCGAATTCGAAACATTGTATGTTAAGTGGAAGAACCCAACGTCGCACTTTGTCTTATCAGAGCGAGGAAGTGTAAATAATTGAAATATAATCACTCCCCCGAGTGGGAATCCAACCCACAACTAATCGCGTTACAGTCAGACGTTGTCCCACTGCGCCACGACGGGCCTGACGTATTTTAATATATCAAATGATGTTATTCCAGAGGTATCGTCTTATACGCCTCCTTCGGTCCAACACTTATAACCCTAGTGGTGTTCCTTTACTTGTCGTGGTCGGACGGTCGCGCTGGACTCTTTCTATCAGATATACCTGATGATTTATACGTGGATAACTGCTCCAAGCCTGGGCAGGTATGTTAAACATTAAACTTATATAGAAAATTCTGGATATTTTTAGCTTCACGCTTGTATCCCGCATAGCAGAGTAGACAGGAAGTATCTAGTGTCAAGACACTATGTACTCCGGATTTGGCAGAATTCGAGTTATTGCGTATTGAGTGGTGGCAACGCTTTGTTCTACCAAAGCGTGGAAATGAAATAATATGAATATAATTATTCCACCGAGTGGGAGTCGAACCCACAATCGATTGCGTTTACAGTCACACTGTCTTATATGAATTGACATACTAGAATCTATTAAGAAATTGGTCTTTTTGTTGAATTTGAACGTTGCAGTTAATGTAGTTAAAAAAATATTCCTTATTAATTCTAACTAACTTTTGTATTATTATATAATATGGCCAAGAATTAACACTGGGTCTAAATACGGATTATTATATGTTAAGAGGCGGAATTAAACGCCGCGTGGAAATATATTCTTAATAATGATTAATAAATACTTAATTAAAATTAATTATATTTATGATTGGTATTTGAACCCCTAACCTAACCTAAATAGACGTTGCCACGTTGACATTTGCAATGAACATTTAAAAAAAATTATAATATATAAATCTACTTTTTTTATACTTTGACGCTTTTTTACGCTTTTTATCATATCTTAACATTTAGAGAAAACGCTGTAAAAACATTACATCGTTCACATTGACTTGCGTAACTTAACCCCGTGTTTTGTCTTGCACGAGTTGAGAAAAGCAGGATGAAATATAATCGTACTCTCGAGTGATAGTCGAACCCACACCTACCCTAGGACTTAATTTATTGTTTTTAATTCCAGGTGGTAGCCAATAACTGCTACATAAGATTGACGATGTTCGTCATATCCGTGATTTTGATAAGCTCCTGCGCTGTTATTAATTTGGTAAGATTTTATTATATTTTAAATTTAAATATTATATACAAAAATGTTTTAAAAAAACAACATAAAAATTCTACTTAAAGATAAAATGAAAAACTATATGTAAGTCTTTCTATTTTATTTAAAGAATTAATGATAGTAAATATAGTAAATATTAAGAAATACGGCGTTGAGTTCCGCCACTCAACGTACATACTTAAAATTGAGCAAACACTGAGAGAACAGAATGTTTTCATGCTCTCTCTCTCCGTAACTGAAAATTTGATAATTATTTGATTATTTCGAAATCGAAATAAAAAAACTTGAAGAGTCTATTCGTGATATTAAAATAGCTTTTTACTCACTTCACATGTGTGGAAGATATAAAAACGGTACGTATATCATAACCTTTTAACAATTTTGTCTGTCTATCTGTTTGTTCCGGCTAATCTCTAGAATGGCTAGACTGAATTTGATGGGACTTTCACTGGCAAATAGATAGAGAACATGTTAACTAATTTCTTAATGTTAAAGTTTCTGTAATTAAATAAATATAATAGAATTTTATATAAATATATGTGTAAAATTCTTTATGTAAAATTTTTTATCAATTTTGAAAATAATTTGAAAAAAAATGCACAGGAACTTAATCGGAATTAAACACAAAGAAACACATACAAAGGAAAGCTGAAATAATATAAAATAAAATAATAATATTTAATATAAAATAAAATTAATGATTAAAAAAATAAATGATAGGACATCACTTGTTAAATAAATAAAATTAAAAAAAATGTAATTTCATGTAAAATAATAAAGTAATAAAATATCAAAATGGAGGTTATATATTTATTTAATTCCAGTTTCAAGCCTATATTATCCAAGATATACCTGAAAACTATACTGAAAATGGCACTTGGAATGCAACTTACGCGGAAACAATATATTTGGACGTTGATTCAGCTCCTGTAAGTTTAATTTTGTTTATTTGATTTATTTCAATGGTTGTGAGTTCGATTCCTAGTAGGGAGTTTTTCCCCCTTCATAGTATTCTTATTATTGTTAAAATATATTTACAATTTTTTTTAAAAAAGTATAAAAAACTGAAGACAACGCTTGGACCACTAAGCCATACGTTAACGCATGAGATAACGCGTATCCAAGAGACGCAGGTTCGAATCCTGCTACGTTCAAATTTTTATACGTTTTTTCAAAAATGTTTTCTAATCCTAAGTGTGAAATAACACTTTAAAAATAGTAAATATTTACTAATTATCCCGTTGGCGCGTAAAAAAGCTTTATAAAATGTTAGATTTTCGCAAATTTTTAAAAGAAACTATTTTAAACGGATTAATTGTGTATATAATAATAATATACTTTATTGTACACCACAATAACAGAAATTTAACAATAAAGAAAAAAAATATATACAAAATAAAAGTAGATGCACAATAAGGCGGTCTTATCGCTAGGTAGCGATTTCTACCAGACAACCTTATGGGCTTAGAAACACAGTCGTGATTTCAGAGAAGGGTGGTGTCACATGTCATAGGGAAAATGTATATTAAATAATAATTATCATATATACATACACATACATGTCATATATAAATAAATATTTACATACATATATAAATACATAGATACATACATACATTCAAAATGCTATATCAAATATCAAAAGTATTGTCACCACAAGACAATGCCAGGAAATGGTCTTTTAAAAGCTTTTTAAAAATTGACAAATTTTTTGCTTGTTTTATAGACAGAGGCAACGCGTTCCATAGTTGTACAGCTTGTACAGTGAAAGATTTTTTATAAAATTTTGTACAGTGAGGTGGTATTCTAAGTGTGAAATTATGTTGTGATCTTAGAGACTTACTAAAAGTCCCCAGATAATGAAATCTTTCTTGTAGGTAGATAGGTAGATTTGGTATAAACAACACACAGTACAGGAGTGAAAGAGTATGTAAATTCCGGCGAAAGCGAATAGGTAACCACTTGAGTTGATGACGAAATTCTGATACATGGTCATATTTGCGTAAGCCAAATATAAACCGTATGGCGACGTTTTGAAGTCTCTCAAGTTTATTAAGTTGGTCTTCAGTTAAGTTGAGATAACTTGCATCATCATAATCAAGAATAGGGAGAAATAAGGATTGAGCCAACATAATTTTGGTAGGAATGGGGAGAAAGTACCGCAGTGGTCGCAACGAGCTCATAGCTGCAAAAGTTTTGCTACTAACCTCTTGCAGTTGGTAAGACCAAGATAGCGTTCTGTCCAAATACACTCCCAGATTTTTAACACTATGGCTGTAGGGTATTCTGACTCCGTCAAATGTAATGGCTGGTAAGTTAAACCAGTCAACTCTCGATATCAGGTTTGGCGAGCCAATGATAATAGTCTGGCATTTGTTTAGATTGACTTTTATACCGTATGAATTGCTCCAGTTTAAAATTCTAGTTAAATCATCATTAATACGAGCAATGGCAGACGGTAAATCTTCGAGAGTTGACTGTGTATAGATTTGTACATCGTCTGCATACAAATGATAGAGAGAAGATATATTGTGAGTGATAGTATTAATGAAGATAGAAAATAGTAATGGTGACAACACGCCTCCTTGTGGAACCCCTGCATAGACATTACGCCAAGTTGATAAGGTATCATCAACCTTAATCCGATGCTGGCGTCCATGCAGGTAATTGCGACACCAATCAATTACCGATGGAGATATGTTAATAGAACGTAGCAGCTCCAGTGATATGTCGAAGTCAACGTTATTGAAGGCGTTGCTAAAATCTAGTAAAGTCAATACTGTAAGCTGCTTACTGTCCATACCCAAACGAATATCATCGGTAATCTTTATTAGTGCAGTAGTCGTACTATGACCATTGCGGAATCCGGACTGGAAAGGATCAAGGAGATTGTTCTTATTAAGGAATGTGTTTAATTGTTGGTAAACCAATTTTTCTAATGTTTTAGATAGGAATGGTAGGATAGAAATTGGACGATAATCAGAGTATGTTGTTGGATTTGTTTTTTTTGGGAGAGGAATAATTTGAGCATCTTTCCAAGATGTGGAATAGTCACCCGAGGAAATGGAATAATTAAGGATATGGGTAATGACAGGAGTGATAATGTCAAGGATAGGTATGATCATATTACGACTAATACAGTCACTACCGACGGCATTAGAGGCAATTAACAGTATATTCTTTTTAACATCACATTCAGTGAATTGATTAAAAGTAAACGGAGGAAAATTAGAAGTTGGAAAAGATGATATGGAATTTAAAGTATTAGCTTTTTGGACGCTATCTAAAGAGTTGCCCGAAGAAGAGAAATGTGCATTTAAGTTTTCTATATCAATATTACTTAAGGATAATTTTTTCGAGGATTTTCCAACTCCTATCGTTTCAAGGAACTTCCATGTACGGGCAGTGTCGCCGTTTTCGACAGATTTATGGATGTGACGTCGTTGTGCATCTCTACATAATGTATTGCAGCGATTTCTTATTTTTTTATACTTACGAGCATTAGTTTCAGATTTGTCAGATTTGTACAATGATTTGGCGTAACTTTTGATATTCGGAAATATATTTTTGGATACCTGACGTTTCGAATACTTTACAGTAGTTCCTGGTCATTACAGTCTACCACTGTAGTATTCAAAACGTCAGGTGTCTAAAAATGTATTACCAAATATATACCAAAATATACGCGATTAATACGTTTATATATATATATATATATATATATATATATATATATATATATATATATATATATATATATATATATATATATATATATATATATATATATATATATATATATACATTGTATTCCAGAGCTACCTCTACAGCTCGGTGTTGACGCTGGCGTCCATATCGGTGTTCTTGCGCTTGGGCTTCGTTCTGAAGCTGTTTCTGATGATGGTGACGCTGATTGCGCACATCGCGTTGTTCGCTTCCGCGGAGTTGTTTTTTCAGTATCAGAACAAAAATTTGGATAATGAGTGAGTAATGATAATTGTTTTTTTTAGCTTTACACTTTTATCCCGCAGTCAAGTGTCAAGACACTCCGCACTTCTTTTCACGCCGTATTTGAGACTTTGCGTATTGAGTGGCGAAACTCAACACCGCACTTTGTCTTACCAGAGAGAGGAAGTGAAAGTAATTTTAGTATAATCACTCCCTGAGTAGGAATCGAAGCCACAACCGATCGCGTGTACATCAGATGCCGTCACACTGCGCTACGACCGGCCCCATTTATTTTCAATTAATATTTTTAGCGTTACCTTAGCAACGAACATGTCACTTTTTACAAAAAGTGTGTGTCAAACACATGTTAGTGTGTGTAATATTTATTTTATTTATTAAATTGTAATAATTCTGAGGCTGGTTGAATTGGGAAAACGCGATCGTTTGTGGGTTCGATCCTCACTCAGGGTGTGATTATATTTACATTATTTTCACTTCCTCGCTCTGGTAAAAAACAAAATGCGGCGTTGAGTTCCACCATTCAACACGCAATGTCTCTAATTCGGCGAAAAGCGAAGTACGGAGTGTCTTGACATTACATAAGTATATCAATAACCAATAAAAAAACATATAAAAAATATATACGATTCCAAAAAGAAACGCTTATACTAAATAAAAATATATAATTTATAAAAAAAAATGCTTTTTAAATGAAACCATTTTAAACGGATTAATCGCGTATATTTTGGTAATTGAAACACATTTTTACAAAATCTGACGTTTCAAACACTTTAAAGTAGCCCGTGGCCACACTTGCGGGTAGACTGAGGTGGCATTCGTCTGTCGGTTGATTGATACAAAATTAATTATATCAAACTACCGCCATTTGTTTCTTAATTGCCCTGGATTCTTGCCGAATGAGCTGACTGTATCTTTGTTTCTTAGACTTGAAGAACTACTTTTCAGGTTCTCAATGTTGCCCTATGCAGCTAAGGCGGGTCTAGTTCTAGTATTCCTGGCAGCTCTCCTACATATTCTAGACCGACAGATAGAGTTTACGTCAAGAACTGACTTCCTGTGGAAGGACAAGCTGAAGTTCGAACAGGAGGAAGTGGAGACCATGCGAGGTATTAATAAGGTAATAAGGTAATACGAAGGGTAAAGGTAAATGAAAAATAGGTAATAGGTAAAATCAGATTTGTATTCGCGAGGTTTTTTTTATATTTTAACAATGCTGACATACAGACAGATAGACATTTTTTAATTTATTTTTTATTTTACAATTTACAATTTTATAACGCACAACAGGATAGATAGGAAATTCGAGATGTTGCGTGTTAAATGGCGGAGATCAACGCCGCGCTTTGTTTAACCTGAGGGGGAAATGAATAAGTTACATTGATTATTATTGATGCCCAAGCCGAAATCGATCCCATTACCAGTCGCGTGTTCTACTGCGCCACGACCGGCCTTTATAACCTATATATATATATATATATATATATATATATATATATATATATATATATATATATTTGAGGCCGGTCGTAGCGCAGTGGGACAGCGTCTGACTGTAACGCGATCAGTTGTGGGTTCGATACCCACTCGGGGGAGTGGTTATATTTAAATTATTTTCACTTCCTCGCTCTGGTAAAGACAAAGTGCAGCGTTGAGTTCCACCACTCAACACGCAATGTCTCGATTTCGGTGGAAAGCGAAGTACACTTCATACTTCGCTTTCCACCGAAGTCGAGGTACTTTCTGACACTAGGTACTTTCGGTCTACTCTGCTATGCGGGATGAACGCGTGAAGCTAAAAAAATATTACAATTTATAAATATAACAATAGTCATTATATTATGCGTGTTTTTAATTCAGATACTTCTCGAAAACATTTTGCCGGCGCACGTCGCTCAACACTTCCTGACATCAGTTGCTTCAAAGGTAACAATTCTCTTATTAGCTCTATCCTTTTTACAATAGTACAAATAAAAGGAGATAGCAATATACATATTTAAATCAGTACCTATAACTGTAT
The DNA here is from genome assembly GCA_032432895.1 of Dryadula phaetusa. Lineage (NCBI taxonomy): Eukaryota > Metazoa > Arthropoda > Insecta > Lepidoptera > Nymphalidae > Dryadula > Dryadula phaetusa. Next base: position 1,019,077 of record JAOYRS010000034.1, read on the forward strand.
ATCGTTTATTTAAATTATATAGCATTAAATTAAACTAATAAAATTCATGCCACATAAAAGATTTAGAGACTAGCTAATGTCAAAACACTCTGTTAAATGCTTTCCGCACGTAATCCAGGTATAGCGTGCAGTATAGCGGAACTCAACGCCGTGCTTTTTCTTACCAAAACGTAGATACAAACATATTTTATTTAATTATAATAACTGTCCCGAGCGGATACAATGGCTTCTGAACTAGAAATTTAAGAAACATATATAAACTATTTTAAATGAAAGTATTTTGAACGGATTAATCGCGTATATTTTGATATTCGAAAATATGTTTTTAGAAACCCGACGTTTCGAACACTTGTAGTGTAAAAAAGTTATATTTTAAATTGTTATACGTTTAGTAAAATATATATGTACAATTATATATATTTTACTAAACGTATAACAATAATAACAATATAGAATATGGAATATAATATAACAATATAGAATATGGAATATAATATAACAATATAGAATAATTATTTAATTTAAATGTAAAGATATGTGGGCCATTTTTCCAGGAAGAATTGTACCACGAGCGGTATTCGAGTATCGCAGTAATGTTCGCGTCCATACCCAACTACAAGGAGTTCTACGACGAGACGGACGTCAACAAACAGGGCCTGGAGTGCTTGAGGCTATTGAACGAAATCATTTGCGATTTTGATAAGGTATTTATATACTTGTGTATGTGTTTTATTATATTTTATGTACTTAGAACATTTTTAGCTTTTTTTATTAGTATATTGACGCGTAAACAATGCGTTACTATAGCAACCTGCCTCTACGTAAGACTATAAGTTCTTTCTGTATACAAATTTTAACTTTCTTTTGTTAGAAGACGTAAAAAGATTTTGCTTCACTTATACGGATATAGATGTATCGAGATACTATACAGGTATGTTTTTTATAGGTCGTTAATTCACTTCTAGAAATTGATCGAAGATCTCTTCCAGATCTTCGATCGTCCGCGTGGAATACGTACTCCTTATTAAATCGGCTATCGGCTAGTGAAAGTCCCATTAAAATTGATCCAGCCGTTATAAACAGACAGAAAGAAAAACAAATACATTCAAAAATGTTATTTTAGTACATTTACCATGTATACATAAAATATATATTTTGTTAAAAGCTGTTATTATAATATTACAAATAGTCACTCCAAATTTATTTATTTCTTATATTTTTTAAATAAAAGCTATAGAGGAATATGTTAAATTTTTAATATTAATATATAGTTATTAATATTTACTATGTTTAAAGTGTTACTCCACACAACATAAATATTCTAACAACATAAATAAATTGTAGCGAAACGTATAAGAATTTCGACGCAGCTGGTAGCTGAACGCATGGCTTAGCGGTCAGAGCGCTTGGACGGTATCCAAGAGGCGCGTGTTCAAATCCCGCTGCGTTCAAAATTTTGTTTATCAATATATATTTTTATTTCCAGTTGCTTTTGAAACCGAAATTCAGTTGCATAGAGAAAATCAAAACCATCGGCAGCACCTACATGATCGCGTCCGGCCTGCGACCCGGCAAGGACGAGCGGGACGCTGTGAGTGCGCGAGTTGTTTCACACACAATGACGCTCATTTCTAGTTATTGTTAAAGACCCGACTGTAAATGCCATCGGCTGTGGGTTCAATTCCCACGCGGGGGAGTGATTGTATTAATATTATATTTTCACTTCCTCGCTCTAGTGAGACATAGTGAGGCGTTGAGTTATGCCATTCAACAAGCAATGATTAAAATTTGACGGAAAGAGAAGTAAAGTGTGTTTTGTCACTAGGTGCTTTGTGTCTAACCTGTTATGCAGGATAAAAGTAGGGAGACAAGAAAAAGTTATTTTTAAGCTAGGACGGTAGAAACCGTGGCGCGGGTTCGAATCCCTGTCCGTACAAATTGTAAAAATTATATTTAAAAAAACAATTTGCCTAGTGTAAGCCTAAAATCTAATTCGATTGCAATAATATCGTAATTTTTAATACACAAATAAACCTAAGAGTATGAACTTAAAAGAATATTAAAAATACTATTACTGTTCTTAATAATCACTGCACTTAACGCGAAAGATGTGTCAATGCAAAACATCACTAAGTTACGATAGCTTTTTGAATTTAGGAGAAAACGTCAAAATCGGAGTGTTTTGACACTAGATTCTCTCTGACTGATTACTATACTACGGGCGATAAAGTATGAAGATTAAAAAGTAGCTATTTATATAATTAATTATCATTTCAGGACGGAAACAGTAAGGAGGAGCACACTGTAGCCATCTTGGTAGAGTTCGCGATCGCTCTAATGACGATACTAGATCAAATAAACAGAGAATCGTTCCAGAGATTTAAATTAAGGATAGGTGGGTATTCGTAATTAATTTTTGAATTAATAGGAAATTTAGTTATATCTATATTATTTTTCTTTCTCCATTAAGACAAAGCGCGGTGTTGAGTTACGCCATTTGACATAATTGAAAAACCCGGCGTTTCATATACTATCATAGTTCGTTGTAACAAGTAGATTCGTTACACTATTGTTAGGCTCGTACCTAAGCGAAAGCCTAGCCTAAAAGCGAAGCTAAAATGACTGACTGACTTAACTGACCCTGACTAACTTAACATAGGACTGTTAGATATAAAATTCTTATTAGTATACTTATCTGGAAATATGTGACAGGATTGCAAATGACAGGTATTCATGAGCTAATATGAAAAATGTACGTAACGTAATAGAAATTTATAACAACGACGTTACGTTACGTTACGTATAAACGCTACTCTTTGTAAATTACTAGATTATTATACCTTTTAATTTATTTTTTTTAAACCAAAAATTCTCCGCTCTAATAAGACAAAGGGCGGAGTTGAGTCCACCATTCAATGCGCAATGTCAATCTGTTATCTTGACACTATTTTGTCTCCGACTATCCTGTTATGCGGGATAAAGCATTAATTCTACATAAGTTTTCTTTTCTTTTCAATTCTTCATACAAATATATATATATTTTTAATTTTAATTATAATGATACATTCTAAGGTCTGAGCCACGGGCCCGTGATAGCCGGCGTGGTGGGCGCTCAGAAGCCGCAGTACGATATTTGGGGCAACACCGTCAACGTCGCCTCGCGCATGGACTCTACCGGCCTCATGGGGAGGATACACGTCACCGAGGACACTGCCAAGTGAGCACGTTTATTTAAAAATAAATTAGGATGGGTGTAAAATTTGCACGAAGTGGGATTCGAACCCGCGACCATTAGGCCGTGAGTTATACATTCGTACATTAACATGTCGTATGTGTTTTATTATTTTTAAAGTGTTATTCTACATGGATTAGAAAAAAGATATAAAAATTTTAAACGCAGCGATATTCGAAACTGCGCCTCTTGGAAGCGCTTTGACTTGTAACTTTGCTACTACTGGCCTCAAAATTTTAAATTCATCACAAAAAAACATACACTTTTTTTAAAAAAAATCGTATGTAAGTGTCATTAAATGTTTTTTTTTTTCATACGAGTAAGTTTAATTAAATTACTTTTTTTATAAATTTTAAAGTTTGCAAAATTTTAAGAACTTTAAAATTTTGTACAATATAGTTGTATATTAGAGTTGTAAATTAATTCAATTTATTTGTCTAAACTAAACTTATTTTAATAATAATATTATAGTTAATCTTCTGTAAATGTACACTAAAAAATTTAATACGCCTGCAAAAATATAAAAGCAAAATTAAAATTATATTTTAGCTTCTGTAAATGTATGCTAAGAACATAACGCCTGCAAAAATTTAAAAGCAAAATTATTTATTATAACAATTGCCTTCCACCTCTATGTTTATCACACAACACATAATCGCTTACCAATATTCATTTTAATATTAAATATTATATTATTTCAAAAATAGTTATAATTCATAAATATTAATAGTATAGTAAATTACAGCAGGGCAATCAAAGACTATCATCTAATGTCAAGACACTTCGTCGACTTTCTTTTGCTAGAGATATTAAATGACAACCTCAACGCTTTGTCTTACCGGAGCCAAAAATTGAAAAAAAAAATCATCCTACGAATGGGAATTGAACCCACAACCAATCACACGCTTATCCACTACCACACGATACATCTGGAAATTAGGCGAAAAGCGAACAGAGTGTCTTGACACTACGTTACGTTCTCTCCAACTACTGTGCTATGCGGGATAAAGCGTGAAGCTGTTTCACTTTCTACGTGATATAATGATCATTAATCATTAAATTTTCAGAGTATTAATGAACGCCGGCTACACGTGCGAGTGTCGCGGACCCACTTATGTAAAGGGAAAGGGGACTCTAATTACTTATTTCGTTAAAACACCCAATGTTGGCGGCTTATAATCCAATGATAATGACATGTAATTTTTTTTAAAAGTTTAATTATTAATTATTACATAACTGGTGGCGGGATATTGATTTTTTTATTTAATTAAATTAAAACTTTCCTAATTTTACAATTTACATAAAAAAACGCTTATCCCGAAAATTATGCTTAGATATATTTAGGTCATATATTTTAGTTTGCATTAATTAATTAATTATTTCATTTAAATAAATTATTTTAATTTAAAATATAGTTTTCAGAGTGAAAGTAAATTTTAGAGAATATACTTTATTTTTCACATATAACTTATGAAGAAAAAATTTGACAATCTCATGGCCTAAAAATTCAAATTTATATTTATTGATGTAGATATTTAAAAATGTTGGCCAATGCAATATATATGTATGCTTTTTATATTATTTTGCGGAGAGCGAAGTGTCTTGACACTAAGTCCTCTCTATCTACCCAGATATAAAGTAAGTAGAAAATTTTTTTTAACACACTCTGATAAGCCTAAAATATTAAACATATTATAGAAACTATTACAATGTATGTTATAATGTATTATTTAGTGGTGTAAATAATTATTACATTTATATCAAATATCTTCATTAGTTAAATAAAACTCATTATATTATATTATCATTATACAACTTATTAAATAATATATTTATATTGCAAATTATATATTATGTCAAAAATGTATATTTTTATTAAATAAATATACTCAAATATTAGAAAATTGCATTCATAAGAGCTTAGGAAAATAATAAATATAATATATATATATTATAGAAATATTTAAAAACATTATTATTTTTATATTTTTTAGTATATATATATATATATATATATATATATATATATATATATATATATATATATATATATATATATATATATTTAATAATATACTTATATATGTAATAATTAAGACCTAATTATTATTTAAACTTATAAATTAATTTTAATTATAATTTGCACTGTGATTATTCATTTAAAAAAAATTTAAACAAATGCTACGTAGATAGAAATAAATGATTATTTTCTAAATAAATACGGGTTTGGGTTTATTTTAGTTTTTTTTTAAATAAATTAATAATTAATTTATTGCATAACAACTATACTTAGAATCTATATTATATAATAGTTAAAATATTATTAACATATTACATATTGAAAAAAATGTACTCGAATTGTAAATTAATTTAATGTTTATAATATATTTATATTGAATATTGTGTTTGTAAATATTTTTATTAGAAATTAAAAAAAATCCTATTTTAATATTGGAGTTGACACGAAAAATGACAATTATTTTTTTTTAATTTTTAATTTTGTTAAAATAAATCATTGATATTATCAAATTGCATTTAATTTTAGTAAGTTTGTGAACAATAATTATATATATATATATATATATATATATATATATATATATATATATATATATATATATATATATATATATATATATATATATATATATATATATATATATACATATATGTTTTTCAAATAGGTAATAGATAATTTGGTTAAGAATATAATTATTTAAATCATTATTTTTAATATTGTTATTTTAATAAATATTATTTTTATTATAAATATTAATATATTGCTCACAAATAAGTTTTTGTAAATAGAATATTTTAATAGTTTTAATCTTAACATAGTGTAAATAAAATTAAAATTTTAATAAAAATGTAAGAAATACTTTAGCTGTTTCATTTTCTACTAATCTTCTTTAACATTGGAGTTTCTGTTTGTAATATTAAAATATGTATATGTTTGTCTGTTCTGGTTTATCTCTGGGACAGCTGCGCTGATTTCGACGGAACTTTCACTGCTACATAGGTGATGTAATAAAGACTATTTTAGCCTACTTCTGTTTCAGAATAATGTTAAAGAATAAAAAATAACAGATGTTACCTTCAATGCGGACAAGCCGTGGGCTCGCCTAGTAAATATATTTTTATTTTTTTTTCTTATTAGCTTCACGCTTTATCCCTGGCGGGGTAGTCAGAGAGCACGGAGCGCCAAACGCTGCGGTCCCTGCCTGCCTCTTTCGGCTCGTCCACAGTCATTATCCTCTTCATACATGCCCTTCGGGGGTCCTCATACTTTTTACGTGACCTTCCTCCAGTATCTTCGACACTGTGTTTTCGAAGGTCAACCGAGGTCTCCCCCAACCTCTCGTACCACTCACCTTGGCTTCATAAATCTTTCTTATCATTCTTTCATCGTTCACTCTTTCAACGTGCCCAAACCACCTGAGCACGTTCTTCGTTATGAAGAAGAACGTAAATATATCAAATTTTAAAATTTCTCTAAATGATTAACCTTTCACGGAGACTGAACGGTTTTACGTGAAACTTTGTAATAAAATAGTTAATAGTTTATATGTATATATATATATATACATATATATGAATAATATATAGGCCGGTCGTGGCGCAGTGGGACAGCGTCCGACTGTGAACGCGATCGGTTGTGGGTTCAAATTTCACTTGGTGAAATTATTTTCACTTTCTCGTAAACACTCCGTACTCAACGCTGTACTTTGTCTTACCAGAGCGAGGGAACGAAAATCATTTACACATAGTGATTTCCTCAAACGCAAATCGAACGTCAGACGCTGTACCACTGTAAATACTTTAGTTAATGTCATATTATAAAACAAAAAACACCATTGAAAATATTTAAAATGGTATAAAACCATGTTTAAGCCTAAAAGGACACGAAATATGAACAGACACCATAGACCAAAAAAATATATATATACATATAAAGTACTAATTACACCTTATTAAAAATCGATTGAAATGTTAATATTAAAAATGATATCAGATATAATTTAATTAATATGACGTTACCATTTTGGTCGTGCACCTCATACAGCGGTCGACGGTGCGATTTGAATTTTGGTACTTCCAAAGAATAAAAGGCGTTTAATTGATAATTGTTGGCCCCGACCACCTACGCGATACATTGATTTATGTGTTCTTACCGCCTGTACGTGTGGGGCTTCAAAATAACTTGAATTAATTCATTTTTTTTGTATATTATTTTAAACTATTCTTTGTATTGTTGAGATTTGAGAAAAAAAATTGAACGTATACGTTTATGTATAAATGAATTTGAACGCAGCGGGAATCGAACTTGCGCTTCGTGGAATTTGTCCACATGGCCAGTAAGTAATATAAATAAAAATTATGTCAACCATATTTTTAATAAATAAAATATAAAAAAAAAAAAAAAAAAGTTAGTATGAATAGACGCTAGAAGCTCAAAAACTACTGAACAAATCTAGATGAAACTTTACAGGATAGTCAGACAATATAGTGTCAAATCACTCCGTTGCATTCTGCCCGAAATTGAGAGAGACATTGAGAATAATAATAATCATAATTCCCTCAAACAGGAATCGAAGCCACAACCAATTGCACTTGCAATCAGAAGCTATCCCACTGCGATACAAAGGCGATATTTGTTTTATACATTTTTCTAGTACTAGGTGTCTGGTTGATGCATTGAAAACGCGTTGCCTTAGCAACGTTTATATCATTTTATATATTGATACACAATCAAACACACCTTAGTTATATATATTTTATTAATTAAATATATTTTTACGTTTTTTTTAATTATTATCTTCCTGCACTCCTCTATATTAGCTATAACTGTGCCAAATTTCATACTTCTCTATTCGCATAATTTTCATATACATGGGTACATAGATTTTACTTCACGTATTTATATATAGGTAAATTAATATCATTTCCTTTATATTGTGGGTGCAATTCCCACTCGGAGCCGCCGCACTTTGTCTTACCAGAGCTCGCATGGGTAAGACAAAGTGCGGCGTAGAGTTCCGCCACTCAACATCTCAAATTCGGCGGAAAGCGAAGTACGGAATGTTTTGACACTAGGTACTTTCTGTCTACCCTGCCATGCGGAATAAAAGCGTGAATGCAAAAAAGAAACATACCTATGCGGCCCCAAATTTGACACTCCCTTACCAAGTATTGTTTATCTATACAATATCTTACAACGTGACCTCTTCACAATATTCATTCGCGTAATTGAATTGCACCCATATAGGACCCGTTTATACATATTTAATACATTTAATTTTTTTTTAAACGCAAAAATTAACAATTTTTCATACCAACAACGTTTTATTAAGTTTAATAGCCTAATAATTCAATTTTATATATTTTTATATAGTTTTTTTTCTTTATATATTAATCGAATTTATTGATTAATTTGTTCACATCAATATGTTATTGTTTTTATATGATCTACATTGCCCAGATATTTTATATATATCTTTTAGCTTGAACTAAGACATTTGTACGAATATATCTATTATTTTTCCTTATTTATTAATATTATCTCATAAACCGTTAGTATATTATGTTAATATAAAATTGTTTTTTTTTTGATAATTTGATAAATTTTATTCCGCATTCCATGACAAGAATAATGGACTTGGTAACTAAAAACCTGTGATTTGTTTTACTTAACTATGTAGGTGCATAAGACTCTCTGGGACTCTCTGGGACTCTCTGGGACTCTCTGGGACTCTCTGGGACTCTCTGGGAGTCTCTGGACTCCCTGGAACTCTCTAGGACTCTCTAGGACTCTCTGGGACTTTATGAGGCTCTGAGAAATTTTATTTGTATTTTATTCATGTTTTATGTTATCATTATGCATATTAATATTACTTGCACTTATAACAGATTTATCATACTAAGTTTATTACATTATCACTATTATTACATTAAAATACGTAAACGTATCTTATTCTGTCAAGATAGCCAACATCCAAGCTGGATGGATTATAAAGTTAGACTGACAAAATATTCTCATTCGGTAGAATGATTAATGTTATAATTAAGAATATTTAAATTATTTTCATTTTGTGGTAATTCAAAGCGCGGCGTTAAACTCTGCCACCTAATACGTAATGTTTCAAATTTGGGCGAAAATTGAAGTGTCTCAACATTCGATTTTCCTGACTAACTAGTAAATAATAATAAATATATATAAATATATATATATATATATATATATATATATATATATATATATATATATATATATATATATATATATATATAATAATTTGTTGTATTTAAAAAAAAACGCTCATCAATTTACCGAACGAAAACCTCTAATAATGCAGACACAACGTTTGAACTTGTCAAAATGTAGATGAATTACCTCACTAGTTAGGCTGGGAACGATCAGATCCGTATAATTATATATCTAGAACTAATTTTTTTTTATTACTTAAATAACGGTTTGCGTGAATCAATTATTAGTATAGAAATGTGAGTTAAAAATTAATTTAATTCAGATTACGTTGGTTTTAGAATAGGCTTGAGAAAGATTCTTGTATGGTCTGCCGTGTTTTCTTTTGTTTTAAAAGGCCGGTCGCCGCCCAGTGGGACACCGTCTGAGTGTAAACGCGATCGGTTATGGGTTCGATTAACATTCGGGGGAGTTATTATATTGAAGTTACTTTCATTTCTTCGCTCTGGTAAGGCAAAGTGCGGCGTTGAGTTTCGCCAGTCCATGCGCCATGTTTCGAATTAGGGTAAAAGCGAAGTATGAAAAAAAAACTTGTTATGTAAGAACAAACAGACATACTTTTATATAAGCAAATATTTAGAAATGTGCCTATATTTCAATAGACTGCATAATGACTATACAACTACCTATCACCTGTATCTCTGAAACCACTAGACCGATTTTAAAAAAACTTTTACAAAGAATCTTCTCGATATGAGTTTTTATTTTAAAGAAATTCATAGACTATTTATATACAAACACATCTAACCGATAACCGCCTTTTTTGAAGTCGGTTGATAAAATTGAACGTGAATATGTACCTATTGGAAATCGTGTATAAAGTTATCATTGAGCTATATTTACTATTTTTAAAGTGTTATTCCACACTAAGGATTAGAAAACATTTTTGAAAAAACGTATAAAAATTTGAACGCAGCGGGATTCGAACCCGCGCCTCTTGGATACCGTCCAAGCGCTCTGACCGCTAAGCCATGCGTTCTACTACCAGCTGCGTCGAAATTCTTCTATCATTGAGCTATATTGAAACGTCTTCTGATGTGGCAGTATAATACCTATAGTATAAGAAAGACTCATAATTTTTTACACATTTTTATCGCTTTAGGTGTTGCTATATTCTAAATCTCCACTCGCAAAGTCTAAGTTGTCAAATCATCGATATATTTATATGTTGCCATTATTGACACAATATTATTTCTACTATAAACATGAACATATAAACTATTTATATTCTGTTTTTTTTTCTTGACACCTGACAGCTACATCTTCTATACAAAACTCAAAACTTCTATAATCTCTGATTATGCAAATGATAATAAAAAGCCTAGTACTTTACTGTTTTTGTAGTGTTATTTCACATCATATTATATATATATATATATATATATATATATATATATATATATATATATATATATATATATATATATATATATATATATACATAATTTAATCAAGATCAAGACATTGCGTATTCAGTGACGAGCTCAAACCCGCGATTTGTCCTACTAGATCGGTAAAAAAGGGGACATTTCTAAATGTAACCATTCTCGGATGGGAATCGAACCCACAGCCAATCGCCTTCACGTCCTTACGTGCCTACCCACAATGTACTTTACAACTACAGACTTAAAGCCAGCGACAGTTATAAAGAAGTTAGAAAGATGAGTAATATACATTTACAAGCATAATACATTTATCCCTTTGAAACGGTTACAGATTACGTCGAACGATTGTCATATTGATGGTATATAATTCCACGTTTACGCGGTAGGGAGTTGTATATCATGGCCGCTACAGGTTGATGTCGCCCTTTTTCTGGCGCAGATCTCGATATTAATTGCACTTTTACGTTATTTATGCGCGTCTGTGTCTTGATGAAATATATGGAATATGATTCAGTAACGGTTCAGTGGTAGAGTGGGAGGTGGTATTTCGATTCCAGATTGCGATATCCCAAATATATATTTAAGTTTAACAGAGTGTTTTGAAACTAGGTTGTACCTGATTACCCTACTATGCGGGGTAATGCGTGAAGCTGCTTCTTGTAATCGATCTTCACAAAGATATATTGGAAAAATACAAAAGAAAAATGGTCAAGATTATCGTTGTGTTCATATTTTAATACGTTTTTTGTCCTAAATGTTCAATAAACATTTGCAAGTACTTATTCACGTAAATATATTGAAATATTAAATTTTTGTGAGAATATATACGTACATCCTGTTCCGCTATCTAGTGCGGTCTTTTTATTTGAAAAATATAGACTGTTTATACATTTTATAAGAAGCAGAAAGTGGATACTAGAACGATATAAGAACAGGTATCTCTCTTTCTGTGTGTCTCTACAAGGTCTTGTTGGTTGTGTGCAAAACCAAAAATACCAGTCGCTTGACGGATGTCTATAAAATTCTAGTATATATATACTGTTGTTTACTTATTTTTAAAGAAAATGTACTACGATAAATTATAAAGCCTAAAAATAATCTAAATCTAAAGACCTGTCTTGGCGCAGTGACCTGTCATCGCTCTGGTAAAGCATAGCGCGGCGTTGAGTTCCACCACTTAATACAGAAAACGGAGTATGGAGTGTCTTGACACTTTAATCCCACTTACAATCGCAGCGTAGGAAGTCAACAACAAGACTTATAGAGATAGACAGAAAGAGCGATTCTTGTTTTTATATCGGTCTAGTATCTACTTTCTGCTTCTTATAAAATGTATAAACAGTCTATATTTTTCAAATAAAAAGACCACACTAGACAGCGGAACAGGATGTACGTATATATTCTCACAAAAATTTAATATTTCAATATATTTACGTGAATAAGTACTTGCAAATGTTTATTGAACATTTAGGACAAAAACGTATTAAAATATGAACATAACGATAATCTTGACTATTTTTCTTTTGTATTTTTCCAATATATCTTTATGAAGATCGATTACAAGAAACAGCTTCACGCTTTACCCCGCCTAGCAGGGTAATCAGGTACAACCTAGTTTCAAAACACTGTCTACCCTGCAAGTGTAAGTGGGATAAAAACGTAAACCTAAAAAAAGTAACCTAAAATAGCAAAAAAAAAATTATGTGTATTGAATCCAAATAAATCCAGATAAGAATTAGAAGAAATGTTTTAATTAAAATTGATTTAACGCAGACAATATATTGCCAGGTTGCGGGAGAGTTATCGTCCAATTAGTCAAGTTAAAGTAACACCGGTAGCTCGGGGACGGTATGGGACTGATCTTGGATTACCTGCAATGCCATTGTGTTAGACCCCCAGTGGATGTCATGGAATATAACACGATTGGATGATTACTATGCCTATTTTCAATTTACTCTGAGAGGCTTGTCACCTTGCCATTGAAATGAATCTATTTAAAAAAGCTTAAATATAACATTATTTAACAATTATTGTAATATATTCAGGTATATAAAAATAAACTGTTTGTTTGTAATATTAAAATAAACGCTTTTTATTAAATTCATATATTTTGATATACCGTGGCTGCATGTCAACTGCACTGTGACATGCACTTACGGTATACCAAATAACAATTATGCTTGTATACCCTGTTTATTCCTGTTAATCTCTGGAGGAACGGTTGTACCGATTTTGATGGACCTTGCACTCTTACATAGATAATAGTAAAAATAAAATTAAATATATAATGTAAATAAAGGAGTAAATTTGACTATTTTTATATTAAAATTAAGTATATAAGAAATATATTAAATTCTAGTAAGATATTGTATACATTTCAACGGACATATAGATAGACCGTAGACCTTTGTAACAAATAAAAAAAAAACATCAACCAACCAATTAAATAGTATCCTTTCAAATACTCTATGACGATTATTATACTAATAATATATGAGATGATTCGTCATGACCGAAAGCGGCGGGCAATAAGTTATAAGTCATACGCTTTGTGTCCAGACTCGAAGGCTACAGACTTCCGGTCATAACAATCTTGGCACTCGCGTTTTACTTTATCATTGTATTTGAAATATTGCTATGCGTTTATTATAAGGAATTTATTTTATACTGGACTGTGTGGTCTGGAGTGAAATTTTATTTCATATTGGACACTTAAGAGGATAAGGGAGGAATTTTAAATTTATTTTGGGAAATCATCATCGAATCTGAAGTAAAAAAACATTATGTTTGAAAACATGTATAAAAAAATAATAAAGGCCGGTCGTGGCGTGGTGGGGCAGAGTCTGAAAGGTAAACGCGATGTCAGTTTGATCCTTACTCGGAAGAGAGATTATATTTAAAGTTATTTTCACTTCATCGTTCTGGTAAAACAAAGTGCGGCGTTGAGTTGCACCACTCAACACGCAATGTCTTGAATTCGGTGGAAAGCGAAGTACAGAGTGTCTTGACATTAGGTACTTTCTGACTATTCTGCTATGCGGGATAAAAATATAGAAGCTAAAAAAATTTTTGGGTAGCAGGAACTTGTAAAAATCCGTTTACAGAGATGCTAACAAGATTAATAAATTGTAACAAACGTATGAGAATTTTGACGCAGTCGAATGTAGAACGCATGGCTTAGCGGTCAGAGATTTTGTACGGTTTCCAAGAGGCGCGGGTTCAAAATCAATCCCGCAACGTTCAAAATTTATATACGTTTTATTTTAAATGTTTCCTAATCCTTGATGTGGAATAACACTTCAAAACTTATAAAATATTACGCTTTTTGTTATCAGTTTTGGCATAATCAGAAATTTTAGAATTATTACCGTTACTTAATCATATTCCAAATATTTTATCAAGACACAGACGCGCATAAATAACGTAAAATTGCAATTAATATCGAGATCTGCGCCAGAAAAAGGGCGATATCAACCTGTAGCGACCATGATATACAATTCTCTACCGCGTAAACGTGGAATTATATACCATGAATATGATTATTATGCTTGTAAATATATATGGGGTTTCCCAATAAGAACGATATGTTTTGAAATTGAAATAAAACATGTAATATATGTTCGAATTTCGTGCTCAATGGCTTTATTTGATAGGAATAAATAATTTTATGCTATTTATGATTTAAACAAAATATCGTTCAAATGACCGCCACGACTTTTTTTGCACTGGTGAATACGATCGGTCCAATTTTCGATGACTCGGTAGCAGCATTTCGGCTGGTATGGCCGCTATAGTCGCTCGAATGTTGAGTTCAACGTCTTATATCGTAGCTGGTTTATTGGCATACACTTGAGATTTAACATACCCCCACAAAAAATAGTCCAAGGGTGTTAAATCGCATGATCTTGGTGGCCAATTGTGAGGACCGTTGCGAGAAATAACCTACTCATCAAACTTACCACGCAATAAATCCATTGTGACGGTCGCAGTGTGACATGTTGCACCATCTTGTTGAATATAAATGTCGTCCGCATCGATTTCATACACTTCAGGGAAAAAAATCGTTCAACACTAATCCGCACCAAACGGTCAATTTTTCAGGATGTAATGGTGTTTCATGAACGACTCTTGCATTTGACTCACTCCAGTAACGACAATTCTGTTTGTTCACATAGCCATTGGGCCAAAAGTGAGCCTCATCTGAAAAGATGATTTTTCTATGAAATTCGGTGTCCGTTTCCATCATTTCAAGCGCCCAATCAGCAAATTTACGACGTAATCGATGGTCTGCTGGCTTGAGTTCTTGTGCCAACACAATCTTTTATGGATGTAGGCCAAGATCCATACGTAAAATTTGCCAGGTTGTCATTCTGGATAAGCCCAATTCTTGTGCACGTCGTGGAACGGAAACATTTTGATTTTCTTCGACACTGGCTGATACGGCGGCAATATTTTCTTCACTACGGCCTGTCCGTTGTCGTGTTGGTGGTCTAGTTATCGTGCAAAGAATATTCACTTTCCAGTTTTTGTATTATGCGACGTATAACGCGCTCAGACGGTGCACCATGACGACCATATTTAGCACGAAATGCTCTTTGAGTAGTGACAATACTTCTCGAATTTTGATAGAAAATTTGGACAATTTCCAAATGTTGAGGTAACGTGAACTTATTAATGATTAAATGGAAAACATTACTGAAACCAAAACAACACAAACATCAAATGTTCAGCAACCAAGATGGCGGCTGTGAGCTATCAAAATCCTATCATCCCTATTGGGAAATACTGTATTACATGGACGACTTCTGTATAACTGTCGCTGGCTTTATGTCTTTAGTTGTAAAATTTATTGTAGGTAGGCACTTCATAACGATGTACGATTCCTATACGAGAATGATTATATTTAAAAAGGTTTGAGCTAGTCAATGAACACGCAATGGACGGACGGAAAGCAGTCAGCATAAACAGAAGAAATGTTGTAGCATGATAGTTGTAAAAATCTCTCTACAGAGATGCTAACAACATAAATAAATTGTAATAAACGTAAAAGAATTTCGACGCAGCTGGTAGTAGAACGCATGGCTTAGTGGTTAGAGCACTTGGACGGTTTCCAAGAGGCGCGGTTCGAATCCCGCTGCGATCAAATTTTTAAACGTTTTTTCAAAACAGGTTTCTGGTCCTAAGTGTGGAATAACATTTTAAAAATAGAAAATAATAATATAAATAATAATATAAACTTTAATATTTACTATTTTTAAAGTGTTATTCCACACTTAGGATTAGAATAGACACTTAGGATTAGGATTATATTAGAATAGCGGGATGGAAACGTATAAAAATTTGAACCAAGCGCTCTGACCGCTAAGCTATGCGTTCTACTACCAAGCGCTCTGACGGTCTTGGACGGTATCCAAGAGGCGCGGGTTCGAATCCCGCTGCGTTCAAATTTTTATACGTTTTTTCAAAGATGTTTTCTAATCCTAAGTGTGGAATAACACTTTAAAAATAGTAAATATTAAAGTAAAATAGCAATCTCTCTTGTTAAACGATTGTTTTTTAATAATCTTTAAGTAGTAGAAATTTGTAAAAATATCTCTACAGAGATGCTAACAATATAAATAAGTTGTAACTAAACGTATAAAAATTTCAATTTAGCGGTCAGAGCGCTTGGACGGTATCCAAGAGGCGCGGGTTCGAATCCCGCTGCATTCAAAATTTTTATACATTTTTTCAAAAAATAATATAAACTCTTTAAAAATAGTAAAGTATTAAAAATAAAGAAAGAATGTTCTATGTTCATCTCAAAACCTTCCAGTATCTCTATATGAAATGTCATCAAAATCAGTTCAGCTGTTTGGCCGTGATGACGTCACAGACATACAGATAGAGAGTTACTTTCTTATTTATAATATTAGTCTCTTTTGAGCTTTTATCCCGCATAGCAAGGAAGACAGGAAGTACCAAGTGTCCTACACTCCGTCCTACACACAACTCAACGCCGCGATTTTGTCTCACTCGAGTGAGAATATATATAATCTCGTAAACGAGATTAGATATTAATTTAATTCACACTCGGTGAAATGTTCATATCTAAATTATTTTCAATTCTCCGCTTTGGTGAGACTCAGAGCGGCGTTGAGTTCCGCATGTTAACAAGCAACATCTTGACTTTTCGGCTTTATTTTGTCGTCTCTCTTATTTAATAATAACTTATTTATATTACAAAGAAAAAAATCCAATATGCATGTGTCTTTACCAAACAACTCCTTGACATTGTATTGTGTGATAATTTTTAAACTTTAAAATATAATAAATAAATTAGTACTTCCAATCTAGATGACCTATATGGGCCATTAAGCGATACATATCAGACGATAATGAATCTCTATGGAAAATTTACATGCGGTTAAAATATACATATGTTTTACGATGTTGAAACGGTATTTAAAAGGCAGAGGGAACTTCGCGTAAAATCACTAAATTCTCTGCTTTCTCCTCTAGACTTGTTACTTATTAATTCACGGAGCTCAACGCAGCGCTTTGCCATACCAGAGCGGCTTAGTTATACGTTAAATAATAATACACGTATGCGTAACATTCAACACGTATGCGTTCAGACATCATTTCAATTTGCGTAACAGATACTGGCGATAAGTGGCGGAAGTAAACACCGCATTCTGCATTGATAGAGCGAGATATTGATTATAATTCAAATATTAACAATCGTTTCGTAGAAATCTAAAACAAAGTAAGCTTAACGCGTATTAAACCTGACGTTATATCAATACGCATTTAAGTAAAAGCTAATGCTTGACGGAACTAAACGCCGCGTTTAGAGTTAATAGAGCGAGGAAAAGATTAAAATTTAAATAAAAACAGTCTATGAGTAGAGATGGAATGAAAAATAGTTTTTATATAGAAAGGCGTTATTCCATTGCATCACGATAAATCGACACTTTTATGACTATATCGGTAAGTAAGCTTTAATACTTATATATATATATATATATATATATATATATATATATATATATATATATATATATATATATATATATATATTTGCTTTTAACTGAAATTGTTATAACTTGAATGTCATAAGTTCGATCTCGATTTCGGATGTAGTAGTAGCAAGTATTGAAAATCGATATTGGATGTTATCGATATTTTAGTATATCTTGTTTGGTATTTTTGTTCTTATCGTTTAATAAATTATGTTGTATTACCTATTATTTTTTAATTCACACACTTAGTAAAGGAAAACACATATTTTTTAAATATTTTAAATGAAACTATTTTAAACGGATTATTTGCGTATATTTTTGAATTCGATACATTTTTAAAAATCCGTCCATACATGTGTTACTAAATGTATAATACTTAAAGTAACAATTATATTAATTTCGATAAGGATTTGATAAATATACAAAAATGTGCATTGTAAAAAGTATCCAATTTAATTTTATTTATTAGCATAAATATATCACGGATTTCTATTTAGAACTATTTAAAACAAACAATCCTAAACTTCATCATATTTGTTTAACTCCAATACTATAGTCAGAACACGTCAAGATAGCTCTCGGAAGGCATATTTTTTGCCAATTAATTTTATATATATTGTTATATTACGTCCAAATTACGCAAAATCCTTATAAATGGTAACCTATATGTTATTCTGATGTATAAACTATAATATTGTAAAGTTTTATCGAAATCCGTCCAGTAGTTTTTCCGTGAAAGAGTAACAAAAATACACCCATAAGTCCATACTCACAAACTTTCCCATTTATAATATTAGTAGGATGAATTATCTGGCACGTTAGTCTTAATAACGGCTAAACGGATTTAAATGCAGTTTTCGCGAACCTTTACTTAACATTTAGTATATGTTCCGTTTTGATATTTTAAAATATTTTATTCAACAAAATCAATAGAAAACCTTTTATTAATTAAATACTTGCGGATAGGTGTATGGAGTTTATATTGAGAGGATCAGAGAACATCGTACACAGATTGTTTTCGCTCTCTGTTCTGGGTTTGATTCCCACTCGAGGTTATGATATTATTTAAATTATTTTCATTTCCTCGCTCTGATAAGACAAAGCGCAGTATTGAGTACCACCACCCAACACAATATCTAGAATTCTATGAAACGTGGTATAAAGTGTCTTGACACTAGTTACTTCCAGTCTACCCTGCTAAGACCCGAGACAAAAGACAGAAAATAAAAAAATAAGTAATATACACGTTGTTATGGCAACGCATCCTGTACACGTAAATAGTTCTGATTTAGCGTAAATATTATACCTTACTTACGTATATTATTATAATACTTTCTACAGACGGCCAACTGAATCCAAAAACTCGTTCAATCCATACAAATCATCAAAAGGTCACTTGGAAAGTGCTCGCCATATAAATGTACTCTGGTTTAAAAAGACCCCAATTGTTTTTAAAAAATATTGTCGCCTGCACGCATTTTTCAGCATTGAAATAAGGTTATTATCTCATTGTAGCCGAGTTAAGTGAATTTATACGTTCATTCAGTAATAAAATACATGGTGTTCTTTTTTTCTTTTTTCTTTCCGTAAAATATTGTAAAGGTAACTGTAAGTGTATTACGTTGATAAAGAAGAAATGTATGTATTTTAGAGGTTTTAAGTAAGTTTTTTTATGTTCACGTTTTTCTCATATATCAGGATAAACAGGAAAAACCTGGTATTTTATCTAAGCTAACCCGTTCACTGAATTCCCCCCGAAATCGAGACATCGCGTGTTGAGTGGCGGAAGTCAACGCCGCGTTTTATCGTTCCCTCTAGTCGGCATCGAACCCACGATTATAACATTAAAATTCCAAATTTTCCCCACAGCGCCACGATGGTCTTTTTAAAATGCTTTATTCACCTAACTCATATTTATCTATCAGTCCATCAATGTAAGAAAATCTGGCAATAGTTATTTTTTTATGCTTTTCGGCTTATTTGAAATTTTGAACTCGTGGTAATAGGAAAGTTATATTCTACGTCCATTAGGATAGGGAATAAAAAAAACGTATTTATTTTTTTTTTATTTTTTCCTATGCAGACAGAGGCTAGTCTAAGAGGCGTTCACTTAATCGTATTTAATACATTATATTTTTTTTTGTTTCATGTGTAGTAGTGTAAGAGAGTAAGAAATTGATAGAAAGTGTCAAGAAGCTGCGTTCCTCAATTTTTGGACTCATCCAAGACAAATACACATGCAACTGAATGCCACGGTATGTTTGTATACTAAATTTGAAAACAGGATTTGAACTCGTTCCTATTGCATTACATCTTAGTTGTAAAATTGATGGTACAGCATCAATTTTCTTAGTAACTAAGTATTACTAATAACTCTATATTATATTTAAAAAATATATATAATATATTAAAAATCTATCTTTACGCATCTCTAAATAAATCAGTAGCGTAAATCGGATTTAAGTCCATAATATGCAAAGCGATTGTGTTTAAATAAAATATACTACCATACGTTGGATCAAGATACGTCTTACGGCCAATATTAAGTGGCTAGTCTAAGAGGCGTTCAATTAATCGATGTTACATGATATTTTTTTTTATTTCACGCTTTATCACGCTTAGTAGGGTAGTAAGAGAGTGGTAGAGAGTGACAAGATGCTGTGTTCACCACTTTTTGGGAACAGGCGGTATATTTAGCATTGGGCGGTGGAAATCAGTGAATGAATTTTAAGAGGAATCATGAAAATAAAAATAATTTACATATTACAATTATTAATCAAATAACGATCGAAATCACACCTAAGTATAAACAGTCAGATCACACTGCGATACGATAGCCTCTGTGGTAAATCTAATTTATAACAAAATAAAATAATGGAAGCTATTCAAAATAGAACAATCGTTCCCTGGTCTATAATCCTTTATTGGCATACCACATTGGCCAAAGCTTTAAAGTCAAGATTATATCACGCTAACTTAATCTAACGTATAAACATGCCAATTTCAACTTTACATCGGCGGTTTATTTCAATCTCGTATTAATCAATGAGTAAAGTAAACAGAGATGTATTATTTTGAGGATTTGTCATACAAATTGTATATTCACTTTATCGTTATACTCATAAATAAATTGATATAGCTATTTAGTTGATGCTCATCCTATTTCATATTGAATAGCGGAACCTAACTCCGTGCGTAACTTACGACACATAAGAGAGGTGTTATGAGTTTGACATCGATTTCTATAGATATAGATAGTGATAGATTGATTTTGATGTGATTTTCTTTTATTAGAAAGCCTTGAGAAGGTTCTTAGATAAGTTAGGTAAGAATCGATCGAGCAATTTAAAGAATATTAGATTTTCTCTCTAATGATGCAATGCCTTTTTGTATTGAATTCTGTAGAGTTTATATTTATTGCTGTCAATTTATTGTTGTTATCTATAAAGCGTAAAGCCTTTGCTTTCTTTATACCACTTTTCACGAAAATAACGCGAACAGAGGAGAGGATTGTTTGATAAACAATGTTACTATTTTTAAATAATATTGCATATAAATATGTTAAATAAATAAAACAAAACTAACACACACTACCATGTGTTTGACGTATACATTTATATAAATTGACATACGCGTTGCTAAGGCAACGTGTTGTCAGCACATGAATGGTACATCTATTATTAATATTATATAAATATATTTAAGATTAATTTTTATTGGAATTTTTATTCTGAGAATAAACAATAAAATATTGTATAAAGACACAGAAATAATCAAATTATTATAAAACAATATATTTAAATTTCAGTTCCACAGTATTATAAAGTACCGTTAGCATACAAAACATTCAGCTAGGTATTCCTGATAGCGGCAGAAGTTATAGCTTCTAAACTCTACATTGTAGAGACGACACTGCAATGAATTAGTACATTCTAAGTACAAATTAATGTTTATATGTTGAGATATCTTAAAATTATCTATTAGATTTTTAAAATATAATATTTTTTTTGTTTTTAAACTGTACTGACGTACTGACTGACGTGACTAGATGAATATTTACTATTTTTAAAGTGTTATTCCACACTTAGGATTAGAAAACATTTTTGAAAAAACGTATAAAAAGCGGTCAGAGCGCTTGGACGGTATCCAAGAGGCGCGGGTTCGAATCCCGCTGCGTTCAAATTTTTATACGTTTTTTCAAAAATGTTTTCTAATCCTAAGTGTGGAATAACACTTTAAAAATAGTAAATATTAAATATAAAATAGCAATCTCTCTTGTTAAGTGACTAGACGATCTAAGGGAAATGGAAGAATCGAGCCTTCAGGTTAATTGAACTCAATACAACTTTATGATATAACCTTTATTAAAATAATTATTTGTACAATGAAATGCATTGTACGAATGGTGGCAAATATAAATATAATTAAGTGAAAATGAATAAAAAAGTACTTGGTGAAAACAATTTTTCTATATTATAATGAAATATTTTTAAAACTTTTTAAAGTTTTAAAAATATTATATGACTGAAATAAGTACAAATATTTTAATTTTCAGATTTTTGTATTTTAACTTTGCTTCAAATAAAATATTGTTTATTATATTTATTTTATTCATATATAAGATACAAATAAAGCAGCATTTTTTTTCAGTTAGAGACAACCTAGTGTCGAGATACTCCGTTGACTGCCTTCTGTTAGAAATTTAGATATTGTGTGTTGAGAGGTGAACAGAACGTCGAGTCTCTACTTGGAAATTAAAATATTTTTTTAAAATATTATTGAGACCACAACAAGTCGCGTTTACAATCTGACACTGTTCCAGTGCACCTCGCAGTCGAGTGTTTAATCTCACTAAAACCCACAAAACTTCAAAATGTTTAGCAAAATAGTAATTTCTATACATAAAGTTATAATAAAATCATAGTAACGTCTCCTAGAACCAGATTTGAACAGAATGTGTCCATTGACAACAACAACGATTGACCTCCCCGTTTGACGCCGAACGGAATTCACAAAACGCAATAACGTGTGTTCGTTTCCATTGTCATATGTCTATTGAAGCTCTTAAAAAATATTGTCAATTTTTTATTTGATTTAAAAGTAGAGTTCTTTGTACTCATTAATTTTATTATTTCTTAGTAAAATATAAAAATTGAAATGGATATATTGTTTGCACAAAATAAATCTGTATAAGCCAAAAAAACAATTTTTTCCTCTTTGTTAGATTATTATTAATTGAATTAAATTGTATTTGAGCGATTTTTTTTATACTTATAATTCTTTATTTTTGCTATGTAGAGAAACAAAATGACGAAAAAATAATATTTAGAAATAATTAAATTAAGCGGAGCTCAAACCTGCAACTCTTAGAGTCCGTAACGCTCTACTTTTTAAAAGTTAAAAAATTTATATAAAATGTAGCGTTTTACTCCGCCACACTCTACATCCTTAAAACGTATCACATATGGAGAGAAATGTGATAGTTAAGTTAAAAAAAAATAACAATGAGAATAGACACTCGATACATTCGAGCAACGAGTGAACGAATCGATTTTACTTGTTACATAAACAACATTTAGTGGAGAGCGACCGTGAGAAACGGCTGAACGCTACCACTGTACTGCCTATTGTTGGTTTGTACGACAGGTTGTTACAGTTATGAGGTATTTGTATGAATGTCTGTATGTATATATGTATGTGTGGAAAATGAAATAAAAAATACTTTTTTATATATTTTTTTTATTTTGATATTTTTTTTACTTTTCTGCAGACAATGACTTTATAGAAAAGTTACTAAGATATATAGTATTACAACATGAGTATCATTATTCACATAGAGTAAAACAGGTCTTTCTAGAACTAAATATTTATTTGCTAATGGACTTTTACAGTGCAAAGTAGGAAATAATAAATTATTAAATATAATAAGGGTTGATTTATTAACGATTATATATATGTACAGTACATGTACACGATAATATACATGCGTATTAACATAAGTATGTAAATAATTAATATATAAATGGCTCCCTAAATGAGTAACTTAGAATGACAGAAAAATTGTCAGGATGAACAAACATAGCAAATGTGACTGTTATTTTTTTATATAAATTGTATTGTTACCTTTATTTAAGTAAAAATCTCCTTTTTTTGTTCACAAATGTGTAGTTTGGATTATGTTAACCCTTTAAATACACAAACTCTTCTCAATAGAGATCGAACCTCAAACCATCGCGTACAGTTAGACATTTGTCAACTGCGCAGAGCGGGTATCTTAAAAAAAGGAATACCTATATATTTACTAATAATATTTATATATTTACTAATAATATTTATATATTTACTAATAATATTTAAACTTCAACTCAAAATATATTTATAAATACTATAAAAGTATGAAATTAAATATATTCTCTATATAATTCCAAGAATCATCTCATTTCTG
The DNA here is from genome assembly GCA_032432895.1 of Dryadula phaetusa. Lineage (NCBI taxonomy): Eukaryota > Metazoa > Arthropoda > Insecta > Lepidoptera > Nymphalidae > Dryadula > Dryadula phaetusa. The sequence goes on from JAOYRS010000034.1 coordinate 1,043,405, forward strand.
TCAGCAACGTTTACGTCAACGCTTTGACAAATGATTGAACGATTGATCTTATCAATCTATGCTCGATATGTGGTGCGTTTCTAATGTTGACATGTTGTTTGGTCTCACATATATTCGAATTTTAATAGTTTTGGTACACAAGTTCGTGAATTTTATTACTATAGTATAAAGCTTTATGCTTTACCAATGTAGAGTCACTGTTTTTATCCCTCTCAATGTCTATTAATTACGAAATTTGCAATTTCTCACTTTTTTGGTTTATAAAAACGATTATTAGGTCGCTCGTAGCGCAGTGGGACAGCGTCTGACTGTAAACTTGATCAGTTGAGGGTTTGATTCCCACTTGGGGGAGTGATTATATTAAAATTGTTTTCATTTCTTCGCTTTGATAAGACGAAGCGCGGCATTGAGTTGGCATCAATAAGCAATGTCCCGCATCCGGAGAAAGAGGATAATGGATTTCCTTGACATACTATACTGTTATATCCTGTCTACCCTGCTATGCGGGATAAAAGTAAGAAGCTAAAAAAAGGTGTAAAATATCACTTGTAATCAGTACAGTGTTATATTACTCAGGTATCAAAACTTATACTTGTACTTTGCCTGATCAATAACTAACTGAGTAAACGATAATATTATAGGTTTACTTAAGTTAAATTTGAATGAACGCTGCGATTTTTGTAGTTTGAATTATATAATGTATATTTTAAGTTATTTTAAGTTGTCGATATTCAGTTTATGTGATTTTGTATATAAATCTAAAGGCTTTACACAAATACTTGAAACGCTAAGAAAACATAAAATTGAGTGAATTGAGTGTAACTTAACGCCGCGTATTGTCTTACTGAAGAATGATAATAATTTCTTCAAGAAATTGAACTCTACAAGAAATTACGTTTAAAATCAGTCATTGAGCTAAATTGACCTCGATATATTAATATTAATTTCCAACTCAACGTTTTTCCCTTACACAGATATCATAATAAATAAAGGCATTAGTAGCTTAGATTTCCTAGTACTAACCTATCAATGGTTGATGGATTTACGTCGGGTTGACAAATGATTGAGCGGTAGATGTTATCTTATCTTATCAACTTATGTGCTCGACATCTGATGCGCTTCGCACTTTGATTGGTTTGCGTTCTCACATTAATTTTAAACTTTTACTTGTATTATATAATTGTATATAATTTTACACGATACAGCGGTGTAGTGGGTTTAATTCCTATATGTGGGACTATTTGTATTTACTATATATATATATATATATATATATATATAGGTTTTTTTTTATTTAGTGTCACGCTTTTATCTCATATAATAGGATATAATTATTGTAAAGACACTTCGTACTCCGATTTTCAACGAATTCAAGAATTTGTATGGCGGAACTCGACGCCGCGCTTTGTCTTGTGTGGAAATCAAACCCACAATCGATCACGTTTGCAGTCAGACGCTGTTACACTGCGAGACCAACGCCTTTCAATAGGTGAATAAGTAAAAAACTATATTGATCATAGTTCAATACTTAGCAAATGTACAGAAATTCATTAAAATGTCATAAAAAAATATTACAAACAATGATGTCTGCATATGAATGCAACTTGGAGGTGTACATTTTGTGACATGCGTATATCTGAATCTCTCACGTAATTTAATTATTTCATTTTGAAAAATTAATATCGACAATATAAAATGAAGTTATTTTAACCAAATTAATGATATACTTTATTTAATATCTTTTTATAGTGACATTCCAAATTTCGGATAAAAAATATATACTGTAAATATTTACACGTTCTCAACAAAGTAAATAAAAATTCATAAAAACATTGCTGATAACATTTGAAGCTCGGAAGGGTATATATTCAGATATGTATATATTCGGGTCCCTCACGAAATTTAATTTTTTAAAATTACTTTAAAAATTTGAATATTTTAACCAAATTAGAGAAAATAAAAAAAAACGTATACTTATATTTTTTACATATTTTCAAGAAAAATAAATTTCAACAAGCGTATAAGAATCTCGACGCAGCGGCATGCATAACACATGTCTTAGCTGTCATGGCGCTTACTTTGACGGTTTTCAAAAAGGTACATGTTTGAATTCCATTAGGTAAAATTTTTCACATTTTTTCTAAATATGTTTAGTTGTATATATTTTCAACTGGAAATTGCTTTTTTGGGAACCTGTCTTTAAAACATTTTACTATGTTTATCTGTGTGCATCGATGATCAAAATAGAGTCTTCTCAAAAGGTTTTACTATGGTTTTTCTAACACCAACACATACTTACATGATTACAGTTAAAATAATTTCATTTAAAATTTACAAAAATCGTTATTATTATTAATAATATTTCATTTTAAATGAAACTTTTAAATAAACGTATCCATTTTTAACGTGCCACTTTCGCTTTGCACTTTAATAACATGAAAAAAGCTGTAATTGTATCCTGTAGAATGCACGAGTCATAATTATCTCTACAATGCTTGTTAGTTCAAATACCAACTTTCTAGTGTTCGTAGAAGAAGCTTAATTAAAAAAATATCTGTATCGATTGCGTCTAACTCGAAATAGCGTCACGGGAGGGATCCAGACTATGATGTAAAAGGATTACACACAACCCGAGCTTTAAACATGTTTTTTTTTTATTAAAATTTAATTAATAAAAAAGAAATGTTAATAACTCCTCAAAAAAACAAATAGCTTTGGGCTTTAGGCTTCTTGCCTAATCCAATCTATTTTAACTTCTATAAGACTCCAAGAAAAGACTACATATTAAAAATTTACATATTAAATATTTTAAAATATAATCACTCCCACGAGTGGACATAGAGAACCCACAACCGATCGCTGAATCGTTAAAGTATACTACTGAACACGCGATATCTCATTTTCAAATAGAACGAGAATGGTGTGTCTTCATTCTAGACTTTCTTTATATATATATATATATATATATATATATATATATATATATATATATATATATATATATATATATATATATAAGTTAACTCTACATTACTATCAATCGTCTGTACGTACCTTTACGCAATTCATACATTGATAATTTAAAACGGTAACTCGTAACACTACTAATGAAGCCGGACGAAGGAATCCGAATGGTTTTCATAACGAGCCTGATTTATATTTTCTTTTAATTGTTTTAAGTGAAGGAAATTGATTATTACATACATTAAGGAATGTTGCTACTGTACTGTTAGTATTGAAAATTAATTAGTAATTAGATTTTTGTACAGCTATATGAAGTCGTTTTGTATCGTGCGGTGTTAAGTTTCGCAACACATTGCCTAATTACTAAAATTTAGATGGATAAAACAAAATAAATGAATATATTTTTCATTATAATATTGAATTAAGCCGGTAGTGGCACAGTGTCTGGCTGTAATCTCGATCGATTGTGGGTTCGATCCTCACTCGGGAGAGTGATTACATTTAAGTTATTTTCACTTTCTCGCTCTGGTAAAAGACAAAGTGCGGCGTTGAGTTTCACCACTCAAATATTGAATTCTGCTATTGAGTAGATATGAATCATGTAAAGAAATTCCAACTAACTAGGCAAAATAAAAATAGAAGTTATTTAGTTATTTCTCTATAGTGCCATGATTAGTTTAGTTTAGACTCCATTCAATAAGAAATCAGAATATGCTATTTAAAGTCATGAAGAGCATTAAGTTTTTCTTCATATATTTTTTGCATATATATATTATTGTAAAAATATATCCAGCAAAGTATCACATCGTATGTCTGTGGTGTCAATCCAAAAATCCTGATACATTTGCAAGCTTTCCTGATTTTGTATTCCCGCATTCTGAAGACTTGACATAGGCCACAGATAGCGCAGTTAACGTGGCCAAGCACTTGGCCACCATTTTTTTGTTTTTCTTTTGTTTTTTTATGGCTTCAAGCTATTAAGCTCGAATAGCAAGGTAGACAGGAAGTACCAAGTGTCAAGACACTACACACTTCACTTTCTACCAAATTGGAGACGTTGCGTGTTGAGTGGTGGAACTCAACGCCGCTCTTTGTCTTACCAGAGCGAGAAAGTGTAAATAACTTAACATACAACGACTTCCCCGAATGGAGATCGAACCCACAAGATCGCGCTTACAGTCAAATGCTGTCCCATTACGCCAAAATCATTTGAGCATTTAACTACATGACATAAAGCAGAAAAAGATATATATTTTCAAGCTCATTATGCAATACATCGCTATTTTGTCAATCTTTATTGGTATAATAAACATAAGTGAATGTAGAGTCTTTAATATGAATTATTATTTAAAATTTCCAAAGCAATTAACATTTTGATGATATTGAAACATCAACTTTTACAGACGACAGATTACTGTTATTATATATTTTGCTTTTAATCTCATTGACCGTGACTTTAATACACGTTATAATTAATAACGCAAGCGAAATTCTTAATCTGACCTACCGTAAAGGTTGTGAATTAAAATCCTTCTTGCTGGAAACTTTATTAAAAAATAGACCTTAGCCATTAGAATGCCCTGAATGGATATAGTGTGGTGTTAAAATACGAGAGTAAATTACGTCCTTAAGCTCAAATAAAAGGGCTGCGTTAATTGAATTTAATATATATATATATATATATATATATATATATATATATATATATATATATATATATATATGTATATATAAAACTAGATTAAAGAGAGAAATCGTTGATAAGGCACGATGTTCATCTCTGTCCATTTACAGATATTATGTGATAGATTTTAACATCATATTTTGCCTGAAAAAAAAATTGAAGTGTTTTGGAATAAACCAATATTAACAAAAAAATTACACTATTTATAAAGACTAATTTCATAAAAAAACACGCTATCCTACTTTATTTATTTACACATTACAATATGTGTGTATACAGTTTCTATACAGGATAGCTTGAGGATGAGTTGACCTCATGATATATATCCTTATTTACATTCACAGCGACAATGTGCTCGCCGCTACAATAAATGGATTTGAACTTACGACTCTACATTTGCAAGTTATGTTATATGTGTGTTTCTAATATACATCTACTACTTATGAGGTCGTCAAGGTGCTGTGGAATAGCGTCTGACTGTAATCCATATTGCTTTCGGGTTCAATCCTCACACGGAAAAAGATTATATTAGTTTAGCTATTATATCTTGTCCACTAAAAGCACTGCCTGATAATTGCCTGTTGAGTAGCGGAACTCAACGCTGTGTTTCTGTAGAAGCAGAAGGGACTAATGAAATAATTTAACAAAATAAATAATTTAATTATAAACCGATAAATTATTATCCCGAGACTAAATCAATCTCAAAAATATCTCACTTATAATCAAATACTATTTAACTGTCAAAGACAGACGACAGACTCAAATTAAAATCTACTTCACGCTTTACGTAGACAATCTAGTGTCAAAATACTTCGTTGATTGCTTTCTGTCTGAAGTCAAGACATTGCGCGTCGAGTGGTGAACTCAACGCCATACTTTGTCCAATCAGAACGAGGAAATGAAAATAGTTTTATTTTAAAAAAAAAAAGCATAGAAAAAATTTAACTGAGCGGAATTCGAGCCCACGCCTCTTGGAAACCGATCAAATACTCTGTCCGTTAAGCCATGCGTTCTACTACCGGCTGCGTCAAAATAAGTTCATATATATAGGTATCTTCCATATTAAGCTTTCATTGCGTATCATTGCAAAAAGGGATATTAATGCCTGAAGTAAAAAAAATATACCTATGTAGACCACCGTGTGAGAATCGTAAAAGTTGAAGATGATGTTAACAATTATGTTTAAAACATTTCAACGACTCCAATAATTTTTTTATCACTTTTAAAAACAAACACAATCGTTCAAAATTTTACCAAATTATGTATTTAAAGTTTCCGAGAAATGTTAATTTGCTTATTATATATACATAATGTAATATTGTATAGGTTTTTGTATGTCTTATCTTTTAATGCGTATATCTTTTATATAATAAACTCTAAATAACCAAAGAGAACGTCGTGTTAAAGCTCTTACAAATTCATTCCCTGGCGTAATGGCGTAACTCTACGCTGTGTTTCGTTTTACCAGATCGGTCAGTTGAAAATATTTTAAATATTGTTTTTTCCCGAGTAAGGATCGAATCCTTGTGGATTTGTGTGGTATGATGTAATTTTAACCTTAGAGCGTTCAATTATTTGAATTAGATTGAAATTATAGTCGACTGACTAAACGCAATTGGTTATAGGCTTCAAGCCACACTGAGAGGAATGATATCTTACGTTCTCAGCTCTGGTAAGACAAAGCGCAGCGTTGAGTTTCGCCATTTAACACATAATTTCTCGAAATCAGGCGGAAACCAGCGAACGGAATGACTCAACATTAGATTCTCTCGGACCATCCAAGTATGCGGGATAAAGCTTAAATCCTAATAAAAATATAATTGATTCATTTAATCACTTACCACATTCGGTACATTTGGAAATCTATAATGAAGAGAACCAAACATAGATCCGAAGAATTTGTTACTATAAAATTGTTATTATATTTGTAAATTTGTTTGTTACATATCAATATTAATCATTAGCACAAAATTTTGTAAAGCAACAAAATTGAGTTACGTATAATGTATATATTTTATACATTACTGTTAATAATAGTGATTTGTTACTAGTTTCTTTACTTATACTTGTCAAGAAATAACTCAATTTAAAAATGAATTCCAATATATCTTTGAAGCAGGTTTACGAACGTTACTGCGGAGGTTTTAACATCAAATTTATATGCGGGATATGCGAAATATGCGGGAATAACTGTTATAGGAGCAAAAATATAGGTAAAAGTTTTCTGCCACATATACAGAATGTAGTGTCAAAAAACATAGTTAACTGTTGAATCTCAACGACAGGCCTAAAGACCAGTGCGAAGAAATGAAAATATCTAAATATAATTTTATATTTAAAGTATTTTTACTTTAAAGACAAAATGCGGCGTTGAGTTCCACCACTCAACACGCAATATCTCGAATTATATGGAAAGTGAAGTACGGAGTGTTTTAACACTAGATACTTTCTGTCGATCCTGCTATGTAGGATAAAAAGCGTGAAGCTAAAAAGACATAATTTCGAGTGGGAATCGAATTCACAACCAATCACGGTTACAGTCATATGTATAGTGCTCAACCATCTCGCTCTCTTTTGGGTTATTTGCTCCGTCTCGGACTAACTTAACCTTTAGTTCAAGTTCCAAGTGTGCTTAGTACAACCACGTTCCCTTTTCCCTTGTGGAGAATGGACTCCGTGGTCCATAGTCCAGGGCGTGTATTGGAATAAGATCAGATGTTCTATTTAGGATGTGTTCAATCCAAACTAGCTTGCTCCATATTTAAAGATCGCTATATTTTATAAAACAAAATAATAATTTAAATAACCAAATATAATCATTCCCACAATTGGGAATCGAAACCATAACCACCAACCCACTCATTACATGCCAGGTACAGCATTATTAACATACTAAAACCACGTCGTATTCACAAATATGATATAGAGACAATAAATATGATTATAATTTTTACATTTTAAAACACTTAAAATAAAATACATATAAATAAATTCAATAAGTAAAGTAATATATTATTACTAGTATATTATAATGAAGTATTTCCCTAAACGGCTTCTTTCTTGTATTATTCGATTTAATACCACGTTCTGACCTGCTCCCTTGGAGCCATCTCCAAGAGAAAATAATTTAATTTTACACACAGAGGCTCTATTTGTATTGGTTTCAGTTGATTTTGTTAAAAGTCCATTCTAATTTGCCCCGTCGTTACTTTTAACGGCCACTTAACGCAACGCCACGCTACATCACGCTGGTATATTAGCTTGAGATATAATAAAAAATATCATAATATGACATTTTTTAGCAATAACAATGACAAGTGGTATAAATATTTGTTTTTAATTACCATGAGGATTTGTTTTTTTTGAATTTGCAATATGATTATTGTAATATTATAAAAAGATCACGCTTTTTCTCATAAATTAGATGTAGAAAGAAGCAAGTGTCAAACTTTGCCGTACTCTACACTCTGTCTAAATTCGAGACATTACGTGGATTGGTAGACGTGAATGTTAATGGGGATATGAACATTTATTGTGTAAATGTTTATAGATACATAATAGTAACTAGTATACAGTCAGACAAAACAAAATAGTGTATAACTTATGTTTGTTTGTAATTAAAATAATGTAGTTTCTTGTTCTTGCCCGCATAGCAGCCATTTCCGTACGCATTCTGTACACTGTGTATTGAGTGACGGAATTAAACGCCACACTTTGTCCCTCGGGAGCGGAGAGTTAAAAAAATTGAACATTTCCATTCATATATTAATCATCAGCAAAAAAAATCGTGTAACATCTTTATACCAGTAAACAGAAAAAAAAGAACGGAGTAGAGAGTCCTTTGATGTAGAGTTTCTCTCTCATGCTATTTAAGTAAAGCTCTAATTTATTTAAAGTACTTATATAATATAGTTTTTATTTTTTTTTAATATTACTATAGCATTGGTATCGCTTCAAAAATCTTTCAATCGGTGTAGTAAATCTTTAAATTGACCGTTGTAAAGAAAAAAACTTTGTAAAAGTTATAGACTGGTTTCCATGTTTTAACTCGTGTTTTACGTTGTCACCTCATTGCAACTGTCATGGGTGGTATACGAGCACGATTGTTTCATTAATTACAAATTCTACTCACGACTTAATTTCGTGGAATAAAATCAATGGATCTTTATTAGATAATTCTAAAATAAAAGTAGCCTAAGTTACCCCTTATTACATAAGCTATATGCCAGTGAAAGTCCCGTAAAAATCTGTCCAGCCGGTCAAGATATGAGCCGGAACAAGAAAATGGGAAGACAGACAAAATAAAGTAGGACGACGTGTGATTGTAAACGTTGTGGATTCGATCACCACTCGGGAGATCCAATATAATCAATATTTAAAATTATTTTCACTTCCTTGTTTGAGTAAAATAAAGCACGGCGTTGAATTCCACTACTGGATATACAATGTCTCGAATGCGGCGGAAAGCTGAGTACGGAGTGTCTTGATACTAGGTACTTCCTGTCTATTCTGTTATGCTCCTGCATGATCAAGGCGTTAAGCTAAAAGAATATTATACTGTAAATATAAATTTTTAGTTTTTAATGTTCTTGTCAAAATATAATAACTTAGTATATTTTTTAAATTAATTCGATATTTATTGTTTAATACTGCTGAATATATGAATTATATTGTAGTGAACTCTATAGAAGTCAAAAATTTTTTATCATTAAATATCCACTATATAACTTATCAAAACCTTATCGGTTTACTGGTTTAGCGTTTTTTTTTTAAATCTTATTCGCGCACTTATGACAAAAAATGATTTTTTTAAAATAATCTTTGAGCAGTAGATATTTGCAAAAATATCTCTCCAGAAATGCAAACAATATGAATAAGTTGTAACAAGGCTCCAAAAATTTTGGCGCAACCGGATGTAGCACGCGTGTTTTAGTAATCAGAGACAGTTAAGACATAGATTTGCCTAGAAGGAACTTATTTACTCTGAATTTGAAGTCCAGGCCGGTCGCTTGATTATACGTTCGAATTCCACTCGAGGAAATAATCGCTCGCTTTGGTAAGAGAAAATTCGGCGTTGAGTTCCGCCACTCAACACACAATATCTTGGATACGGCGGAAATCGAAATACGGAGTGTCTTGTCACTAGGTACTATATGTCTACCCTGCTCATGCGGGATAAAAGTGTGAAGCTTAAAAATAGAATACCGCTATTTTGTATGACTTAAACACAGACGCCGACAGGTCCATTGCTTCGACATTGTTTCAAACCGATTCCAAAGAAGTCGGGGTCGAACTACTAACGTATTTTTTAATGTTTTCTGATGTTGAACCAGTGCACCTTAAACTCAGCAAAATACCATTGTATATACCGATGGCTACACTATAAAATTTTTATATACATGTTTTCGGGTTGTAAACGCCTAAATTTCTCATAAACTTTTATTTCCTGACACATCTAATGCTAATTTAATATGACATTAGTGTTAGTTTATTTAAAATTTTGATATAACTTAACCAATTTATAACAGATTATCATATAATTATAAGAAATGTTCATATTGATACTATGGCGTTGTGAGTATGTGATTCTGGTAAGAAAGTGCGGCGTTGAGTTCCACCACTGAAGACGAAATGTCTCGAATTCAGTGGAAAGCAAAGCAAGGAGTGTTTTATCACTAGGTAATTTCTGTCTAAGCTACTGTCTACCCTGTTAATTTTCTGTCTACCCTGTTAATATTAGCATGTGGACCATTGACTCATATGTGGATGAATGAAATCACGTTTGGACCATGTAGTCATATTATATTGATAAGTGAAATCACATGTGGACTATGATGTCATATGTGGATGAGTGAAATAACATATGGACTATGATGATATGTGTAGATGAGTGAAATGACATGTGGACTGTTTATTCATATGCCCACATGTGTTTTCACTTATCCTAAGAGAAATTACATGTGGACCGTGGTGCCGTATGTGGACCCTGTCCAAGATGACATTAAATTTGAAGGTAGAAGGAGATGTTCGTTAAAAACGGCTTTACTAATAGAGTGAGATTATAAAGGTTTTAGGACTCGCGCAATTGTATATGAAGTTTTATACAAATACACAACATATAACATTTTAGCAAAGTCTGTAAATCTGTGAGGCAAAGCAGTAACGTGGGCAGGTAAAAGAAAGAAACAGCTAGTAATAATATTTAAGCCAAAATTTTAAGCCTATAAAGGACCAAAACTATTTTTTTACATCACTATGTGTAATTTCCTTTGAATTATTATCTTTTGAATAAAATGATTTTTCCTTTTTCTTCTATGATATTGTAAGTATAGTACTGTATTATTACGTAATTCTCGTGTTCTATGACATTAAACTGGTAGTCAGACAGAATCTAGTTGTAAGGCATTGCCTTCTCCGTTCCTCCGTTCTCTTTTCGCCCTAATTCGAGACATTAGGTGTTAAGTAACGGAATTAAACGCTGCGCGAATCGAACCCATAACCAATTGTATTTACAGTCAAACGCAATATACCATCAGAAAGATCTTGTCGGTATCTTGCAGGCTGCATATAATCTAATATGGCCAATAAAGAAAAGACTTCAAATAAGGTCAGCCTGTATAAATTTAAACATTACGTTTTAAATTTTACATGACTTATGAAAATCATCAATCGAGTCATTTTGGTCATTCATGAGAACGGCACATTAATCTCGGAACATTTTCTCTCATCTCTGACGGACAGGTAAAGTAAGAAGAATTAGGCTATATTAATTTGCTTGCGAAGTTTTTGGGTTTGGGTTCTGTAGATGTTAACGTTTTCATCTTCTAATTTAACAGACAATATTATATAAAATGATAATTGCAATATATAGTTTGCTGCAGGTTACGCTCAGAAATGTTAATTACTGTTTAAATAGTATTTTTTTATGTTTATGGGACGGCAAGACATACGAGCTTGCGGGTCACGTGATTGTAAGTGATCACCGCTGCCCATGGCCCCTTGTAACACTAAGGGCTACAGAAGCGTTGCTGGTCCTTAAGGTCCCTTATCTTAAGGTATACGCGCTTTTTAAAGGTGGCCGTTCCACAATTGTGTGGCACATGGAAGGAAATTCTTAAAACCGCACAGTAGTAGAACGTCACGTATCCAGATGGTCGGGATGGTATTTTAGTCTTTTACATACTGTGCGGTTGGAAAATTCAGCAACAGGAACCAGGTCAAACAGTTCTCCAGAACATTGCCCGTGATATATGCTATAGAGAATGTACAAGGATGAAACGTCTCTACGCAACGCCAAAGTATCAAGCCCCTTACAGATCATTGGGTCCCCAACGATTCGAACGGCTCTCCGTTGTAAGCGATCAAATGGGTTAAGCTGATACTCGGGTATACCAGCCCAGAGATGAGAACCATACTCTATATGAGGCCGAACGGGGGCCTTATAAAAGGCCAAATGGTGTTTGGGCGGGAAGCGTCGTCTCGCTCTACCAAGATGACATCAAGTTTTTTCGAGACTAATTTGACTTTCCAGGTGATCGTGATACTGGCAGTCACTTGAAACGCTAAGGTCCAATATACTGATATCGCGCGGCTTCCAGGCCAGGCCAAGTTCCTTTCACCCCAGGAAGAGACATTCTCAAGGGATGCTTCAAGGGATGCTTCAACGGAAGACACTAGTGTAACTAGTATTAAATTTAACAATTAATATTTTTGTACTGATTTTATTATAGGTAATTATAGGTAATTTCTAAATTAAATTCTTACTTACTTAAATTCTTTATAGTTTAAAGTAAACATGGTTATTTATATTAATATTTTTAAAGTATAATTCCACACTTGAGATAAAAGAATTAAAACCAAAAACATAAAACACGGTTTCCAAGAGGGTTCGATTCTCACTGAAGTTCGAAATTTCTAACGATTTTTAAATATATATTTTTTACTTAATACAGAATTGCTTTTAAAAAATTATTATAACTTTGATTGAGTCTTAATTTTTATTCTTAATTTCTAAAAGTAGAAAAAAATACCTACAAAAAAAAAGAAACAAGCGGAATCCCAAAATTACGCACGAAATTAGCACAACGCCATTAAGTCATAATTTTAAACCATAACTGTTATAGCACCCGAAACGTAAACGTAACGACCTGTAATATATAGACTGTACAGGGTGTTCATTATTACTATGGAAATAAGATTTAAAATGACTTCAACAAATTTATATAGAGATGATTCTCGTATACAAACTGTACAGGGTGCTCCTTATTGCTTAAAATATAAGATTTTAAATACAAAATCAAGTGGAACGGTGATAAATGACAACATTTATATGGGTGCGTCCAATTTCATCCATACCAAGTAAATGTTAAGCATATAGAAGATTGCTAGAACGATTAAAGTTGTAATTATTAAGTTAAGTAAATAATTTTATTGGTCACGTCGTGTAATATCGTGTCTTGAAATTTTATTGCTCATTCTACTTCATACATACATACATACATACATACATACATACATACATACATACATACATACATACATACATACATACATACATACATACATACATACATACATACATACGTGCATACATACATACATACATACGGTAACTCGTATGTCATTGCAACATATAGTAGTGGATATTTTATAGAGGCCGGTCGTGGCGCAGTGGGGCAGCGTCTGACTGTAAACACGATTGGTTGTGGGTTCGATCCCCATTCGAAGGAGTGATTATGTTTAAAATTATTTTCACTTCCTCGCTCTGATGAGACAAAGGGCGGCGTTGAGTTCCATCACTCAACACTCATTGTCTCGAATTCTATGGACAGTGAAGTACGGAGTGTCTTGCCACTAGATGCTTTCTGTCTATGTGAGATAAAAGCGTGAAGCTAAAATTATTTTATTTTTAATATACCTTTATGTTTGTTTGTGCGAAGTTTATGCAAAGGTGTACGTCAAACTAACGGTTTTAAAGTATTTCTAATGTATTGTTATTTTAAAATATTGATTCCTGCATTTTTTTCTCATAAATAAATTTCATACTTTTTGTAAAAGTTGGTTAAAGTATATTTACAAAATATTTAAAAAAAAACATCCATCCACACTTTAATATAGCGGGATTCGAACCCGCGCCGCTCTCACCTATTTACGATTATTTCTAAGGAATAATCGTTGAAAGTTACTTCTAATTTTTATATTATTTCTAAAATAAAATAATCTTTGGGTAGTAGAAAATTGTAAAAATCTATGATATCGATGTAAAACGCATGGCTTAACGGTCGTAGTGCTTGAAGAGTTTGCAAGAGGCACAGGTGCGGATTCCGTTGCATTCAAGTTTATATACTTTTTTGAAAATTAGAATTTTTTTATACAGTATTCATAATATACAATTCAGTTTTTCATCAATGTGATTTTTAAAAAATAGTTACTTTTTTAATATAGTATACATAATATTTAACTCAGTTTTTTTTCGCTGTTTGTCATAATGGTCGTAATTTGAAATATAAAAAAAAACATTTTTAAAAACGTATTAAAATTTGAACTTAGCAGGATTCGAACCCGCGCCTCTGGGAAGCCGTCCAAGCACTCTGACAGCTAAGCCGGATTCCAAGAGGCGCGGGTACGAAACGGTGCGATTAAATTTTTTAAAAATGTTTACTAATCATAAGTTTGGAATAACACTTTATAATTAAATTTAAAATTTCAGAATGTTCCTCTAATTATATTTAGTTGTGGGTAGCTTTATTTGTTGAACAAAATATAATTTACTACTGATTCAATATTTTTTTGTTTTTGTTTGTTTATTTGTTTGTCTGTTAATCCTACACTCCATTTTGAAAATTAACATGGTGACCTAATTATGGTGATATAATTAATATTTTAGAAAAAATCAAGAAAATGTTGTCATCAAGAAAATAACACGCAACGAGTTTAATTTAATAAAAGTGTAAAGATTTCTTTATATAAAATTCATTAAAGCTCTTTTGTAGAGAAACGTATTTTTTTAATTGTTAATTTGTGAGTTTCTATTTACTTAGCAATAAAAGTACTACTACTAAAGTACATTAGTACTTTAGGAGTAGTACTTTTATTCGTTCGTGTTGAGTGGTGGAACTCAACGCCGCACTTATGTCTCTTACCAGAGCGAGGAAGTGAAAATAATTTAAATATAATCACTTCACCGAGTGGGGATCGAACCCACAACCGATCGCGTTAACAGTCAGACGCTGTTCCACTGTGCCACGACCGGCCTCTGACCAACATCACATTTATGTAATAATTTCAATAAAGAATATTATTTTAATATTAAAAAAATATCTAGGACTAAAATATTTTCATTACACGAACTTTAACAAGAAAACCCCGTTTATATTAAATCATAAACAAAAACTGACGCGACATGATGAGTGTAAACGCGTTTTTGTTCGTCACAAGAGCAATAACTCATCCTGATGGACTCTAATTGAAAATAAATTATATCTCACTAAAACGCATTTAGTTTGGACGTTTTAAAATTAAATTTCTTAACTGGTTGGAGTTGGTGGCTGGAATGGTAGCAGGTTTGACGTCCGGATATATATATATATACATACATACATACATATATATATATATATATATATATATATATATATGTGTGTGTGTGTGTGTACCTGGCTCATTGCTAATAGTGGAAGTTCAAATCCTGATTTAGGGGAATATTTATATGATAAAATTATTAAATATTTATAATTGATGATAAAATTGCTTAGTGTAGTAGCTTTTTGTTGCTGTCAGTAGAGACAGAAAGTACCTAGTGTCAAGACACTTCGTATTTCGCTTTCCACCGAATACCAGACATTGCGTGTTGAATGGTGGAACTCTGCGCCACACTTCTGTCTTACTAGAGTGTAGAAGTGAAAATAATTTAAATATATATTACTCCCCCGAGTGGGGATCGAACCCACAACCGATCGTGTATACAATCAGACGCTGTCCCACTGCACCACGACCGGCCTCTTGGGATCAGATCGGAATATAATCTATCTCATTTCTAGTATCATAATAGTTGTATATAAATTCATAAGCTTTGAATTTCTCCGGTTAGTGTTTTAACAATTATTTCTTCTACAAATAAATATCCTAAGCAAGTTTAATTTTATGTTTATACTTTCTTTATAAATTTTGCAGATATAACAACATATATACAGAAGAATTTTAAATATATTTAATTTTTTTTTCATGAAATAAATAATAATTTGAACGCAGCGCGATACAAGTGTGGAATAACACTTTAACATAGTAAAATATATTTAAAAAAAAATAATCCCATACATAAGAATAGTCAGAGATATCCTGCTATTGAGAAGCGGAACTCAAGTACGAACTTTTTATTACCAGATGATATCAATAAAGACAATTAAAATATATTTAATATACTACCCCGAAATGGTCATCGAATCCACATTGTTAGAATCTATGTTTTTCAACAAACAACCATCGAGGTTATTTAAGTAAAATTAAATAAATATACCGTTTAGTATATATTAAATATTTGATATATAAAAAAAACACATTTTTTCATAGACATTTGTCTATCTATCATGATTGATTACGCTATTGAACTGAATCTGAGTCGGTCAGTTCGTGTAATAACCTCTTATCAATTTGCCCACTTTTTACTTTAATGCTCCATCCAGCACTTGTTGATTGCGGCTCCCGTGTGAAAGGCACTTTATATACATATATATTTTTTGCAATATAATATGTATGTACGTTGAAATAATATTTGCGTTTTTATCATATTTTTATATTTAGATCATTGTTGATGGAATTATTGTTTTAATTGTAAAATTATAATTAAAACAAATTGAATCTGTGATCCCGAATTTATAATATTTAGTATGATTTGAATATTTTATAAATATATATTAAATAAACATTACATACAATGTTCACAAACAATTCATTAAAAATATATATGTTTAAATAATTTATGAATATAAGAAAAGCATCTATAAATATTAAAAAGACATTGAGATGTTATTAGAATATCTTTATCTTTTATTGTGGAACGGCTTCTAACTGTAAACGCGATTGAGTGAGTTCGATTTCCACTCGGTGGAATGTTTTCATTTTGGTGTCTCCATTTTGGACCGAAAGCAGTCAACGGAGTGTCTTGACATTAGCTTTTCCAACTACCCTGCTATGGGTGATAAAACTTGAAGCTCTTTATTCTGACGTGACAATATTTGCTCAAAACGGAGTGTTTACCACTAATTTTGTCATTTAATATGTTTTTGCAAAAAAATATTTTTTATTCAATATTACACAAATAAAACTTATATAGGTTGAGATATAAGTAAAAACCCTTAATCCTTTTAAATAATTCAAATAACTATTATACAATATTTTATGGCAATTTTTCAAGAAATTATTGAGATTCGAATGTTACATAATCCAACACTGGACCTTAACTAAGCATATCTAAGTAAAAATTAGTCTACTTTTTGTATTTATATACATATGTCGCTAGAGAAACTGATAATATTTAAAATTATTTTAATTTCTTTCCTCTAAGACAATGCGCGGCGTTGAGCTCCGCCACTAAATATGCAGTGTTTTGAATTCGTGTGGTAAACAGGTCTCTCTGACTATTATAACGTGCGGAATAAAACGTGAAGCTTCTTTTTACATTTATAAACACTCCTATATGGTTGGCCTCCTATATGGGATTTAAACTTTTGACTCTCAACATAAATAAGCACTCACTGTGCCACAGTGGCGTCGATATGTTTACCTTTCCTAAGGATATGACAAAAATTGAAAACTAAATCCATCCAGTGTATGAAAATGTCTGTACTGAGTTACTACCATTGTGTACTTGCTGCCTTCACGGGGAACATCTGAATTTATTAGAATTTATTTATTACTTAGGAAGTATTTACAATATACATAATGGTTTTTTTTCTATTTAAATATAACATTCGTATAATTCTATATTATATTATATAGTATAACTGTATATTTTATTAATGCATAAAGAAAAAAACAAGAGAGTATCGTAGTGCAATAGGACAGCCTCTCGATGTAAACGAGATTGGCTGTGGGTTCGATTCTGCAATGGGAAAAAAAACCCTTTAATCTAGGTTCTTGTATGACAAAATGCAGCGTTGAATTCACTAATTAACACGCAATGGTCTCGATTTTGGGAGTTAAGCAGTCAACGAAGTGTCTTGATATTAGGTTGTCAATGACTACTCTACTAAGCGGGATAAAACGTGAAGTTGTAAAAAACTTTAGACTTTAATGAACGTTTAAAACAATGGCGGAGGAGTATTAAATTTGGCACATTAAAAAAATATCAACAGAATATGAAATAGCTATCCTACACAACGCTGATAGTGTATTACAAACACTAGCGCCACAAGGTTCTGTTTATAAATTGGATACTAGACACAATTTTTTGATGTTGCGCGGCCGGTAGCGTAACTAAACGCCACGGTTTATTAAACCAAAATTAAAATTTGTCAAAATCAATATTGAAATTCTAATCGTAACTTCATGTATAACCTGTAAACATTGCACCAATCAAAAATTGTGATAATGCGCTTTGGTTGCTTTCCCTAATATTTTAAATACTTTAGACACAAATCTTCATATTAAAAGTCTAATAGGACAAAACCTTATATATATGTCATTCATTAGAATAACCTATATAACTGCAAAGTTTCATCTAAAACTGTTCAGTAATTTTAGATTGAAAGAGTAATAAGCATATTTTACTATTTTTAAAGTGTTATTCCATACTTAGGAATTTCGACGCAACTGGTAGTAAAACGCATGGCTTAGCGGTCAGAGCGCTTGGACGGTATCCAAGAGGCGCGGGTTCGAGTCCCGTTGCGTTGGTATTTTTTTAGAAATTTAGTAACAAACATCCTGACAAATTCGCATAATATACAATATCAATATGATTTTGTATAAGGACCTTTACTGGCTAGCGCACACCCGTGGGGTCTTTCCCTGTTCACCCAATCGTTATTTACTTTGACATTCACACTTTAGAAACTCGTTTAAAACATATTATGCCAATACTAGATACAAACCTGCGTGAAATGTTTATGTCGTTTGTAAATTATGTTTTGTAAACTCTACCCGTATCTATGAGAATTAAAATTATATTCTAACGCCCTATGGTTTAGTATAGATATACACCAGATTCCTTTACAAGTAGGGAGTTCTTATTTATTGATGGTTTTAAGCTTAAAATTTTAAAAATCTTAATTATGTAAATAATTTTATTGTGAAATATATATATTAATGTTTTTTGTTATTGCAAGTAAGAAAAGGTAAGGTGTAAGATGTAAGTTGATTTGTTGTACCCTTTTTATATATATATATATATATATATATATAAAAAGGGTACAACAAATCAACTTACATCTAAATTCACCTATAGGTCGAACCTACAACCGATCGTTTTTACTGTCTGATGCTGTCTCATGGCACGATAAATTGTAATAATTATAATTGAACTAAAGATCATTAAATCCATTTTTTATCTTCTTTTTACTACATATAATTTATTTATAACCTAAAGGCTGATGGCGCAGTGTTACAGTATCTGACTGTAAATGTAATTGATTGTGAGTTCGATTCCTATTCGGGAGACTTTTTTCATTGGTAGGACCAGTCTAGTTAAGCGTCATCATACAACACGAATGTTTCGATTTCTTCACAGTAAATATTATTTGCCTGCAATTACGACCAGCTGCAAATAAAGTCGGTTTTAAGAGAATTTGTTTTTTTAATTTGAAATCTTGTAAAAGCAAGTGTTTTTTTTTAATTTCAAAATATTGTTATTTAAGCATTATGTTTTAAGGACACCCAAATACTTGCAACACTGAATGCACCTTATATATCACTTCTGGTACTATATCATATAATAATTCAACAAAAATATAATAAAATATTCATAAAAAACAATAAAACAAATCATCTCGATTCATACAATAAATCGTAGTGACGTTATTGCGCCCGTATAAAAATTAATATCGATTATTTGCGAATGCAATTTAAATCGATTACGCACAGTAACATATTTATTGGTTTTAATTTAAAAATGACGCCGCTGTGACTCAGTTGTTAGGCTTACTTAATTGAACGTTGGTTTTGGGTATTTTTTAAAAGTAATGCAGTATTTTATTTTAACTATTTTTAATAGCTTCACGCTTTTATCCTGCATAGCAGGGTAGATAGGAAGTACTTAGTATCAAGACACTATGTACTTCGCTTTCCGCCGTATTTGAGACTTTGCATATTGAGAGGCGGAACTCAACGCCGTGCTTTTAGTTAGGAGAGCGAAGAAATGGAAATAATCTAAATATAACCAAATGGGGATCGAACCCATAACCGTTCGCTTTTACAGTAATACGCTGTTCCACTGCGCCACGACCGGCCTCTATTTAAATTTTATTTAGTTAGATACAATTACATTAGATTTTTTTAAAATAGGTTATTAGGTTTTTTGTTTCGTCTTTTCTTATGTTGTTCTTTTGTATAATAATTTTTTTAGAACTTGAATTTACCTTGGTACTCATATTATTATATAAATTATTATGGAAGTAACATAAAGTTTTTTTTCTCCCAACAGTTATTTCTAATACTTTGAGTTAGTGGTGATTAACATGCCCCTGTACATTTGTTTTCTTTTGCTTGCTTCTTTAGTAATCTATAAAATTTCTACTAATTTTGTAAAAACGCAAAAAACAGTATTTTAAAGTAAAAATATTCGAAGAAAATAATAAAAATAATTAATTATTAGCATGCGTAGAATCGATCCATAATGTATTTCACAATCAACACATCGGCTTCTTTATTCTTTCAGTATGAATTTTTATTTATAGACGTATCTTTTAACTCAACACGGGTTTCAAGGCTTTCGTTTGAAGTATAGCATCGAATTTTAATTATAAAATAATAAATAAGATTTCGTGTAATATAATTTATATTAAGTTGTGAAACTAAATGCCTTGTTTTTTCTCACCAGAGTGGCGGAACTCAACGCCGTTACACCACAGCAGTAAAGTAGCAGTTATTTAATAAAATATTGAAAATATTTTAATCGCATTAATCATGTATATTTTATTATCTGAAAATATATTATAACATATATAACTCGATATTTTGAAAACTTAACAGATCACATTACAAAGAAAACTCAGAAATCATTACGTCAACTTATCAAATGGCAACATTGTTATTTATTTCGATATCCAGATAAAATATGCAATTAAATCGAATGTAATGGTTACATTTGACTAAAGTAAGCTGTTTTGTTTTTGTCACAGTATAAAAAAAAACAAATACCCTCACAAAATTACGTACAAAAAAATTATCTTTATATTATATCTCATTTGCCATCGAGAATAAGTTATAAAAATTTTTTAAACATACTCAAATTGAAGTGCAAGTTTTATCTTATTAAGGTGTTAATAAGACATACATATGGATTCCTTGTAAAATCACACAATAACACTTGCTGATATCGTTAAAAACATCAAAAAATTACGTATAAATATACACATTTATATTACAATTTCGGATAAAAATCAAAAACTGTTACGGTTATGTTCAAATTGAGCAATAACAGTTTTCAGTGACGCTCAATTCCATCTCACTGGCATTGCACATAAAATTTTATATTTTTAGTCGGTTTGGTGTAAGTTAGGGGCGTTTAGCGTATTTTTAATGCTATCATTAATAATATTTTAGTGTTTTTTTTAGCTTCACGCTTTTATCCCGCATAGCAGAGTAGACAGGACTAAGTGTAAACACGCTCTGAAATTTCAACATTGTGTGTTGAGTGGCGGAACTCAACGCAAGAAAACCGAGTGGGATTTGAACCCACAACTCTAATAATTGCTCGAATATTTACCTTTATTAACATGTAAATATATTAAAACATATGTTTTATATAAATATGTTTAGCATATACTATATTATACATCAACAACTCTATTATATTAATGTTTTTTCAGATAATTTTTTAGGCTTATTTATTCGTAATAATTAACAGTGACCAATTCGAGTTTCACTTTCAAAACACCTAGTTATAATATACCAAAGTTTTTTTAATCTTAAAAAAATAAGCCATTTAACAAGTAAGAGACTATACATACGTCACCGGAAATATGCTTTTAACTTTTAATATAAGCAGTCTAACAAATTATATTATTACAAATTAATAATCGAATTGTTAGTTTATTTTTTTTAATTACCACTAAGTCCAACTAAACTTTCAATTTTGCTTAAAATATATAAAAACCAAAGCTTTTATTACATTTTTAATATATATTTATATAATTTTTCAAACGCCATTTTTCTGAACTCGGACCATACGTCATACAGCCTAAAGCTCAAGTCACTTACCATTACCATGCTACTGGAGCATCTTGAACAAATTATGAGCTATCAATATTAAACGTCGTGCCATAAAGAAAATACACAAAAAAAATATTTTTTTAATATATATTTATATTGAAGCCATTGTAGTGTAGTTCGTACATACTTAATTAGCCAGTAGTAGGTTGAAATTTCACTCTGGATAGGGAAGATTATCAATTGATTATAATATTAGGTCTTGTGCTATATAAAAATGATGGAAATGATTCCATTCCAAATTGTTATTTTTTTTATTTATGTACATGTCTTTACATTTTTATACATGCCAATTAGTTATAAACTAAATCCTGGGGACTCGATAAGTGAATGTCAAACAATTTAAAGATGAGTCTGAAAGTGGAAGGGAACGGTAAGTATATAAATGCAGAAATTTCCCTATTCCATGGAAATTTCCATGGATTAGGGAAATTTTGTGACCGATCAACCATACGAGTAAAAATCACGCAAATGAAATTATGATAGATAAATTAATACAAGTTAATATGGTTAGCTTTGTAAGTATAGCCTGCTAGATTATCATGTTTTGAGTTTTGCCATCGAGCTCACATAGAACATTAAAAGAACAAATATATCTTCTTAATAGCAAAGATTGTGGCAAATAATAGAATCAGAAAAGAACATTTTTATATATACATGATAGGAAGAAAATATAGTTTTAAATCTATCTATATATAAATATAAATTTATTTCTTTACAACATTTTTAGTTTTATTCTAAAGTACTAAGAAACTTCAATATCTACGAACAAACATCAACAAATGTATATAATTAATCTAATTAAAGAAGTTTCATATAAAAAATATAGTAATATTATATGAAATTTTCCGTTAATTTTACTTTAAAAAAATATATTTTTCATATTTAATCCATAATCAATTTGATTCCCATACAATTTGAACCAATTTCGTGACGGTTATATTTTAGAGCGTGCAAAATTTCAAAGATAAGAAAATAAAACGGTGTTCTTGAAGTAATAAATCAAGAGATGGCAGGAGTATCGGATGATTGTGAAGCGACGAGATAGCGCCTTACACGATGCGATACTTCGTAGGTTCCCACGGCGACTTGGATGGCAGAAAATATTATGATACACTATAATTGTATATTTTGCTTTACGATTTTATCCCGTATAGAAGGATAGATTGAAAGTGCGCAGTGTCAAGGCTCTCCGTATTCCAGATTCTGCTTAATTTGAGATATCACAAGTTGAATGGCGGAGCTCAACTCCAAGCTTTGTCTTAAAATGGAAATAATATAAATATAATCATTCCCTGAGCGTCTGACATATAAAAGCGATCGGTTGTGGTTTCAATTCTCAGTCGGGGGACTGATTTTATTTAAACTACGTACGTAAGTTGCGTTGAGTTCCGCCACGTAACACGTAATGTTTCGAATTTTGCTGAAAACGGAGTACGGAGTGTCTTTACACTAGATACTTCCTATCTGTCCTGCTATGCAGGATAAAAGCGTGAAGCAGAAAAAATAACTAAATTGTAATATAGTTGTACATAGAATTAAATTAACAAGTGTATATATAATATATGGGTACGAAATATTTGATCACCATATATACATTTTGATGGTTAATGTAGTCAAATAAATATAAAAAATAAAGTAACAAATTTAATTTATTTAAATAATTTATTAAGTAACAAAATTAATTTATTTAAATAATTTTTATTAATTTAATTTATTTAAATTTTAACGTTGTTTTACTCTTTCGCCTTATACACTCCCATCATCATCTTCATCTCTTTTTTCCTTTAGAATGAGTCATGAAAAAATTCTTAAAATTCCCAACCACCTGACCACGTTCTTTATTAGTACGTATGCTGTTCTGTCTTAATACATATATACTAGGCTTATTTTTTTAGCTTCACACTTTCATCCCGCATAGCAGGGTAGACAGAAAGTAACGAGTGTCAAGACACTCCGCTTTCCGATGAATTCGAGACATTGCGTGTATAGTGGCGGAAGTTAACCCCAATAAGCAGTTCTAAAGAAAATAAACGCAATTTAACTCAATTTTTGTAGCTTAACACATTTATGCCGCATAGCAGGGTAGACAGGAAGTACCTAGTGTCAAGTTACTCCATATTTCCCTTTACGTGTTGAATGGTGTACCCTATTTTCGAAGGTTTGAAAATATATAGATAAAAATTTCTAAAAAAAATAATAATATTTATGCCATATCCGAAATATTTTCCCCCATAGTACTGCAGGTCGTGACCGCCACAATATCCGTTTTAAATCGCTATAAGGTTAAAGTCAAATGCTCTATTTATTATAGTACCGCGATCTGACCCACATTTATGCTTTATTCAGTAAGAAAACTGAAAGCTATGGGGTCGATTTCCATTAATAATTCCAATACACTAATCGTAAGACAAGTGCATTGTCGTATTCTATTGTTTTTACACACATATACAATCAGTTAGCGGAACTAAGCGCCGCGTTTTGCTAACTGAAATCGGGGGAATGATTTTTTGCTTTTGTACAGGATTAGAACTCCCAATTATTGTGTATAACACGATCTCTGCTTTGATGGAATGGGCTTTTATGACATCAATTTATTAATACTTAAAGCAAACACTATATATATATATATATATATATATATATATATATATATATATATATATATATATATAACCCAAAACCACATCGGTTACGCATTTAAAAACTAAATTAAAAACTGACACAATCAAATTACCACCGTAATTGCTTTCATTTTTTTATCATTCATCATTGACTTGTTTCCCTCATTAATCACTAAATGGAGCGTTACAGAAGCACTTTGATATACATTTTGTATGAACTATTCATCATTATTTCGAATCATTTCATTTTAATGATGTCCATTTTTAATGACAAAATTGATAACATGGTAATTGCGTGGAAAGTAAAAATAATTTATATATTAAACAGTTCATATAAATGCTAATGCTTGTAATTAAAAATTATTACCCGATATAACTTTTATACTATAAAAGTGAATCAATGTTATTAATTACATGTAGAATGGGAATTCCTGTATAATTTTTAATATATTTTTTTTTTCTTATTTAGAATGTTTGGGTAAAACAAGCTTTAGGTGGTCGTGGCGTAGTGGTGTGTTCTGCTTTAAGCGTAGTTATTAAGGGTTCGAACTCCAAATGATTACATCTAAAGTATTTTAATCATCTCGTTCTCTGCTAAGCGTTGATTTGCATTCTAACAAATGACTTTGAAGATATACTAAAAAGGAAAGCCTTTTTTTCATAGTAGGGTCGACAGAAAGTACCTAGTGTCGAGACACTCCCTACTTCGCTTTCCACCGAAGTTGAGATATTACGTGTTGAGTGGTGGAACTCAATGTCGCTTTACATTAACTTTGTCTTACTAGAGCGAGGAAGTGAATATAATTTAAATAAAATCACTCCACGCAATGGAAACAGAACCTACAACCCATCGCGTTTACAGTCAGACCAGCCTCGTAAAGACTTTCCGTTCATTATATATTGTGTAGGCGTAACTCAACGCCGCGTTTTGTCTTATCAAAGCTAGTAGTAATAAATACATGTTAAAAATATCTAATATATATATATATATATAAATAACTAGATAGAAAATAATATAACAGATTTAACATCAATAAAATATCGAAATCAACCATTTAACTTATTGCTTGAACAGTGTATACATTGCTTTGCGCTTATAATTACTTTACGCTCAATAATATTTACATATTATTAATTAATTAACGTAATTGCGTATTTTAAAACCACAGTCAATTTGTATCGTTCGCTGCGTTAAAGACTTTAATAAATTTTATTTGTAAATAGATATTGCGATGGGTGGATAAATATGAGATGTCTAGACTGAGACGTAGTTATATAGATAATAGCCATTTCATAAGATTTTTTACTCGAGGACATTTTTCCAGTCTGTTAAGATACAGTGCGGCGTTTAGTTCACCACTCAACACGTGATCTCTTGATTTCAGGCGAAAGGAGTGTTTTGACACTAGGTTGTTTCTGGCTATACTCATAGGAGTAAATGTCTTTTTATTTAGTTTTTTTAGCTTCACGCTTTTATCCTGCATAGCAGGATATACAGGAAATACCAAGTGTTAAGACACTCTGTACTCCGCTTTCCGCAAAATTCGAGACATTGCGTATTGAGTGGAGGCACGGCGCACTGTATCTTAAAATATAGAAAAATTGTGTGGCAGACATCGCCTTCAAATTTTCATTGTCATATATACAAATATACACATATGTAGTTAACTTGATGCAGTAGAACATTGTCTACCCGTATGTCTTTTGGTTCGATTCCCATTAGAGAAAATTGTTTTATAACAGTTACTTTCATTTCTCCTCTTTGCCAAGATAAAGCGCTTCGTACAGTTCTGTTACAGAACACGCAATGTCATGACTTATAAATGAAAGTAAGGAACGGAGTGTCTTGACACTGAGTTCTTTCTCACTAACCTGCTGGGCGGGAAAAAGCTTGAAGGTGACATCCAACATAAAAACCAATAAATAGGTAAAATTGACACTTGAAATTCCATAATAGAGAGTTATAACACCATAAAATAATTGTTGTTTTAATAGGATCTTTGATTTTAGCGAATTTAACATTTTAAATGAAACTATTTCAAACATATTAATCGCGTATATTTTGGTATTAGAAAATAGATTATGGATAAACAGAAGACAATAGATTGATATAATAATTTTTGTATCAACCGACAGACGAATACCACCTCAGTCTATCTGTGACCACGGACTACTGTAAAGTGTTCAAAACATCACGTTTCCAAAAATGTATTTTCGAATACCAAAATATACGCGATTAATCCGTTTAAAATAGTTTCATTTAAAACTGTTGTTCTCTTTGAACCAAATCAAAATATATGAAGGTCACAGTTAGAATCTACAAGTAATAATATTAGTGCGTTTAGAACCACTAACTAAGATTAAGTGAACATTAAACGGAAGGCGTTAGTAGTTCCAGCGGTAAATTAGATGCCGATGATATCAGCAGGATATGATTTACAGTGTATATCGATTATTTACATATATATATATATATATATATATATATATATATATATATATATATATATATATATATATATGTATATATATATATATATATGTATATATGTATATATATATATATATATATATATATATATATATATGTAAACAATTGATTGTATGTTCGGGGAAATGATGGTAAGATAAAGCGTGGCGTTGAACTTCCCATTCAATACGTAATATCTAGAATTTGGGAGAAAGCAAAATGCGGAGTGTTTTGACACTATGTTCTACCTTGCTGTCACTGACACTGTCACTGACTACCTTGCTATGTGGAATAAAGCGAGAAGCTGTGTTTTGTGTGTGTGTGTGTTTTTAAACTATATAGGTCATTCCATCAGAATAATATATCGATTAAAAATAGTTTTGCAAAGTACAATTTTAAATACATACTAAGTACATTATTTAAATAA
This sequence comes from Dryadula phaetusa, assembly GCA_032432895.1. Taxonomy (NCBI): domain Eukaryota; kingdom Metazoa; phylum Arthropoda; class Insecta; order Lepidoptera; family Nymphalidae; genus Dryadula; species Dryadula phaetusa. The sequence goes on from JAOYRS010000034.1 coordinate 1,070,995, forward strand.
TCACTTACACTTAGTCTGAGAGACTCTAGTTTCGAGACATTCTGTTTAAAATTAAGTGGCATAACTTAACCCCGCGTTTTATCTTAACAAAGCAGAGTCATTCCCGCAAGTGTCAATCGAACCCACAACCAGTCGCGTTTACACACAGACGTTATCACTGCGCCACGATAACCTATTTTTTTTACAACATTGTTTTTTTTTAGCTTCACGCTTTTATCCCGCGTAGCAGGCTAGACAGGAAGTACCTAGTGTCAAGACACTCCGTGCTTCGCTTTCCACCAAATTCAAGACAATGCGTGTTGAGTGGTGGAACTCAACGCCGCTCTTTGTCTTTACCAGAACGAGGAAGTAAAATTAATTAAAATATAATCAACGCCCCGAGTGGGAATCGAACCCACAAGCGATCGCTTTTACAGTCAGACGCTGTCACACTGCGCCAGGACCGGCCTTTACATTATTTGATAATTGGAGTAATTCGTTTTACATTGTAACTATTCGAGTTTTAGTGCCGTCCGTTTAAAATTCCCTTTAGTGTACCATACAATCAGAGCATTGCGAATCGTCTTTTGAAAATATATAAGCTACATATTAAATATGCATAAATACGGCCCAAGGGGTACGTAATGTGTCATAATCGAAACTTTCATCGATATATAAAATCGATTTTCGCTCAAACCTCTAAATTAACCTTAATGATTCTTAATGTCTGTACACACGGTGTCGTGTTTTCGTTTTGGTTCGTAAGTTGATAGAAAATGTTGTTTTTTTTTTTAATTGTATATAAATATAATTTTATATTTACTTAATTTAATATAAGAACTGGTTAGAATATTAATTTCTTTTGGTTTAAAAATTAATATTGTATTCAAATTAATATATGTTACCTAAAATTTTATTTTACACTAAACTTAATATGTTTTTTTTTATCTTTTTTAGCTTCACGCTTTTTATGCCAAATATTAGGGTAGACAGAAAGTACTTAGTGTCAAGACACTCCGTACTTCGCTTTCCACCGAATTATTTCTTAACAATCTTTAACTAGTAGAAATTTCTAAAAATCTTTCTACAGAGATGCTAACAACATAAATAAATTGTAACAAACGTATAAGAATTTCGTCGCACCTGGTAGTAGAACGCATGGCTTCGCGGTCAGTGCGCTTGGATGGTTTCCAAGAGGCGCTGGTTCGAATCCCACCGCGCTTAAATTTTTACACGTTTTTTCAAACATGTTTTCTAATCCTAAGTGTGGAATAGAACTTTAAAAATAGTAAATATTAGGATAATGACTGTCAACGAGGCGAAAAAGGTATGACTCTGACTACCTCGCAAGGTGTAAAGCGAGCTATAAAAAAGCCTATTCATGTGTATTATTGAAGTAACGTATATTTTTTTGGTTATCATTTATAATTATATATTTTAAAAGGTTTATCGTAGGACAATTGGAAAGCGGCTAACTGTAAACGTGACTGGTTGTAGGTTCGATTACCACTCGAGGAATGATTATATTTAAATTATTTTCAATTTCTCGGTATAGTAAGACAAATTGTGACGTTAAGTTCCGCCATTCAATACCCAGTGTCTTGAATTCGACGGAAAACGGAGTATAGAGTGTTTTACACTAATTACTTCCTATCTACTCTGCTATGCGGGATAAAACTGAGAAGCTAATAAAAGCATTTCCATTCTATAAAAAGCAGCAGCTTCACGCTTGATCCCGCAGGGAAGTCAGAGACAACCTATTGTCAAAAATTGTTTTTTGCCCGAAATTGAGATATTGCATGTTGAGTGCCGTACTCAACGCTGTACTTTGCCTTACCAAAGTGGCGAATTGGACATAAATTTTATTTTTAAACATTTCTCCGTGTGGGAATCGAACCCGTAACCAATCAGGTTTAACGGCAGATAGTGTCCCACGGTTCCACGATGGCCTCACTTATATTTAAAATATGTATAATAAATTTTAAGAAAATTTAAAATTCCAACATAAATCTATATCGGCCATGATTCATGCTAAATTATAAAGAATTACCCCAAAAAGCTTCGATCTTGTATGCTCATTTACCATAATATCGTCGGTCCGGAGCTCTTTAATTTCAATTATACTTCATGTAAATGCCAATGTACAGTTTTATTATTATGAGGGTACAAGTGAACTACTTATAAACTGACTGGTGTTTTCCTTTGGGTTCGTTTGACATAAAATTTGATTTATGTTTTATCTGTGCATATTTTGATTTCCTTTTTTGTTGGGAATAGTAAATCTAGTAATATTGAAAATTTTTGTTTGTTTAAAATACAATTTCATTAACAAATTTATTGAATAAATATTATATATTATTTAATCATAATTAAAGATTTTCTTGAAAGAAAATCTATTCAATAGCTTTATATATTTATTTATTAACTAGGCCATTGTTCGACACAATAATTACTGGTTACCTTAGTTTACAAAAAAAATTACTGCTCATATATAAACAAAACCTCCACTTGACAAAAAAATAAACGTAAAAATATAGACATTGTTCGCTGTTAATATAATTATTTTAGCTAATAGGAATCGAACTCAGAACAAATCGTGTTTACAGTCAGATGTTACTTACTGTGCCATGATGCTTTCTTACTTTAATAACATAATAATAATAATAATAATAAAAAATAAATATAGATTATATTATTAATATATTTTTTAATTCATTTTATACTCTGCCGAGTCTACCTGAGACCACTACTGTAAGTGTTTAAAACGACAGGATTCCAAAAATGTATTTTCGAATACCAGAATATAGGCTACTATTTTAAACAGTTTAAAATTTAAAATGTGTAAAAATTTATTAAAATATTTATTATTTTTTATTTCTAACACAGACAAAACCACATAAAAAAATTGTATTCGTACAAATTAAAAAAAAAAACACCCACTAAGTCACGTCCGATCTACTTTACAAAGCGTTATTTCGTTATAAACTATACGTTTAATACACAGTTATTAGGTACCGATATGGTTCTCGAGGCGAGTGGTGTCGCCGATGCTGTCATTACAGCGATGCCGGTCCAGAATGATTTTCAATTAACTCCTTTATAATTTTAACGTAACGTAATGTAATTTTGAAACGTGATTTCAACACCTACTGTGTACGTGGTTTTTTTTATAAATATAGGCGTGAGTAAGCCGGTATAGTTTGGAATATGACTGTAAAACGATGGGTGTCCGTTCGAATCTCATTTGGGAAATGTTTATTTTTTTATTTCTTGCATAGTTATTCTCTTTTTGCTATTCTTAGGTGGATAGTAGACACCGGAGTGTTTTATCATTAGCTTCTGTGTGATTTAAATTTATCTTTTCTTGAAAACAATCATATTATTTTATTAATTATAGATAGTGTAAATATTAAATTGAATAATTATAAAATTAATAAAAATATCAACGATCAGTCTCTTACAACTTCTGTTGTCTATAAAATTTTAAATTCAACTTCTGTCGATTTTTTATCTTTACGCTTTCATCCTTCATAGCATGGTAGACAGGAAATACCTAGTGTCAACACACTCCGTACTCCGCTCGACCGATTTCGAGACATTGCGTGTTGAGTTGCATTACTCAACGCTGCGTTTTGTCTCAACAGGGCCAGGAAATGATATTAATTTAAATAAGAATCATTTCCCCGAATGAGTGTCAAACCCACAACCAATTGCACAATTAAGCTTCACGCTTCTATTCCGTATAGCAGACTAGATAAGAATTACCTAGTGTTAAAACACTCTGTACTTGGCTCGGCCGAATTTTAGGTATTGCGTGTTGAGTGTTGGACGTTGCTTTTTATCTTACCACGAGGAGGAAATGAAAATAATTCAAATATAATCATTCCCACAATTGGCAATTGAACCCACAACCGATCGCGTTTACATTCGAACGCTGTCCCACTGCGCCACGACCGGCCTGTATACATATATCTAAATAGAAGAAACCGTACAGTGACATTTAAACATAATGATACAAGTGCTATACTGTTTATACGTGTTCTTTTTATCTGTCCAATACTTTTCGACCTGTGACCCCGAAATTTCAAGTTACTAACCACTCAAGTCTAAGTAGAAATCAATGTATGTAGATACGGTAACTGGAGCGAGAATGGGAGGAAGTTGTTAAAAAAACGGCTCAAACTAATATATTGTACAAGTTAAGTTAAATGTGTTTGTTTATGTGAACTTTGTTATACGATAAACGTGAACTAATGGTTATAAAGGGCAGTATGCGTAGTATTATATGTAAGAGGCCATGATGGGTCAGTGACACGGCGTCTGACAGTTAACGCGATTGGTTGTAGGTTCGATTCCCACTCAATGTATTTAAAATTGATTTTCATTTCTCCACTCTTGTAAGACATAGTGTGTTTTTAAGTTCTTTACTCAGCACGCAATGTCTCGATTTTGAGCGGTAAACAATCAACGAGTATTTTGACACTAGGCTGTCTCTAACTAACCAGCTACGCGGAATAAAGTGAGAAGTAGGTTTTTTATATAATACATGTATATTTTTGTATGTATAGTTTTGGATTTATATTATTTCCAAATTGTTATCCCATATAGTGAGGAAGACAGAGAGAATTTGAAGTAAAGCTTTTTTTCTAGAGGAAATGAAAATTTTTTTTTTTTCTTTCGAGTGGGACTCTCAATCACAACCATTTGCGTTTACAGATAAACGCTTTACAACTAGGAACAAGTAACAACAAGTAGCTAAATAGTATTGAGAATACGTAATATAAAAATTATTTAATTATTTTTTAAACTAATATATATTATTTAAAAAACTACTGTGTTGTTGATAAAAGTATTATTTTTATTTCAATTAATTGGATAAAGAAAAATAAAGCTTTTTTATATTTAATATTATGCTACATATTCAAATGCTCAAAGTTAGCTAAGTATACATGTAAATAGTATGTCAGTTCCTTACCTTACCGTCTCAGGAATTGAATCCTGAACCCATGAATCGAACAAGGAATTGAGATCATCAAAATGTTAACTTACGAGAAAATATAATATATATTTTTTGGTATTATATAAACAAATCGTGTGGGAGAGTAAAATCTCTTCAAACCCATATTAGTCGAACGCATTATCGTTTGATCAAGTTAACTCGAATATATCTCTACAATACCATACTCTCGAAAACTTAAGATTTCATTTCCAAATAAAAACGGACAGATGTAACGGATCGAGGTACATAATATTATTTACAACAAAAAAAAAACGACATTGGGTATCTCAGCACAATCTTGCTTGTATCATTGAAAGTTTCATCTGTACCCTTATTACTGGGGACGTAGGTTCAAAATTTGGGGTCCAATTGAAGCAAAATTTTTGTTTCTCTATATTTATACGACTTTATAGCCGTATCGAGTGCTCGATAATACTCAATGAATATAAGTTATTTTGTTAAAGATAAAAAAGATCAGCGGATGGCACTTTTGTTTCATTAGCCGTAAAAGGCACGAGTGATTTAATCGGTCATAACTCGCTTTGCAGCGCGTACCTAATTTTCAAAAGTTTGGCCAGAAGTATGCATTTATTATTATTTTTTTGTCCTTGCAAGTAATTAATGGGAAATTGTGAGTATATCTTTGCGATCTCGATTTTTTTTGGTTTAAGAGGATATGGGGAAGGTCGTTTGGTGAATGGTTGAGGAGGAAATTGTTGGCTATAGATATAACGGTCATAAGATAGGAGGAAGCTGAAGTATTCTCTTCAACGTATTGTTTTAATATAATAAAGATCTTCCTCTTGTTTTTTTAGCACACACACTTTTAACCCGCATAGCAGGATAGACAGGAAGTACCTAGTGTCAAGACACTCCGTACTCCGCTTTCCACAGATTTAAAAAGATTGCGTATTTTTATGTTATATCATTTTATACACTTGTCTAGAGGAGATTTTAAGCGCAGAGATAAATTTTATTCTGAAATTCAATAAATGTGACTTAGATATATTTTATTTATATATTCTGTAATATTTGTCACAACAATGAAAATTCAAACTTTCAAAAGAGATATTTATAATTAAATATGCATTTATATATGCATATGTATATTTGAGTTTCAAATATCAATTTTTCTCTTTATCTTTTATTTTGTTTCAGGCTTAATCCCTGGTGGAGTAATCAGAGAGGACGGAGAGTGAAATGTTATCGTCTCTGCATACATTTTTCGCATTTACATATACTTCCTTCGGAAATTCTTTATGATTTACGAGATCTTCCTCCAAGGTCAATCTTCACTTACCTTTGCTTTATAAATCATTCTTTCATCACTCATGGTCTCAACGTGCCCAAACCACCCGAGCACATTCTTCTTCATCACCACTATGACATTCTCTCTTAAATATCAAAATATATATGATTTAAATAAAATTATTTAACATATAAACGGATTAGTCGTGTATATTTTGGTATTCGAAATAAATTTTTAGAAACCCGACGTTTCGAACACTTCACACACAAAGACCGTCTACCTGTATTTTCTAACACCAAAATATACGTGATTAATCCGTTTACACACGATAGATCCGTTTAAAATATTTTCATATAACATAGTAACAAGTATCAACAATTTTGTTTCCTCAATAACCTTTACAATCGTGTTAAAGCCTATAAATAGACAATAGAACACACCTAAGCGTTCAACCGAACAAGTAAAGGATCGGAACGCTATTGAAGACGAGATAGCATCAAAAGTAGATACTTAGCGTTCTACGTATCCAAGTAGATTGACACTAAAGTGGGCGAATTCAGGCAGTTTAGGAGCATGATTGACGTTGGGTGTTAATGGGTTATATTATGTATCGTTATTGTTCTATGTTATGGCCGGTTTTGTATAAAGGAATTGATAATAACCAGATGAAATGTACAAAAAATAAACTTTAGTTCCATTACTTTGTTGTTAATATAGTTTAGATTACATTATATAATTGAATTATTGTGATAATTAAAGGTGTCAAATTTTATTTTAATCAGACATTTGGAGCCAAGGAGATTTGATTTTTTTTTAGATTCACGCTTTTATCCGCATAATAGGATAGACAGGAAGTGTCAAGATACTCCGTACTCTGCTTTCCGCCAAATTTGAGATATAGCATGTTGAGTTCAACAACAAAATGGTGGAACTGAACGCCCGTTTTCACTTAACAGAGCGAAAAATTGTAAATAATTTCAATAATCTTCTGAGTAGGAATCGAACACACAACCGATCGCGTTTACAGTCAGACGCTGTCCCACTACGCCACGACCGACCCCGTTTGACTTGAGAGCCTATTTATGAACTGTATAAAAATTAGAACGATGTGGGAGTCGAACCCGTACCTCTTGAAAACCAACACCTTTTTCTTATCCTAAGTGGAGAATAATAATTTGAAAAAGATATTAGGATCAATTCTCTTAAGAATGATAACTCGATACGTACATACTATATATATATTACAACTGAGTACCGTTGTCACATCAACCAATGAATCAGTCCCATCCCATCTTCAACTCCGAATATTACTTAAAAGGAAATATTTATTCCATCTTGATAATCTTGTAAGGCAGTTAGTGTTGTAAGTTTAAAGCCTAAAAATGTGGGTCCCCGAGTAAATAATTAATGACGTTGTTAGCAGTAGTTTTCTGATGAAGCTATAACATCATTTATCTGTTGTTTATTTGTTAATTCTTCCTGTTTAAGTGGTAAAGGTGTGTACACACTGTCATTTTGAAGCTAGGCGTGTTTTTATTTCTTTTTTTTAGCTTCACGTTCTTATACCGCATAGCAGGGTCGACAGAAAGTACCTAGTGTTAAGACAATCTGTACTTCGCTTTCCATCGAATTCGTGACATATTTGTTTGCGTGTTTTAATAAAAATAATATTATATATAATTTTTTTTGTGCAAACTTGTGTCTTTTAGGGGTTTTTGTGCAAACTTGTGTCTTTTGGAGGTTGAACTGAACCAGGTTTCCTTCACTCCACGAGGAGATATTTCAAAAATATCTCTGGATGTCTCTATGGAAGACACACACATACATCAAACACGGAATAGCTCGAATTCATGTGTAAATTGGAGAATGGAGAGTCCTGACACTACGTTCTCTCTAACCAACCCATATAGCAATAGCGTGAAGCCAGACTTACCTCAAATATTATGCGCTCAAAGTGTCTAGAGCCTTACAAAACAATGAACAGCGTTCAGTAACTATATTAATATTTATATAACATTTAACATGTGCTTTACGTCCGGTAGAGTGGAAATTTATTTGTTAAAAAAATCAGTAGGGTACTTTTGTTTTTTCTCTTAGTTGAAAATGTCAATGTGGTATTGATACATCATTGAACGATAGTTACTTTGGGTTTAATTTAAAAGTTCAAAATTGTATCTCATTGCTTTTTTAAAGCTTTTTGGAACAAAAATAACATAACAAGCAAAAAACATGGTTTTTAATATAAAAATTTTAAACGTTTTAATATATTTTTTTACTATTATTCACTTATTTTATTTTAGGTGAAGGTTAAAATTTTAACTTAATCACTTTATATCATGCAATCTGAATAATTCTAACTTTTTTCTCGTCTTTACTGTACAATCTCCTTCGCGTGTACTCCATATAGATTTTGTTGCTTTTCGGAGCTTTTTGGTGTAAAAATAACATGAAAAAAGCTCAAAATACAATTTGTAATATAACGATTTTACATGTTTACAGGTTTTAATAGATTTTTTTTTTATTTTAGGTTTCATTTTACTTGTTTACTGTAGGAAATTTAGTGTATCTGTGACCACGAATTACTGTAAAATGTTTTAAGATATTCTAAACTGTATTTCTGGATACTAAAACAAATTCTGAGATATCAAACTTAAAAAAATAAATCACTACTTAAGTACTTAAGTTGAGATAATCGTGTTAGGAAAGCGACTGATTGCAAGTTCAATTACTATCCAGCGGTTCGATTATATTTAAAATGAATTTTATTATCTCTGTTCTGATAAGACACGGTGCGGCGTTGAGTTCCGTCATTCATCACGTAATCATTCAATTTCGGGCGGATTTTCAGCAGAAACAGTTGAAGTAAAGTTGAACAGTATATTAATGGACCTGTTAATACAATTGCGGTGTTAACTGCCTGGTAATATTAATATGTACAACAATTAAAAAAAAAGCTTGAACCATTTCTCTGTAATGAAAACCAATTTACTTATGTATTAAATTATGAATCTCACCATGAGACAATTAAGAGTAGATATCAATCTGGCTCGTTAACTACGCGTTGCCTTAGCAACGTGTCAGTTGGATACTGTACGTTATATATTTTTTTATTAGTTTAGAATATTCTTTTAGCTTTACGCTTTTATCCTGTCAGATAGTAAGTATCTGCTGCGTAAGTAAGTATATACTGCGTACCAGGCTTTGAAAAATTGATTGCGTGACGTTGCGTGTTGAATGACGTAACTCAACGCCGCGCTTTGTCTTAACACAGCGAGTAAATGACAATAATTTAAGTCGTCGACCACGACTAGGACCACAATGTGTTTGTAATATAATAATAATCAGTGTTTAGTAAACTTATATCTATGTATATATGGTACATAAATAGCATTTTTTATAGAAATTTTGTCTGTCTCTTTGTTTCGGCTACTCTCTTGAACCGATTTTGAACGGACTTTTACTAACAGAGCATTATAAAATCTTTCTCTACATAAATTATAACATGACCAAATTTCATACTCTTTCTTCAATTTTTTTAGCTTCACGCTGTTATCCCGCATAGTAGGGTAGACAGAAAGTGCCTAGTGTCAAGGCATTCCGTACTTCGCTTTCCACCGAATTCAAGACATTGCGTGTTGGGTGGTGGAACTCAACGCCGCACTTTGTTTTTGCCAGAGCGAGGAAGTGTAAATAATTTCAATATTATTACTTTCCCGTGTGGGGATCGAACCCACAACCGGTCGCGTTTACAGTCACACGCTGTCCCACTGCGCCACGACCGGCCTCAATTTCTTCTATTTAATTATCGTATAAATGGATAAACAGTTTTTGCTTTACGTCTTAATATATTAAGTATATGCAAATAAATAATATAATAACCAACCACTATAGAAAGATCCACATATAAATGGATCACAAATCACATAAGGGATCAATAATTTCTGGACTTACGATGTCACCGGCCAATTATAATTGAAATGAAACAATCATATCGTTAAAGTGGGATTCAAATGAAATTTCTCATCGAGCTAAATTGCAGTACTATTTAAATGACAATAATGCATTCTAGGTATCTTCAAATGAAAATATATTACTTTAGATATCTAGAAAATATTTTAGTTAAGATATCTTTTCGGCGTTTAGCTCCACCACTCAACACGCAATGTCTCGTATTCGGTGGAAAGCGAAGCACCAAGTGTTTTGACATTAGGTACTTTCTGTCTACCTTGCGATACGGGATAAAAGCGTGAAGCTAAAAAAATATATCTTTTCTATCTTTAAGTGAGCGGCGGAACTCAACGCCGTGTTCTGTTACTACATTAAAGGGAATTGATTTTTTTAAAAATTAGTAATCGCATGATGAATAAATGTATAATTATGGCATTTAATTACAGATACAAACCTTACTTGAAACATAAAACATAATAAAATAAAGATTTCTAGTCGACAACATATATATATATATAATTTAGAAATCGCTAGCGCCATATTATTTTACGTCACTAGCACCTAATACCATCTTAAGTTCACTAAGGCCGATTCATACTATCAGTTAACTCTCCGTATCGGCACAATAGCGTATTAATTACTATTAACACATCCCTGGCAATGTCAGTAATAACACAGTGCTCTCAGTGGTTTAAGTAAAACGATATATTTATATATTGAAATATAATATTTTCTGACTACCCCGCAAGGGATAAAGCGTGAATTTATATGTATATATATATATATATATATATGTATATAGCTTCACGCTTTTATCCCGCACAGCAGGGTAGACACAAAGTACTGTCCCACTGCGCCATGACCGGCTATATATATATATATATATATATATATATATATATATATATAGCGAGCACATCACTAATATACAATATATTTTTGATCTGGAACACGAAAATTTCATACGAATTCCGATCGAATCTCATCAATAATTATGTCCTGTTCAACACTACTTATTTTTTTTTGTGTTTTATTACAAGCACAACTGTATTTATATCGGTATATTTTGTAAATGTTTCCTTGAAGCCATGAAAAATGCAAAAAATGGTCTTTAGAATCAATTTTCTTGTTTACTCTGAATTATGAAAGTGGATATTGACTACCCATTACTTAGATTGTGTAGGGTTGGTCTGTTTATTTTTTTCTTCTGTACGCTTTTTTTAGCTTCACGCTTTTATCCCGCATAACAGGGTAGACAGGAAGTACTTAGTGTCAAGATTCTCCGTATTTCACTTTTCACCGAATTTGGAATATTGTATTGTGTGGTGGAGCTCAACGTCGCATTTTGTCGTACCAGAGGGAGGAAATGATAATAATTTTAGTATAAACATTCCCTCGAATGGGGATTGAACACACAACCCATCGCATTTACAATCAGACGCTGTCCCACTGCGTCACGACTGCTCTCGTACCAGGTTTTCTAAAATACCTTAATGGTTAGTATACTGTTTTATCAATTTTTTTTGTTTTATTATTGTTTTCTAACTTAATATTTCGTAATCATCTATACGTCTGTTCTTATGTGTGATGTGAATCAAGAATGATACTAAATTTATTATATTTCACTATTTTTGAAGTATCATTCCATACTTAGGATTAGAAAACATTTCTTAAATAACGTATAAATATTTGAATACAGCGGGATTCGAACCCACGCCGCTCGGCCAATAAGAAAACGGTTTTCAGGCGCAGGTTCAAATTTTGGTACGTTTTTTAGTAAAAAGATCCATTTATACCATTGTACATTAGATGTGGTCATTGGAAAGCGATAAACAGCGTCTTAAGTATGAATTCTCCGCTAAATATATAACCAGCGAGCTGTCAACCCTATTCCATAAATACGTTTTCTACGAAAATGATACAAAAATCGCGATAACCAAAAAAATTTCAATTAAACGTTGTGTTTTTGGTAATTTATTATTTCACTGTACAATTTTGTATGTACGTGCAATTCACATTTTAAATTGGATTTAATGGGAGTGTAAAAATGATATGGTTCCATCTTTTAATGTAAGACAGATGATTGCAAGTGCTTTTTTTTAATTAATACTTACTATTTATATTTTCTTGCGCAGTGGGACAGCGTCTGACTGTGGACGTGATCGATTGTGGGTTGGTTTCCCATTCTGGGGAATGATTATATTGAAATTACTTTCATTTCCTCACTCTGATAAGACAAACGTGGCGTTGAGTTCCGCCACTCAACACGCCGAATCTTAAGTACGCCGGAAAGAGGAGTACATAGTGTCTTGACACTAGGAGCTTTCTTTCTTTCTTTCTTACCCTCCCATGCGAGATAAAAACGTGAAGTTCCACAATACTGTGGACACAGGTTAATAAGTTTTATTGAATTGATTTTTTTTATTATAATTTTTCTTATACAATTTAAATTGCTTATAAGACTCATAGAATATATATTCATTGAATATAGAGAATATTCAGCCTATTAATTGGCGGAACACAACGCTGCAGTTCATTTTTCCCTAATGAGGTAATGAAAATAATATAATAATAAACGAAAAGGCGTATCTTATGCGATTTTCAACTTTAAGTTAATTTTTTTCAAACAAAAAAAGCTCTGCCGGGATCCGAAAGCTTTTACGTAATCCATACACCAGAATGGGAAACAATATAATTGAGAAATAACAGTTTATAAATGTTTTACCTTTGAAAATGTGATTATCTTTTATTATTTATTAATGTAATATGTATGAAATTTGGAATATTTTAAAAATTTCACCACTTACAATAATTTTAAAAAATTTTTCATTCGGATGTTCTTTTCTATATATATTTAAAATTCTTATACTTTTTTTCTAGAAAATTAAAAAAGATAATAATAATTTTAAAGTGGCGTGAGACGGTGTTTGGCTGTAAACGAGATTTGGGTTCGATTGCCAGTTGAGAACGTTTATATTTAAATAATTGACACTTCTCCACTCTACTAAGATATAAAACGGCGTTGTGTTCCGCCACTCAACAATGTACTTAATTCATTTTAGACTTATTTGTTTTATTTTTTTTCTAATAATTAAATATTAAATTATATTAAAATTCACTGTTTCTTTATATATAATATTTAATACTGATTATTTTTTTAGTGAACTCAGGTGAAACCGTAGTGTATATCTAGTATGTAAGCTCATCTTGTTTACATCGAATCTTCGTCAATTCTCCTATAATTATCTTGATAAGTCACATAAAATATTTTGATTAAAACACCGTTTATAGTGAAGGGTCATAGATTAAAATATTTTTTAAAAGTGGTAGATACATTTTTATATTTTTTGACTTAAGTATATTTTGGCTTTAGTATAAGGGATTAATAAAACACGAATAATATATTTTAATACTTTTAAAATGTTATTACTATAATAAAGTGAGAAAAAATTAAAAAATAGTTTGAAATTTCATATTTTTACTGTCTCTTTTTTAAAAAAACAGCCATCAGTAAGTATTCTCATTTTATACTGTATAAAGTATCTGAGCTTTTCTGATCGAGTTGAGATTAGTATGAATAAAAATGAAACTATTTCCTTGGGCTAACTAAAAGACAGTCACTCAGAACACTTTTTCATAGCAGAGTAGGCGAAGATACCCAATGGTCAAACACTACGTTCCCGTTCTCCGCTTTACGTCCAAATTCTAGACATTACATATTGTGTCACAGAGCTTAACGTCACGCGTTGGACTAAACATATAATAACAGTAATTAACGCTTCCAAAATAAATTTTGTATTGTATTCGAATATCGAATATACAGAAAGACCTTCGTGAAAAAAGAGTACAATATACACTTATTATATTCTATTTTTAATATTTTTAAAGTGTTTTTCATACACTTAGGATAACAAAAGCGCTTTAAAAAACTGATGTAATAAGTTTCTGAGTTCTGTTATCATATATGGCTTTTATATACATCTATCTATTCTACTTCAGTCTAAATTCTATTGCTCGTCACGTCCTAATTTTATTGTTGAATTGTTTCCAATAGGCATGGATTCGAATCTAGTTACCTTCAAATTTTTATTCGGTCACAAAACATGTAATTTTTCCTTATATTTAGCGAAACTCATGCCATTTCTGTATTCTACAAGTCAAGTGTTGACACCCTCGTTTCCTGAATATAAGTAATTATGAATGAATTATTTATAAAGTTAGCAACATTTCAGTTGGAGATTGTTTTTTCCCTCATATGTTCTTATCGATGTACGATACATTCATTTAATTATTGATTATGAACGTAGAGTATGAATTTTTACACTTTATTGCGTCGAAATTATTAAAATACCCCCACAAAGTATGTAAATTATTACCTTATGAAATTTTCTCACTTGCTTAATTTCGACAAAAGTTGCAATTTGTGATGAAGATGTAATTGTAGATTGTAAGAAACAATGATTTTTGTTTTGATGCCAACTTACGTATGATTATAGTAAGAAGAGGTCTTGTTGACACGTAGAATACAGGTAGCCATAGCAACGTGTATATCACTTTTCCTGAGTAAAGTGTGTAGTGAAGTTTTTCAGCAGCAGGGTACACAGAAAAAACTTAATGTCAAGACACTCCGTACTTTGCTTTCCACCAAATTTGAGACATTGCGAGTTGAGTGGTGGAACTCAATGCCACACTTTCTTTTACCAGAGGGAGCAAGTGAAAATATTTAAATTTAATCACTTTCCCGAGTGGGAATCGAACCCTCAATTGATCGCGTTTCAGTAAAACGCTTACCCACTGTGCCACGGCCGGCCTCAATTTCATTAATTAATGTGTATAAAAATCTTTGGATCTGTTTTTAGAATAAATATACAGACGGAATATGAAATTTGGGACTTAAAATTTATATATAGGAGAAGTCAATATATTTTAATTATTAAATATACATGTATAAGCCGGCTGG
Source organism: Dryadula phaetusa (assembly GCA_032432895.1). Classification (NCBI taxonomy): domain Eukaryota; kingdom Metazoa; phylum Arthropoda; class Insecta; order Lepidoptera; family Nymphalidae; genus Dryadula; species Dryadula phaetusa. The sequence goes on from JAOYRS010000034.1 coordinate 1,086,130, forward strand.
GCATGTCAGATTGTAAAAGCGATAGGCTGAAGATTCGATTCTTACTCGGAGACTTCATTTCCTTGTCCCGGTAAGACAAAGCACGGAGTTGATGTCCGCAATCAATTTAACACGCAATATCTCGAATTCGATGGAAAGCATGCCTTGAAACTAGGTATTAAGATGTACCTAGTTACAACAAGTCTACCCTGCTATGCGGGATTAAAAGCGTGAAGTTAAAAATTTATGTATTAAATAAACAATACTTATTATTATATCTTAATATACACTTTTGTACAAAGTGACATACACGTTGCTAGGCAACGCGTGTTTACGTATACAAATATTCACAAATTAGTATATAGCTAATAGCTCAAACCATACAAATGACTTAAAAAAACCATAGATCTTGTTATATGTATGTAAGTAATAATTAAAAGTAAAATATAAGTATTAAATATGATTAAAACCGGGCGCATGTCGTCACGTACACGACGCTTATTTATAATAATATCAAATTACAATTTATTACTTTGTCCGTCCGTGTTACAAGGGGCATGTTCCCATTTGGTTAGACGACACGAATGGTTCTGTAGTTAGTGGGTTTTTTAGGGTTCTTCAAGTGAAATATTGAATGATTGAATGTGAGTGAATATAGTGCTACGACACTCCATTATTTGGTTTAAAATATATTTATGGGATAGTAAAGATTCATTTGCGGAACAGAACGCCGCGCTTTGTGTATTCAATATGAGATTTTTTTTTGTCGTATTTTTATGCATAGCCAGAAAATAACAGCAAAAATAATCTAGTATAAAACACTCAATTTTGTATTCTTTTCGAGAACATGTTGTCAATCGGCGAAATCTTTTCATTCAAAGTATATGAAAATAGATTTTTAATTAAATAATTTGTTGAATGGGAATCGAACCCCATCTACTGCGTACTACTCTCTTTTTTTAGCTTCACGCTTTTATCTCACCTAGCAGGGTAGACAGAAAGTACCTAGTATCAAGATACTCCGTACTTCGCTTTCCACCGAATTTGAGACATTGCGTGTTGAGTGGTGAAAGTTAACGCCGCACTTTTTCTTACCAGAGCGAAGAAGTGAAAATAATTTAAATATAATTACTCCCCAGAGTGGGAATCGAACCCACAACCGATCACGTTACAGCCAAACGCTGTCCCACAGCGACACGACCGGCGTTGTACTACTCTTTTTACTCTGATATAGCGTTTTTTTGTTATCTTAAACTACCTTAAGCCTGTTGTCGATATACCTATGTTAAGATGTAACATAATAAACAAAAATATAACGAATAACTAATCTAACCTTCACATTAGTCTAAGAAGTGCTTTCTATTAGATATTATGTATTATGTATATACATTATCTCGGAGACGTAAGTGATTTGTCACTTTGTGATCATATACAGCAAAATTTTTTTTTCATACATTCAAAAACTTGTAACTGTATCTGGCTGTATACGTAGATTATGAGTTCGATGCCTGATTTGACAATTAAAATATTTAATATATTTTTTAATTTTCCACTGCTAAGTAATACTTAATTACAATTTCTCTGACTACCCTACTATATATATATAAAGAAATAAAAAAAAGCAAAAAAAAAATCAATCAATCAGAATTTAAACCTATACATTTTGAGTGTATTTATTTAATACATTCTAACCACTAAACCATTGGGTACAGCTCCTTATAATAACCGATATCCTAATGTGTCAATGAAGCAACGCTACTGTTATCTTCCAGAGTTATTATACTAACAGCTGAGGTGAGAGTAATATATATAAATTGCAAGATAAATACAGGCAGGACTAATTTCGATCGGTGTGTTTTATGACGCTGATAGCGGGTTCATTTTATTTGAATACATAAATTCTGTTAAAATTTAATTCAAAGGTGTTTTTAGTGATTCTTTTTTTTATGTTTAAATAACTTCTGTATTTTGTACGAACTATATATATGTGTTTAAGCTATTAAGATATAAAAAATGCAGCTTCACGCTATTCCCTTAGAAATGTAGTAGAGTTGCTAGAGCCGAATTTATTTCGTTACGTGATGCGTGGCGTAACTCAACGCTGTGGTTTGTTTTACTAAAGTGAAGAAATGAAAATTAAAATATAATGACTTACCCGAGTGGGAATGGAACCTATAGTTATCGTTTTATATGATCAAACGCTGTATTTTATACCCACCACATAAAATTAAGAATTTTAATGTAGCTAAGTTTAAATTTGAATCATGTGAAATATTATAAATAACTTAATATTAACCTAACAATAAGACAAGGCCTGTTGTGGCGCAGTGGGGTTACATCTGACTGTAAACTCGACTGCTTGTGGGTTCCTTTTCCTCTTAGGGATTGATTATATTCAATTTTTTTCAAGTCAAAACGCAGCGTTGAGCTTCGCCACTTAAAACGCAATGCCTATAATACGGAAGACAGAATACGGAGTGTATTGACACTAGGTACGACTTGTCTACCCCGCTGTGCAAGATAAAAGCGTGATGCTAAAAAAAACTAAAAATAATCCTTTCCTATTTAAATATGAATCCCTTATTTAAAGATATTTAAAGATGAATCCCTTATTTACTTACCAGGCCAGAAAACGCAACGAGTTTTTCAAATATCCTCAAGTAGGAATCGAACTTACAACCTTTGAATATAAAGGAAGAATTCTCACCTGCACTTTAACGTCGTACTAATGTAAGATAGCATGTAAACCAATATAAGGGAGCGTGAGATAACGTGTAAAGTCGCGGGAATACTATTAGACGAGTAATAACTAAAGCAATTGCTTCACTCATAAATTATTATTGTCATAGAATAGCAAAGTAAAAAGAGAAATGCTGCCACTAAGAACAAAAAAATAAATAATTAGTTGTACCTTACGATTTGTATTGTGGAGAAACCGGTGAACGACACACTGTTCCACATACCAGCAAATAGTCGAAGTGAACCTAATGTCTAAGCACTCCATTCTCCACTTATAGCTAAAAATCTATTGAATATAGAGCGAAACTTAACGCCGGAATATACTTAAACTAGAGAAAATAACATAATTTAATGTCTCTCTCGAGTTTGCAGTGCGTCTTTGGCAAGATTCTAATTATGATGTTGAGCAAAACTCAACGCCGGCCTTTGCTCAAAGTAGAGATATTATTGTAATCCTTCCCATGAGAGCAGATTCTAAAACCGATCGCTTTTATTATCAAGTGCTGTCTCACAGCTATGCTATTTTATGCCTAACAGTGCGTCTGTCCTTCACTTAATCTTTGGCAAGATTATTATTATATGCACAAATTGATTCTTGCATCCGTGTTATTGATATTCAGGTGGGAGGTGCCAATTTATTCACTTCTAATTGGAAGTAAATAACTTCTACAGGTCCAGAAACATGACCTAGGCTTATATCTCATTTTATATATATTTTTATTGCCTCACGATATATCCCGTATAACAGGGTAGTCAAAGTGAACTTTGTGTGAAAACATTTCAATTGTGTTGTGTGGCGGAACACAACGCCGCGTTCTGTCGTAACAAAGTGGAGAAATAAAAATTGATTTCAATATATTTTTTTATTCACATTTATATTCTTTGTTTTTATATTGTAAAGTTTTTTCAAATTCTTTTAATTGTTTTACTTTAATAAGACAGAACGTAGTGACAAAATCATCTCTAATTAATTACTTGTTAAATAAGGTAAAATTGATATAAAAACGCAATGTCTCGATTACGTGCGGAAATAAGTCAACGGAGTGTCTTGACATTACTTTGAAGCTTATAAAGAAAGAAATAAAAAACAGAATAACACATGAGTACAAAAGTATAGCTAATATATTATTTTAAAAAAATCTCAATTCACTTTGAATATTTATTTAAAATTATAAAAAAAACCGTAGGCGCGTTTTATTATATAACTTGATATTAATTTTTCAACTCGTGATCGCCCAGAGGTAGAGTTGGAACACCTAATTAATTATTTATTGGGCCACTTTGGAAAATCTAATTTTTCACAATCGATACATTATGCTTGGAGATTATTGAATATGTCGATACGTAAATTATGTTTATAATTTGTACATATATATGTTTAGTTAATTTATGGTTATAATTGATTTTATAGAAAATCATTTTGTATAGAACACTTTATTTTTGAAATTTCTAATATTGTTTTCTTATTTCTAGTAAGACAATGATCGAAAACAGACAATATGCGGCGTTGAATTCCGCTAGCAACACGCACTGTTTCTAATTCGGACGAACAGCGAAGCACAAAGTGTCTGTTACAAGTGATAATATTTACACTTATAAATGGAGGAATTCCAAAACAATAACATTTATATTACCTATTAAAGTAAACAGCTTCCTTTTACAATACATAGTTTGATCAATCAGCCGTTTGAAGTCAGTCAGCGGTCGTAGATACAAATCGCAGGTGAAATACAAGTGCATGCCATGAATGAGTGGTAAATGAAAATATTTCACACCACTATGTTCTTGAAAAAGTTTCACCTTGTGTCATAATGATGAATTATATTGAATTATTGATATGTAACCCAATTTATAAGAAATAGCGATTTAGTTGTTTTTTAAAATATAAAAATTTGAAATAAATGTAGCTTTATACTTTAAGGAGATAATCTACTGTATATATATTCCATTTTATGATTTTTTCTTGAATAGAGCAAATTGGAAGTTTAGGGAAGAAACGTTAAAAGAAACGTCACTGTGTAGCTTAGTGCTACACCGTGACTTAACAGAGTCAAAAATAAATATATATATATATATATATATATATATATATTATATATATATATATATATATATATATATATATATATATATATACATATATATATATTTGAAAAATGAAAAAAAAATATAAATTCTCGTCCTTAATCTTCTTCAACCGCGATAGCCTCATTTGAAATGTTTCAATTTCATAATTGTGAGGAGATCAATGTATTGTTGAATACCAAACTATACGCGATTAATTCGTTAAATCAAAGTAATTTCATTTTAAATATGTAAAAATTGCAAATATCAAAGATCTTATAAAGTTGAAATATAGACAAAAGCTACTCAATATACAGTAGCAAGTAGTTATTTTCAGATTTGAATTATATTTTTATCTTAGATAATAATACACTAAGTTACACGCCATCATTTTATCACTTGCACCACACAACACAGCCCTTAAATCAATGGCATACCAGTTAAGAATACTTTTTCTGTTACTTCGCCTAGAACTCGTTACCACAAAAACATTTCTAATTAAAAAGATACAGTGTTACATTACAAGATGAAGTTGAAGTGATATTCGATTCATAAGTCACGTACACTCTATTCTAGTTATTTATTTTACTACGTTGTGTGTAGTTAACTATGGACGTTATCGTTCTTATTTTTTCTAGTTTTAACCGTTTGAATGGTAATATGTATTATTTTAGGTAGCATTTTCTAACATTTTGTTCAGAAATGTCAATAAATACATATTTTGATATTTTAATCAAATTTTTTATTGTTTTAATAATATAATTTCAGTAATATTATATTTATACATTATATTATATTATATTAGTTAGTAATATAATTGATTATTACTCTTTATTATATATTTAGCCTCTCTTGTGTATTTTAGAGAACTGAAAAAAATTAAGAAGAAATTTCGAGGTATTACGTTGTTTTACTTTAAGAAATTTTACAATCGCCCAATCGAACATAAGTTAACTTCAATTATAACTAAAACCAACAGAATACTATATAACCAGTGAAACCATCTTAACTATACAGACAATAGTAAAATACCTTAGTAACTAACGCCATGAACTTCACGCTATCTAGAACTATAAAAGTCAATTTATCTCAACATTTCTATACATGGAACGTATTAAATCAATTTGTTAGTATTTTTATAATTAAACGGTATGTATCTTTCATGTTACTTAGATTATTACCTCAGATCTAATGTTAGGCCATAAAATTATGAGTGAAATAAAAAAATTGAAAATATATACTATTAATTTTCTAAGATTTTATTAGTATTGGGTTACGTGTATTGAAAACAATATTTTGTTGGGTTTGCACATCTCCTTTATAAAGTTAGCTAAACAAAGAGAACTTAGTGTTACGACAATGTTAATCATTTTTGAGTTATATTGGGGACATTGCGTCTTATTTGGCGTAACTTAACGCCATTCAATATCTTGCCAGAGAGATAGCAATATAAAAAAAATATTTATTCTTATATTAAATAAGAAATCGATAGAGAAATTTAAATATAAGTTTAGAAAAAAAAATCTCTTTAAATTTTAATTTAACATAAACCAATAATGATTGCGCAAAAGATACATGTGGAAATAGGAACAATGGATGGATATTTGTGTATCTTTCAAGCAAAAACTACTAAACAGATTTATAAGAAAATTTACAGTAATATAACTGATACACTAAAATAAGATATAGGCTATAATTTATAAAGCTTGTAAAGATGAATGAAGAATAAAGTACTCAAAAACATTTTTGAAAAAACGTATAAAAATCTGAACGCAGTGGGATTTGAACCTGCGGTATCCATGAGGCGCGTAGTGCAATTTTGGTTTATATATATTTATATTCTATACTAACTTATGTTCGATTTCTCGATAGTAAAATTTCTTAAAATAAAACAACGTACATTATTTCTTACGTAATATTAATAATTTCAAAGTATGTAAGTTCTTTCAATAAAACAGGCCGATCGTGGAGCAGTGGGTTGTGGGTTCGATTCTCACTCAGGGAAGTAATTATATTTAAATTATTTTCACTTCCTCGCTCTTTTAAGGATTAACAATACGTACTCTTTGTCTACCCTGCTATGGGGGATAAAATGCGTGAAGCTAAAAAAACTACGTAGTGTCTTAACACTTCTTTTTCCTTTTTCTTTAGTTCTGCGCAATATGCAAGAAGACAATAGTAAAGTATTGTTCAGGAAAATAATGGCAAATTCGAATCCACTACCTTCATTCAATTTGCAAGGCTTTTAAGCCCGCTTGTAAGCTCCATATACATAACATAAAAAATATATTGACATCATAAAAAAATAACAACGAAGGGCGATGAAATTCTCAATATCGTAAATCACGTAATACGTACAAAATACATTACTCATATATATTTACGATTATTTAATTGGTATCTTATGTCCAAGATATTAATTACAATTTATAACCGTTTACTTCAAAGCCGGTTATGTGTAAACAAAATAAACACATAAATTATAATATATGATTAAAAGTATGATAGTTCTATGATTTATTCTAGATGCAAGCTGTTTTATTGATTATTTTCAATATATTTCATTTCTTCTTACTATAATAATATACTCACAGAGCACTGTATTAGATGCATAGCGTATTAGGTGGCGTAACTAAACGCAGCTCAATATGCAATATCTTAAAGTGAATCCACTCAAAACGGTTTGGCATTCTATATAATCATGAAAATGAGTATAGAGAAGCACCTTCAGACTTGCGAGTTTGTGAGTCAAGTGTGGGCTTAAAGGGCCCCTTTAAAATACACAATAATGATTGTCGACGTTCTCTCTTTACTCTACTCTTTTTCCATATGAGAGGACGGGGTAGACTACAATTCTCCTCCGCTGTTGGTAAGACAGCTATCTCTATTCCCACTCATCTTTTCCGTCAAAGTGTAGTGGTTCCGGTTCAAGTTGCCAAGGCCAGTACACTATTTCCTTTTAACTTCCATCCCAAGGCCGGCTTCCTCTACTCCACACCCAGTACTCCAATGTTATGGATGTCCATGCGCAAAGGAGACCACTTACTATGAGGTGGCCCTTCTGCTTGTTTGCCTTCTTTTCTATATAAAAAAGATTAAAATAAAAAAAAACACTAATAGGGGCAAATCATATATTGGTTACAACTATACGGTTTACACTTTATCCTGAACCACAAACCAGTGAGAGGTAACGTAGTTGATTGCATTCTTCCAAAACTAACTCGGCGTTAACTTTTGCAATCAACCTGCAATGTCTCTACCATTGCATGTTGAGTGCTAAACACAACTCTGCGCTTTGTCTCATCTGTGTCTTAGTGTTTCACTATGTGCCTGAGTGGACACCGCGTTGGCCTCAATTATAATGATGTCATGTTAATGTATATAAAAAAGTAACTAATGCCCTTTAAGTAAATAATTTATATCATTAAGCAAGCGTAGATCAATCCACATTAATATATATGGGAGACAGTTAAATTGTTTACTTGTATTTCGCTTTCTTTAACTACCAGTCTATATAAGAATATCTTATAACGTTATTTTGACCTATTTCTACTCACCTGTTTTGTTTGAAAAATTTCTCAAGTGTCCATAATATTTTTTTATACTTTATCCCGTATATCAGGGTAATCAGAGACAACCTAGTGTCAAGACACTTCGTTAACTGCTTTTGCGCCCGAAATCGAGACATTATGTGTTGAGTGGCGAACACAACGACGTGCCTTATCTTATCAGATCGGAATATGATAAATTTTAATTATAATCATTCTTTTGAATGGAAATCGAACCTATAATCTATCGCGTTTACAGTGAGACGGTGTTCCATTGCGCCACGATGGTCGTACCAAAGTACTAGAAGTATAGTAAGATAGGAAGCATAGTACATGGTACATATACAAGTAAAGCTAATAAATACGTTTTAAAAACAATTTTAAATTACATTCTGTCAATGGAAAACCTGCTTTAACTTTTAATCTAGTTTCAAGAGCTTACCGAATTTGAGACATCCTGTGTTAAGTGGCGAGCTCAATGCTCTGCTTTATTAAGATAATCTGATAAGCCAGAATGGAGATATTAAAATAAGCCTTCAATATTGTATAATAAATACAATACTCAAGCGAAATTAATGGGCCTATTAGTATTCTTTTTAATCATGAGGCTATCGTGACGCAATGGGTATCTAAGGTAAAAGCGGCGTCTAGTTCCGCACTCAATACGCAGCTTTTCGAATTCCTACAGAAAGTGGACAGCGAAGTATGTATACAATACGTAGCTGCTATGCAGGATAAAAGCGAAAAGCTAAAAGAACATAAGGAAATAACAACATCTATATCACAAACCGAAATTAAATTTTAATTATATTAATTAAACACAAATTGACATAAAAAATGACAACCTTTTAATTGAAAAAAAAAACCATATCATAGACATTTAATAAGAGAAGCTTTAATTAAACAACACATCCGCAGTCCAATAACCGACCAACTCATTTTGTTTCCAATTTGGCGAATGTCAATTGGTACTATAATAAAATCATTTTGAAACGGTCCCAATAAACACTTTATCATTGATTTTAATACGTTTTTTTTTGTATGGAAACGCCATTTTAGGAGCAATCATTGTACCTGTCAATATATTCCATTACATCGATGTGTACGATTGGGGTAAACTTTTGAAAAAGGTACGCAGTGAAGTTAATTAGTGTTAAAGTGATGTTTTTTTTCGTATTAAACACATGTATTTGCTTGTATCCGTTTAATGTCTGTTAAGTGCTAATTAACGTCTCTAGTACGGCTTATAAGGCTTACTGTTTTATTCACGCTTTTATTTCGTATAGCGGGGTAGACGGAAAGTATCTAGTGTCAAGACACTCTGTACTTCGCTTTCCACTAACTTCGAGAGATAGCGTGTTGAGTGGTGGAACTCAACGCCGCACTATGTCTTACCACAGCGAGGATATGGTCGTATTTAATGTTATAATAAATGCAGAAAGGCATTTTTTTATAATAAAATAAAAAAATACGTTGAGGCTACTTGGGGCGCAGTGAGACTGCGTCTGAATGTAGACTCGATCGGTTGTGGGTTCGATGTCTACTCGGGAGAGTTATTATACTTAAATTGATTTCACTTCCGGCTCACGTAAGACAAAGTACGGAATTGAGTACCGTCACTCAACACGCAATGGCTATAATTCGACGGAAAGCGAAGTATAGAGTGTCTTGACACTATGTACTTTCTGTATACCCTACTATACGGGATAAAAAGCTTGAAGCTAAAAGAATACTTCAGTATTAAAGTTTTAAATAAACAAAATATAACTTTTCGTTAGAATTAATTATTTACATTTTAATATTTTTAATCGTTAATTATTCAAAGAATTCTTATAATACCATCTTTATTTTGGTATTGGGTTTATCACATCAGTATGAAATTATAGCTTCCACCTCAACAGCCCAGAGGGTGGTCAGCTTGGGGAAGCTGATCGTCTAGTCTTTTTTGGGTTTCCACCTATTTTAGTAACGTATATGAATGAATTAGTGTATTTTAATTATTTTTAGTTAGTTAGTCAGGGAGAACTTAGTGTCAAGACAGTAAATAATGCTATTGGCCCTACTGGCCTTGACAGCGTCACCGGGTTTCGATCGGAAGGGGGCAAGCTGGAAGAACCCTAACTTTAGTGTGGAGATCTCGAGAGGAAATCGTTAACGAGTGAGGCATGAACCCCGGCTTGTGTATATCGTTTGTAATGGGGTCCTTGGCATCGGGGGGTTAGAGAACGGAGTGTCTTGTCACTAAGTACTCTCTCACTACCTTGCTATTTAAAAGGTTACGTGGTTTCTTTATTGATACATACATTAATGTATTATATTATATATTATATATGTATATAATTTATTGTATTTTTTACGATTCGACATCGCGATTTTTATAACTTCAAACATTTATGTAACTGTTACGGTTATTCGAATCGAAAGTGATGATTTTATTATGTTTTTATAAAGTTTTATAGCATTTTAATGGTATACAATAAAAACACCTTTCACACTTAGTGCTCTTTAAATGGCTTATAAGTTAGCAATAATGTACGTGAAAAGAGGTCCTTTTTTTATTTGCAAATTATTTATTAATATAATGACTAAATCGTGTTTAAATGTGCTCCGTTGAGTCCCGAATTCGGTGGAAAGAGAAGTACGGAATGTCTGGACACTAGGTACTTTCTGTCTACCCTGCTATACGGGATAAAAAGCGTGAAGCTAAAAAAAAAAGAAAAAAACAACTATAAAATTGCACAAATGACAAAGAATGCAAATATGCAGCCCAGCTATTTCAAGCCCATTCATCTTGGAAGCAACTAGCCTGAGCAGGACTATGTTCACCCAAACGACTTGGAAGATAATATCGCCGCTTTACTTAGGACATGCCGACTACAATCTGCCAACTCTATATACTTATATACGTGATTTATTAAATATATTAACGAAATCTTATTGTACAGTCTAATAGTAATTCAGTTATGTTTAAGAAAACTTTTTGAACCTTGTCTGCGGGATGTGGGTTCGAATCCTGGTAAGTTATAGGGAACTTTTGTATTAACAAAATTAGATGCTACTTTTTTTCTTTATAATTTTTTCACGCGTTTCACATGGCATGGTAGATAGGATGTATCCTTAAGTCAAGACGTAGAAGAAATCAAGTCGTTGCGTGTTGAATGACGGAATACAACGCCGCGCGTTTGCCTTACCAGCGCGAGAAAGTCAAAATAATTTAAATATAACCATTCCCCTGAGTGGGATTGAACTTACAACGATTGCATTTACAATCAGACACTGTCCTACTGCGCTATAGCCACCTTTTATGAGTCCTTCGTTTCGTGTTGGCGCTGTGAACGCGATTGGTAGTAAGTTCGATTCTCACTCCTTAGAAAGATTATATTTAAATTGTTTTCTTTTGTAAGCACTGACAAAGCGTGGCGTAAAGTTCCGCTAGTCTCACAACTTTTCGATTTTGGACGGAGAGTTAACAGAATGTCTAAAAACTAGAGTATACCCTACTACGCGGTAATTAATGTGAAATTGAAACATTCAGTTCTATTCTGCGTATTGAGTGTAACCCAACGCTTCTCTTCCTGCTTATTATAAGGAAATCAAACTCCCCTGAATAGGAACGAACCCGCAACCAACGCACGTAGTTAAATTACGCACCAACAGTACCTCTATATATCTAATGATACATAACTATATATACATTATGAACTTGCAGGATATCAGTGGCGCGTTTCACCATCCACTATTCAAAGTTGAAATCTTTATAAGCGGATCAATAAAACCATACAAGAATTTACTTCTTGCTTGCAATTCCAATTTTACAGTATTTGATTTGAATGAATTTCTCCCATCTCATTGGAATTGAATCGGCGTTTAAGATTTAAGTTTCTTATTTATTATCTGTGAAGATATCTAATCCAAAAAGGGGCTGGTTTTTTTTTACAATTCACCCATATATCGGTTATTTGCTCTGTTGAATTATGTATACATTACCTGTAAGGCGTAGTTACGCTGAGCTTACTTAGAAATTAGCTTTTTGCTGCCATCTATGATATGTATTGAGTGGTATTTGTTTTTGTACGTACAATGTCGGATTTTTGTTGTTTTATTAAACAGTTTCATGCTTTTTCTAGGATAGTGCGAGTACAAATGCCAGGGTCAAGTTACTTGGTTCACCTTTTTCTGTCGAGATATTGCGTGTTGGGTGGCGCATCTCGACACCGCGTTCGTCTTACCAGAGCTTGGAAATGGAATTAATATGTAAGTTTATTCATTTTTGGAATAGGAATTAAATATAAATTTAGTGGTATTTACATTTAAATTTAGATTTTTAAATTGGAAAAAATATAATCGTATAAATTTTTGCAAATCGTTTCAAAGTAAGACTTAGGATAGTTTCATACTGTTAGGCTTCTAACTAATCTCGCGGATTCACGCTTTATCCCGCATAGCAGGATACTTATAGACAACCTAGTGTCAAGACAATCCGTTGACTACTTTCCAACGGAAATCGAGATATTAGTTTGAATTCTTAAATTATTACAATATGTATATATTACCCATAAAGAAACATTTAAGTATGCAAATATATATATACAAATATACATACAAACACATAAATATATTAATGTCCATGAATGAATATTTTTGGACCTATTTAATTGCTACTATGCTATTGAAAACGCTTTAGTTTTGTTTGGACTAAGTTATAACTTGTAGCGATAAGTGAAACAATGACCGTTCTATTTCAATAGAAAAATCCATTCTTTTTCTTGATATCAGAGATACATTTTAAATTATTTTATTAGTCTTTGCAGTCATAAGGTAATCACTGAAAATATTATGTTAAACTCAAATCCGGACACAGGAGCTAATTTTTAAAATAATTAGGTCGAAAGAAGTGGATTGAAATGAGGTTTTCAGACTGTTTAACATTGATACATAATCATACTACACTAAATAATATAATAAATAAAATAATATACGATAAAATAATATCACGCATAGTAGAGTAATCAAAGATAACCTAATGTCAAGACACTCCGTTGATTGTATTCCACCTGTAAGCGAGATAATATGTGTGAAGAGAAGTGCAAATAAATTTAAAATATAATAATTCCTCCGGTTGGGAATTGAACCCAAAACCAATCGTGATTACAGTCAGGCGTTCGTCTCATTACACCATGTTGGCCTAATTAATACATATAATGTAAATCATGTTTCTCGGTTTGTTGTAATAAACTTTACGTATGCCAATTTTATATTCGAAATCGTATAGCGGTGTAATGGGACAGTGTTTTTAAACAATGATAATATTTAAAATATATTTTTATCCATACGCCAGAATATCACATTTAAAATATTTTTCTAATTCTACGTCACCGCTCAGCACGCAATGTTTTGTTTTTGATGTAAAAATAATAATATATATATATATATATATATATATATATATGTAAAAATAATAATATATATATTTTTTCAAAAGCCATAAGCCATTTTTATAGTCAACGTGAAATATTTTGGCAAAATGAAATAAATAAATTAACAAATCCGCCACATCTCTCCTCTTAACCCACATTACCTCTAGATAACTTGACAGGGAAATTGCTAAACTGTAGCGTCAGCATAGTTCAATTGATTTATATACAGTACCATTGATTTACTATCTGCCTTATACTGTATCATTAAAACATTTCAAACATATTATGTGCTTATTTAAAATAAAATACTGGTACATTAAGTTAAATTCAAAAGGGATTCGAGATAAGTTATTTATGTGAATTTTTCAAATTGTAAATTACAATTGTTGCGTTGAAATATGTAAATTGTGCTAAAAATACAAACACACACACACATACACACACACACACACACACACACACACACACACACACACACACATATATATATATATATATATATATATATATATATATACATACATATATTTTCTTAGAAGCCTCGTGGTAAACGTGGGTTCGATTTCTATTAGGAATATAATTATTTTTGTGTCTGCTCAGGTGAGACTTATAACGGCGTTGAGTTCCACGTGTTTGTTATACAAATACTATGTATTATTTGTGACGGAATATTTTTTACATAAATATGTTTTTACTATATTTTTTTTATGTACACAAGTACATACTACACTGATTGTAATTGGTGAGGTCTTACGTTTTGCTTTTATTACAGCAAAAAGTATTTATAATAAAATTCCATACTGAGTTTCTTTTAAATCATTTTAATTGACTAGTAATTAAATTACTTTTACTTAATACAAGTAAGTTTTTGTCCTGAAGAATATATATATATATATATATATATATATATATATATATATATATATATATATATATATAGAGAGAGAGAGAGAGAGAGAGAGAGAGAGAGAGAGAGAGAATATATACTGTTTAAGTTAATATGGAGATGAAGTAGAAAAGATGATCTCCTTTTGATTATAATTTATCACAAACATGTTAAAGTAATAAAATAAATATTACACACACTGCCCACGTGTTTGAGATAGACTTTTATGTAAAACACATTATAACTTGTGATTTTTTTTTTACACACTTTAATCTCATTTAACGTTGAAAAATAAGTAACATAGGCCGATCGAAGCGCAGTGGGACAGCGCCTGACCGTAAACACGATCGGTTATGTGTTCGATCCCAACTCGGTGGAGTAATTATATTTAAAATTATTTTCACTACCTCGCTCTGGTAAGACAAAGTCGGGCGTTGAGTTCCACCACTCAACACACAGTGTCGCGAATTCGGTAGAAAGCGAAGTACGGAGTGAATTGACACTAAGCACTTTCCGTCTACCCTGCTATATATAAAAGGAATATTTCACTAATATGGACCAAATTAATTATCCACATCTACGATCAATTTACGTAATCTCTGATATTTTATGTTTGCACCATTCGCTAATAGGTATATCGCTCACAATAGCAAAGCAAAGACAGGTAAGTTTAAAGGTTATCTCTTCGGATGCGCCTACTTTCACCTTACGGGCCAGTTTAATGACAATGTTCAAATAAACATACGTACGTGGGATTTTCAACTTTAAGGACATACACATATGACAGTTAAAGATGTAAATATAATGTTGTAATTGTATTTCTACTTTATGATGTTCCAGTGTAGCGATGATTATTTTGTAATAAGACGATAAAGTCAACGCGTTTCGTTGTAAAATGTGAAAAGGTTCACGTTGGAACCAGTTCCAATTTCTATGGATATGTTGTAAATGAATGAATATTGTTTAGCTTTTGGTTGTATTATTATTTTTTATAAAAAAAAATAACCAAATTATTACTATTACTCGAAATTTTATATAAAACAAGTAGTAGGATTGTGGGTTCGATCCCCACTCGGGGGAGGGATTATATTTAAATTATTTTCACGTCCTCGTTCTGGTAAAGGCAAAGAGCGGCGTTGAGTTCTATCACTTAACACGTAATGTCACGAATTCGGCGGAAAGCAAATATGGAGTGTGTTGACACTAGGTACTTTCTGTTTACGATAAAAGCGTGACAGCTAAAAAATAATAGTAGGATTTGAATCGGTGCTTTTTAGATGCAGTCCAATTAGTCTTTAGTGCATTGAGCTATACGATGTGATCGTGCCACGGTGATATTTTTATTTACTTTTTACAATTTTCTTATTATTTATTCATTTTTAATGAAAAACCATAGCGTTTTTGAACTCAGCTATGTAAAAAAAACACTATTAAAACAATGAAAATAATAGTCAGTGTTGAGATCAGAAAGCTGGGAAATTTGTATGTAAGTCTTCTGGGGAATTTGTACGTAAGTCATGTTAGTTGAAATAACAAGAAAGTATATTAAACAAGTATAAAACAATACAGGTTATCGTGATTTATAGAACCAGTGATTATATAAAAGGTTACTCGTTGTTGATTACAGGTTCAATTCCGACTAAGAGGAAACAATATATTTAGACTATTTTAATTTATCACGCTGGTCCGGCGTTGAGTTCTGTTTTTGGAAAATTAGACGGCAATTGAGGAATGGAGTTCTTTGATACTAGAGTTCAATCTCCTATATTTATCTTGCTATAAGCTTGCATATAATAAAATTTAATAAATTAACAATAACTGCTAAAATATATTAAAATATTAATAGTTATTTCTTAAAGAACAGCAATAAATATGGCCATATAAAAACATTGATAATTTCATAGGTTACTTAGCTAAAATGATTTGTTCCTTAATATTTTACATTTAACTTAATAATATAAATAATTAGGCCGGTCGTGGTGGAGTGACAGCGTCCTTCTGTTAACATGATCGGTTGTGGGTTCAATTTCCATTTGATGAGCGATAGTATTTTATTTATTTGCACTCCCTAGCTCTGGTAAAGACAAAATGCGGCGTTGAGTTTAGCCACTCGCGTCTCAAATTCAGCAGAAAGCAAACTATGGAGTGTCTTGACACTGTGTGCTTTCTGTCTACTCTAATACGTAGGATAAAAAGCGTGAAGCTATAAAAGCTAAGATTATGAATTGATGCGGTGGCAAGAAATTATACTCAAGTACTTTAACTCACATCCGGCCAATATGAAAAGTGAAACGGTCGCTGAACGATCCAGAAGAAATGCTTCTACCCGATATGCAATCGTAAATAACAAATTTATCGCGCACCGCAAAGAATCCAAACCCGTCAGGATTGTTAAATAATGACCGGTAATTAAATCTTTTTGGGGCTTCTGTTCGAATCGCATTCCGTCCACTTGTTGCTTTGTAAGGCACTATTTAGCCTTATTTAAATTAGGCTGATTACGATCTAAGACAGGAGAAACTGAGAACATATATTCGTCGTTCGTCAATTTGTTTTTAATTCGTGTTTCAATTTACAATTGTGTTTGTTGTGTCTTCGAAATTGCTTGGCAGACATGTTATGTTTGAATATTTCTTTTTTTTTAAGATTGGTAACGTCATAACAGCGTTTAGTTACGTCATAATAACAGGTATATCTATAAAACGTTGGGAATATAACGTTTTCTCCCTAACACGCGAGATCATGATAATTTATTACTTTTTCTAGAAAAATATTTTTATTTCATACGTATCTACCTATATATAAACTGGCTATCAGTAATTTCTAAAAGGTCCACAATAAAAATATAATACGTACAATTTATATATACAAATATGCACTTGGACGACATTTCGTATTTCGTTAAAATAGTTTCTCCGAGACATCTTTAAAATTTTATCACCAAAAAAAAAAATTGCATTCATTATTTAAAGGCCGATTTCCTGATGTCGTTTAAACAGTAATTAAAATTTAAATGAGATAAATATTTTATACATTATGTATTATAGGTATACAATCGGTCTTCGGTTAGTTGATAAATGGAACAATGTTTATTGGGTTTAAAATATCACAAAATGCTCATATCAAATCAAAATATTCTTTATTTAACTGTTTGAAAACTTGGCTTTCACAAACACTTTCATTGATTGACATCAACCACAAGTGTCAGTATTGTCAGTCCTGCCTACCACCGGGAAGCCACCATCAGCTCGGATGGCAATTCTGCTGTGAAGAGCAGGTAAGGAATTTATCAATTGCTCTTTTCCAATATAATTACAATAGTTACAATGAGTTCATGACAATAATAAGCATCCTGATTGACTGCATTTGTTACCACATATTAATATCTGTATAATATTCATTGCTCTGACTAAACTGGTAGAAAATCTCATTTCCCCAATTGGTATTAAGGCCCAAAGCCAAAGTCATCAAGTTATTCAGTCAAAAAGACATGGCCATATTACGGTACCAAGTATTATATATTTAATTCGGACAATGGGCTCAAAAATTTTGGGAGGCATTTATGGAAGCCGTTTAAATGTACAGCCTCGACACGACAGAATTAAGATTCGAATCAAAGATAAAAAGAGAAAATATTATCTATCACTGCAGAGGGTGCACCTTGGACGGGCGAAACAGTTAATTAACAAAATTCGCTTTGTTCGAGACACATAAAATTTTATGAGGATCAAGATCTTCGTAATGCCTTGGATCGTTTCAATGTTACTAGATATGACAACGTTTTTTTTCCCACATAGAAGGGTAGACAGAAAGTACTTAGTGTGTAGACATGCATGTTGAGTAACAAAACTCAACGCCCCGCTTTGTTTACCAGAGCGAGGAAATAAAAATTATTTAAATATAATTTTACCGAGTGGGATCGAACCCGCAACCGATCGCGTGTTCAGGGCAGACGCTATCACGCTGCGCCACGTCCAGGTATTTTTCAATTAGGTCGTCTCTAACTACCCTCTTCTATAGAAATATCATGGTTATATATGGCATAGCTGGCTAAAAAAAATAACAGATAATCTGTTCCATAACTTATTTAAAAATTGTATGTTTTTTTTTCATATTTCATGTTCTTTATTTTTATATAAAACGTATTGTAGTAGACCCTTCCACATCTTTACATCCGCGTTGTGAGAATTAAACATGCTGGGCACAAAAAAAATTGGAGCAGGACAAGTATGGAAAACGCTCGTAAAATTTAATAGGTTTTCCGTCAAAAACATCTTACGTGAGTCGCCTTCTGATAAGCATTTCAATTTTTTATACTCATGCATGTTAATAACCAGTAAAATGAAACTAAATTGGGGTTTGCTACAACTGATTGCGCCAGTACATCATTTTTGCCAGTTTTTTTTAAACAATTTAAACTTGAATTTTGTTAAGATTTACGATGTATTTTTGGAAATGTTCTGACTCAGTACTTAATGTATGATGACGGTCGCTCCAATTCTACGATTGGTTTTGAATATATACATTTTTATCGGTTAATAATCAATAAAGGCAGTTTCGGTTAATAGCGTATAACGGGACAGTCAGAAGTAATTTAGTGCTCAGACACTCCTTTGACTACTTTCCGCTCTAAATAGGACATTATGAAGAGCAGAAATCAAAATATTTTTTTATTAAAATATTTTGAATTCTTTGGTTCTTTGATTCGTTCAAGTAAGAATTCAACCCACAATCAACTTACAGTCAGTTGTAGTTCCACTGCGCGACAATGACCTATAACAATAAAAAATGTCTAACAAAATTCATAAAAAAACATTAAAAGTTGTAAATATATATTGACTAATTATTATTTTATCATTAGAAAGGTATATTTTAAATTTGGCTGTACAAATAGTACAGAACAGTAAGAATTCAAAGTATTGGAATACGAATTAGACTTATTTAAAAAGTATAAAATTTGTACGGCACACGTACTTGAATCCGCACCGGTAGGAAATCGTTCAGGAACGTTTCTCTGTATTTACTATTTTTAAAGTGTTATTCCACACTTAGGATTAGAAAACATTTTTGAAAAAACGTATAAAAATTTGAACGCAGCGGGATTCGAACCCGCGCCTCTTGGAGGGTATCCAAGAGGCGCGGGTTCGAATCCCGCTGCGTTCAAATTTTTATACGTTTTTTAAAAAATGTTTTCTAACGTTTCTCTGTTTAATAAATTTAGAAGATAATTCATATATTTTAATTTTAAATGAAATACAAATAATAATCCTAAAAATGTTTTTATGCCATTATAAACAATAAATAGTTTAAATTGTACTGAACACTAGCTATGATCTTGACTTTGTATTTCAATTTTCTGCATGGAATTTGATGTCTATCCTGCTATGCGAGATAAAAGAGTGAAGCTAAACAAAAACCCTCAAAATCGGTTCAATTGTTACTGAGATTAGCCGGAACAAACAGAAAGACTGACAGACAAAAAGTGTAAGCATTGCTATTTTAATATATATACCATGTATATATAAATATGCATTTAATAAAAAGTGTTTAAAGTGTTTATTTTAATAAGACAGACATTCAAATTTTTTTATATAGATAAAACACTGGTTTCGGTAGTCAGTTATTACGAACATTATGGGTGCATCTTTAGTTTACGGATCTTGCTCTTTATCGATTCCTACAACATGAATACGTTATATAAAGTTATGTAAATTTTTGAAGCTTTAAGAATTTATATTATTATTTACTATTTTTAAAGTGTTACTCCACACTTAGAATTAGAAAACATTTTTGAAAAAAATTTGTAAAAATCTCTTTACAGAGATGCTAACAACATAAATAAGTTGTAACAAAACGTATAAAAATTTCGACGCAGCTGGTAGTAGAACGCATGGCTTAGAAGTCAGAGCGCTTGGACGGTATCCAAGAGGCGCGGGTTCGAATCCTGCTACGTTCAAATTTTTATACGTTTTTTCAAAAATTTATATTATCTTAAGTTTTTCTGACTATAAACACTATAGTTAGTGGGTTCGATTCCCACAACAAGAGGAAGTATAAAATTAAAATTATATATATAATTAAATGTATATTCTTACTAAATTGTACAGTTTATTTTTTTTTAACATATTTATTTGAAATATTTAGTGTGCTAATTATTTATTATTGTTTTATTAAGGAAATAAATTCTTTTTCAAACGAATCCAATATTGAATTACACTGAAAAATTGTTAATAATTTTAAATATAGGACAATAAATTATTTTATTTTTCTATATTTTATATTTCGTCACCATAGGTCGTGGCGCAGTGGGACAGCATGTGAATGTAAACACGATCGATTGTGGATTCGAGTTGCACTGGAAGGAATGATTATATTTAAATTATTTTCATTTCCTCGCTCTGGTAAGACAAAACGTGACGGTGAGTTACGCTGTTTAACACAAATTCATCAGAAAGCGGAGTACGGAGTGTCCTGACATTAGGTATATATATACTAGGTATCTATATATGGAGTAAAAGCGTGAAACTAAAATACATATAATTTACATACTGAAAATTATGATAAGTATTGTAAGGTTGGGATCAATTAAAGACGTCTTGTTGGTACCAGGTTCTGATTTATTCTGATCATACATACACTAAACTTACTCTTGAGAAATGCCGCAGGCTACCACACTACAGTATAAAGTGACTGTAATAATGAATAAAATTGAAAAACTCACTTAAATATTACCCATACCTAGTTGTAACTAACAGTTTATATTAATTTAAAGTTAATAATTTAAAAATATAAAAAAAAGTTAATAATTTAAAAAAAATAAAAAAACGGACTAAGTAAGAAAACTATAGACAGTTTTGATAATAACTAGATGTTCCGTTTTGTTTGACAACGCGTTGCCTTAGCAACGTGTATGTCAATTTATATAAACGTCTGTTTCAAACGCTTGGTACTGTGTGTTACATTTCCTTTGTTAATTTAATATATTCGAATGCCTTATTTCACTAACAAATAGCATTCTGAACTCCTTCTCTCTATAAACTATAACTGTGCCAAATTTTATATTCAACTGTTCGCGGTATCTTTGTAAAAAAGGATACAAATATTTTGGTTTCACGTATTAATATATAAAATTAATATATAAAAGCCTTCTACAAAATGTATTTCTTAAATATGTTAGTGGCCATAGTGATTTAAGATATTGGTCTGATAATGAACGAACGTGAGTGCACAATATCATATGCACACCCATCTTAAACCCAATCTGGTTAAGTGATATTAAACCTAACCTCTTTTTGAATTGCTTAATTAAAATTTAACAATCCGTTTTTAATTTATAAGATAAAAAAGCCACCTTCAAACTTATGGAATAAACCTGACTGACTGACTTTTTAGCTTGACGCTTTTACCCCGCACAGCAAGATAGATAATATTTACTATTTTTAAAGTGTTATTTCACACTTAGGATTAGAAAACATTTTTGAAAAAACGTATAAAAATTTGAACGCAGCGGGATTCGAACCCGCGCCTCTTGGACGGTATCCAAGAGGCGCGGTTTCGAATCCCGCTGCGTTCAAATTTTTATACGTTTTTTCAAAAATGTTTTCTAAGATAGATAATAATAAGAAAACCTGGCGGTAAGTTACTCTGTATTCTGTTTTTCATTGAATTGAAAACATCGTGTGCTGAATGGCGGAACTTAACCCCACGCTTTGTCACCAGAGCAAGAAAATGTCTACACCTCCGCCACAATCAGTAACAACGATGTTTATGGGTAGAAATTTTGTTTTTATTTATGCATTATATTTATTATTAAGATATTTTCATGAATATAGTGTTTTTGATAACTTTATACTTCTAGGATTCTACACACTAGGATAGTGGAATGTAATCTAGAGATATGGCACAGATTGCATATCAAGATAGCAGAACTAAACGCCGTGTTTTGTCTTATCAGAGCAAAACAGATTATGAGAATGACGTTTGCAGTATCTTGTCACTATCAAATATACAAAGTAAAATACAGAAAATATTTATATCTCACACAACAGAGTTATATCTCATCTTGCTCATCTCAAAATGATTTTCCAAATACGATATATTTTAATATTATGAAATTATTTGAGTTATATCTCGTCTTGCTCATCTCAAAATGATTTTCCAAATGCGTAATATTTAAATATTATGAAATAATTTGAGTTATATCTCATTTTGCTCATCTCAAAATTATTTTCCAAATACGATATATTTTAATATTATGAAATTATTTGAGTTATATCTCATCTTGCGGGTTACCGTTACACGTGCTGCGTACGTTGTAATAAATCAAATGAGGGATCGTACCTTCTGGCTCGCCTTTTGGTCGCGAACTTCGAAAGTTGATCGTGTATTGAAAATAGCACACACGACGAAATTGTTCATCATTTCTTTTGAAAATATGTATATAAGTACATTTAATATATTAAAACTGATAGAATATCTTTGTGGTGTAATGGTAGAATGTCTGTGTGTGTGTGTGTGAACTCGATTGGTTGTGGGTTCTATTCCCATTCGGTGGGGATAGATTATTTAAATTATTATGTTTATTTTGCGGTTCTGGTAATTATGCGAACACAGTGTCTAATGTCTTACGATAAAATGCAAACTGAGAAGTGTGAAATTTGGCATGGTTATAGGCAACTACTATAAAATAAGGCAATGCTAATATTCTTTAAAAATAATGCATAAAAATTAAAAAATATTAAATGTGACACACACCTCCATGTGTTTGACACACACGTCTATATAAAGTGACATACACGTTGCTATGGAAACGGGACATCTAGTATAAGATAATTTCCCTGAGTCGACATCGAACGTACAACCAATCGCATAATAGTTAGACTCTTTCATTCTGCCACGATGGTCTAAACTGTATTGTTATTAATAAGATCTTTGATTTTCACCATTTAATACGGATTAAATCACAACCGGAGACCATGGAATACTGTAAAGTATTGGAACAAAAAAAAATATTTTCGAATACCAAAATATACGCAATTAATCCGTTTAAAATAATTTCATTTGGAATATATTCTTCATCTAAATTGAAAATACCAAAAATTGAACGTTAACTATCGCGCGATGTAACTAACCTGAGTTTAAAGTTAACCTATCGATATTTTAACTACAGTTTAAATTAATTCCAACACAATAAACAGAGGGAGCTACAACCATGCGTTAGTCATAGTACGTACGTTGACAACGGTATTTCACATGGCCATATTAAGAAAGTCATTTAATTGTGTACCTTTGAGCCGCACGCGATCTTAGCAGCTTTCAGACGGGATGAAATTGTATTATAGTTTTTGAATTAATATTCAAAGATTTATATTTAGACATCGCGGCCCAGTGGAATATCTGAGTGTAAGTACGATTGGTTGTGAGTTCGAATTTCATTTCTCCACTCTGATAAAACAAAGCGCGGTGCTTAGTTTGTCAATTAACACGCGATGTCTAATTTTAAGACAGTCAACGTAGTGTCTTGACACTAGTTTTTATTTATAAAGTGTTATTCCATATTTTGAAATAGAATTTTATACATTTTTAGTCATCTCTCTACAGAGATGTGACCAACAATAATAATTACTAACAAGTTTAAAAGAATTTAGAGACATCCAAGACAAGACAAAAGACACACACAGTGCGGAAAAATCACCATTCATTTTCACGAGTGGGAATCGAACCCACAACCAATCGTGTTTACAGTCAGAACTCATACATATAATATACTAATATTTTTTAAGCTTCACGCTTTTTATCCCGCATAGCAAAGTAGACAGAAAATACCTAAGACAAATCAAGACACTTCGTACTCCGCTTTGCACCGAATTCGAGACATTGCGTGTTGGGTGATGGATTTCAACACCGCACTTTGTCTTACCAGAGCAAGAAAGTGAAAATTATTTACATACTAATACTAGAACTCCTCCGAGTGGGGATCGAACCCACAACCGATCGCGTTTATAGTCATACTGTCCCACTGCGCCACGACCGGCCTCATAATTCAATTAAATTAAATATTTAAAACAATTCGCCCTATGCACGTCTGACTCGCTCTAACCTAAGGCCCTAGTCTAAACCAAAAGTGTTTATCATTTATATCACCAGCGTGCCACTTACGCGCACCTCATTAATTAGACGCTACCATTAACAAGATAATAAATACGCTTTGTTCTATGCATTTGTTATGTTAATTATGTTTTATATTTTAACAGAACGGATCGGTAGTCTTGAGTTCGAATTCTGGCAAAAAAAAAAATTCCAAGTGAGTTTTTGAATAGTAAGATAGTCAGTCAGAAACTAGAGTCAAGACACTCCATTATTCATTTTCCACCCGAATTTGCAAACAATGCGTGTTCAGTAGTGGAACTTAGCACCGCGTTTTGTCTCACCAGAACCGGGAAAGAATTTACGTTAAGTATCATAATTCCTAATGGGAATCGAACCCACAAGTATTTCGTTTACAGCCAGATGCTGTCCCACTTGAGAACGATGAATTTTAAATATCCTATATTTTTTTGACTTCCTTATCTTATATATAAATTTTGAATTTGGAGTCGGTCGTGGTGCAGTGGGTCAGCGTCTGTAAACGCGATCGGTTGTAAGTTCAATTCCCACTCTGGGGAGTGATTATATTTGAAAAAAAACTAACTCTAGGACACACTACCTTTACAGACGAAAATTCCGTGTGCAATGGTTTTAATGCTTACTTCGAGAGCGTTTTTGCAAAACCAGCGAGTTCATATGATGCCAATAGTACTCCTGATATAGGAAACAGTGAAACCATATCACAAATTTTATTCAGTTAATTCGAAGTCCACAAAATATTGAAAGCGCTGAAAACGAATAAAGGTGCTGGCAGTGATGACGTTCCACCAATATTTCTTCACGAGTGTGCTTCTTCTTTGGCTAAGCCTCTCTCCATAATTTTTAATCTATCTGTCAATGTATTCTATCAATTTCCAGATAAATGGAAGGAAGCACTAATTGTCCCTATACATAAGAATGGATCAAAATCTCAAATTGAAAACTATCGTCCCATATCAATATTAAACACAATTGGCAAAGTTTTTGAATCAGTAGTACAAAATTATATAAGACCGCTCATTGCTAAATCTATTCCACAAGAACAGCACGGTTTTATGAAAAACCGCTCAACTACTACTAACATTGCTGTATTCACAAATTACGTATTGAAATGAATGGATGAGAGGTTTCAGGTTGATGTGATCTACACGGATTTCGAAAAAGCTTTCGACCGTGTGGATCATGTCATCCTGCTTCAAAAGCTTGCTACACTAGGAATAAGTGGCAACTTACACCGATGGTTTACGTCATATATAAAAAATCGAATGCAGGCGGTTGTGACAGGTAGTGCCAAAAGTAATTTCGTGGCAATATCGTCAGGAGTACTTCAGGGTTCTATTTTAGGTCCTCTCTTGTATAATGCTTATTTGTTTGATATTGGAAGTTGCTTCCAACATTCCCAATATTTAATGTTCGCAGATGACAAAAAATTTTTTTAGAATACGCAGCCTGGATGACTGTCATAAACTACAAGAAGACCTTAACTCACTAACTAAGTACTATTAAAAATCGGATATGTGTCAATGTGAATAAGTGCCACCAAATTACTCTAAGTCGAAAAATAAACTCAATAATGTTCAATTACAAGATAAATGGGGTGCACATAAATAAAGTGCATACTGTTAAAGACTTAGGAGTCACAATTGACACTAAGCTTTCTTTTAATGTTCTTTTTGATGTTATAACGGACAAAGCTTATAAACAATTGGGCTTTATTAGGAGAGTAACACATCAGTTTAACAATATCCATTGTATAAAAGCACTCTATTTCGCTTACGTTCGCATTGTATTAGAATATGCGTGTAACATATGGTCCCCTCACTATAATATTCATATTGAGCGACTTGAAACTATCCAACGTCAATTTATTCAATACTTGTCAACCAAAGATTTTAAAAAATTTAATACGTACGAGGACGCTTGCGCACATTATGAAATTGACCCCCTAGAAAAACGAAGAAATCTAAGCGACATATTATTCCTACAAGCAATACTAACAGGCAAAATTGATTGTCCTTCTTTACTTTCAACCGTTTCCCTTAATGTGCCGTCTTTCAGATCGCGTCACACACACCTTTTATACGTACCCAAAACTAACACAAGCTATGCTCAAAATTCTATATTGCTACGACTGGCACGAACCTACAACAAAGTTTACAATAAGTTGGATTTATTCCATTTGTCTAAAACACAATTAAAAAAGAAAATAATAGAAATGCATTAAATTTAAAAGAAATAGTGACACGCTGTATTTGCACGTTCGTACACATACACACCCATACAAACACACACACACACACACACACACGCGCGCACACACACACACACACACACGCGCGCACACATATACACACACACAAACACGCAAACATGTTGGATGTTGTTGTTGTTCATTTTTTAAATTGTAAATTTTGTACTATAAGCATTACTTTTGTCTACAGTTTACTAGTTTTATTATTTAGTTATATATAATGGTAATCTTTTTGGCCTTGTAAATATGTTATTTTTTATATTGTATTTTTTTTATGTAACGCTGTTGATTACTAATAAATAAATAAATAAATAAATAAATTATTTTCACTTTCTTGCTTTGGTAAGACAAAGTGCGGCGTTGAGTTCCACCACTCAACACGCAATACCTCGAATTCGATGGAAAATGACACTAGGTATTTCCTGTCTACCCTGCCATGTGGGATAAAACCGTGAATTGAAGATTACTGTGTAGTATACAATAGATTCGATTTAGAGAGGAAGAGAGAAAGAGAGACTAGAGACACTCTGTTGTCTGTTATCTATACATACAATAAAATATTTATATTTTTATAATATGTTTTATACGTATCTATACATATAATAAAAAATAGTTGATCGCTGTATATATATATATATATATATATATATATATATATATATATATATATATATATACATTGCAGCCTTAAATAACCTAATTATATTAATTTAAGATATTATGTACAATAAAATTATAGCAAGTCCACGCAGACGAAGTTATAGGCATTCACTAGTATAATACATATATAGCCAAAAATACTTGACAAAAAAATCCTTGGCTCGCAACAGGAAGTATTACGTACACTCAATCATTCATTCAGTATTTTTGAGAACGTCGCACAATAATGGAATAAATTATCAATAACATATTGTAAGGCAATTCATATTGATAATACTTCAATAATTTTGTACGTGGCCTCTGATTTATGGGCAGCGTTAAGTTACGAGTTGCATATCGCACAGTGTTCAATTGATTATGACAGATATATTTATTAAATTTATGTTTCATTGCAACCTCTTTATATATTTATATTTATTTTGATTATTTCATTTATGGAGGATATGATTATTTTTGCTTGAATTGATCATTGCTATGTTAGGTTTTAACAAGTTTAATAAATTTTAACGATTTATATTTTGGTATTTGAAAACTTTGATGTAGGTTTCCAACAATGTATTTTCAAATACCAAAATATACACGATTAATACGTTCAAAATAGTTTTAACTAAAATGTATAAAAATCGCGAAAATCAAAGATCTTATTATGTATGCCGTACCTATTGGTTAGTAAATTAGTTGGTGATTTCCAAATGCGTGAATAGAGCTCTGACGACAATGAAAGAACATATAATATATAAATATTATTGTTAATCTAAAATGGCCGCCGCATCAAAATGGCGGAATATATTTTTTGTACAATTCACCTTGTAAGGGAAATGAAAGGGGTTTGATTTGTAGAACATACTTGCTCCTAGGATTAGAAAACATTTTTGAAAAAACGTATAAAAATTTGAACGCAGCGGGATTCGAACCCGCGCCTCTTGGATACCGTCCAACTTATTACAACGTAACAACTTGGACGGTATCCAAGAGGCGCGGGTTCGAATCCCGCTGCGTTCAAATTTTTATACGTTTTTTCAAAAATGTTTTCTAATCCTAAGTGTGGAATAACACTTTAAAAATAGTAAATATACTCACTCCTCTCCTCTACTCACTTCATAATATATGAAAAAAAAGTTGTTTTTATGTTTGTTTTTTTATACTATTTTATTATTTAAATATTATTAATAGCAATATTTGATGAAAAAAAAAACTTATTTATAAAAGATTTTTTCTATTAATATTTAATTAAAGTATTATTATTACATTTATAGTCAAAGATATATCTTAGAAATTCCAAAGAATGTCTTGATGTTGACTTTGGTTTTTTTAGCTTTACATTTTTTATCCCGCATAGCAGGGTAGACAGAAAGTACCTAGTATCAAGACACTCCATACTTCGCTTTAGACCGAATCCGAGACATTACGTGTTGAGTGGTGGCACTCAACGCTGGATTTTGTATAAACCGAGCAAAGAAGCTAAAATAATTTAAATATAATCACTCCCCCAGGGATGATGACGATGTGGGGATCGAACCCTTAACCGATCGCGTTTACAGTCAGACGCTGTCCCACTGCGCCACGACCGGCCTCCGTCCTTTTGGTTGTAGGTTATATGTTTAGTGATTCGAATTTCCTTTTAATAAATTAATAATAATTAGCTAAGATTATGTTTTGAAAAACAGTGTTTTGGCTCTACGTTTTCTCTGATTACACTATGTTACGCCGTTAAAAGTGTAAATATGGAAAAAAAATATTTGGATTATCATTTTAATAAACACTGACAATAGTTAGTGATTTCGTTCTCCGCTTTCAAATAATTTAGACTGTTTTGTCTAATCAAAGCAAAAACAAACAATAACGATGGCAAGTATATTGTTTATTATTATTATTATTTTTCTCTCTCTAGTAAGAGAAAGTGAGTAGTTGAGATCTGCCACTTTAAATTCGGGCAGAAATACAAATACAAATTGACACTTGGCATGTTTTATATATGTTAGTATCTAAGAAAAACAAAAATAATTTAAATATATCCCCAAATATGGAATCCACAAATTTAGCATCTCCATTTGGCCTCCTTTGAAATACACTATCCATATGATACCAACAAACGCAAAGGAAAATCTTTAGATCTAGTGTGAAAGACACTTCATTCTCTACTTTTCACTAGACATTGCATGTGGAAAGACGTTACTCAACGCCACACTTTGTTTTACCAGAGAGTGCGAATCGACCCATAACCGATCGCGTTGTCAGATAGACGTCGTTCCACTGCACAAATTTTATATACATATATATGTCTGTATATATATATATATATATATATATATACATATATATATATATATGTCTGTATGTATATATTTTAATAACCTAATACACAGAGAGCTGCCATTTAAAACAGGAAGGTACTGCTCACCTTCTAAACTTACTTGAGCTTTCATTCCTTATTCGGGTTAAGTAAACGTGCGGTTTCACTTTCATTAAACGTTTGTACAATGCTTGACACACGAGGACAAACAGATCGACTGTTTCCTCAATACATACAACTATATATGTACATATGTACAAGCCATATTGGCTCAGAGGCACAGGCGTCGGGTTATTGACGTGGTGGTCGTGGGTTTGATATCCATTTGGAAATGATTATTATTATCATTTATTCGTGCGATGTTGAGTTACAAAACTTGATTATTTCTAGTGGAAAGGAGAGTATAGAGTGTTTTGAATGTATACTCTCTCTTACTTTATTAAATGAGAGAAGACGTATATATCTATATATACCTTATGTTAGTTTTGGATTCCATCGTATGTATATATATATATATATATATATATATATATATGTATATATATATATATATATATATATATATATATATATATATATATATATATATGTGTTAGCGAGAGACAGAAAATTTGGTAATTTTATTTTCTCTTATTTTTTTCTTGATTTTAATTTTATTTTAAAATATTTTTCTGTAATTGAAAATAACATAATGAGGTCAGAGAGATAGCGTAGTGAGAAAGCATGGCTGTAAGCGTGATGGGTTGTGGTTTCGATTCTCAATTGGGGGAAAGATTATATTAAAATTATTGTGATTTCATCAATCTGGTAAGACAAAAATCCAGTGTTGAGTTCCGTCGATGTTAAGCGGAGAACGGAGTGTCTTGAAATTAGGTACTTCCGGACCACACTGCTAATCGAGATAAAAACGTATAGCTAAAAAAATAGTCATTCAATACTAGGATCTAGTATCATCTTCATTGTTATAAAAAGGAAACACAAAAAATCATGTTTTTTATTTCATAATAACGAAGAGGATCCAGTACAAAAAGACTATTTGTTATTCTTTTTCTTTCTCATATGTTTCTTCTATGAATATTTTATTTTATTTTTCATTAGGAATTTGAACCTGCTACCGTCTCTTAAATCCTTTATATGTACACGTCAAATAATTCCAACTAATAACCAATGCCAAAAAGGGTAACTATCCATTTCCATCAGTGCACCGAAATCGTTAACTTGTCGAGATATTGAAAAAATGAGCCCTAAGAAATAATAAGAGATGATAAATGAATGCGCGGGCGAAAGTTTTTTGCGTATTAATTGATTTTGGGTTCGATGTACGGGATATATCTTTTAGGGATCTCTATAGAAATGAGTCAGCCATATTTTTTTTAGCTTCGCGCTTTTATCCCATATAGCAGTGTAGACAGAAAGTACCTAGTGTAGAAGCTAACCTAAACTCAACGCCGCGCTTTGTCTTTACCAGAGCGAAGACGTGAAAATAATTTAAATGTACTCACTCCCTTGAGTGGGGATCGAACTCACAACCGATGTCCCACTTGACCGGCTTCCACCATTTGTTCAGTATTGTATCAGTTAAAAAAATAAAGAAATATATCATTAAAATAAAATAGAATGTATTGAATCTAGGTTTTCTGTATTCATTTTTTAGTAAAATATTGTTGTTTTTTTTAAAGCGAACCGTTGATCACTCAAATATATTGAAATTAGATTCTCTGTATTCAGTACTTTTAGTAAAAAAAAATATTTTTTTTTATTTGTTTTAATCTTAAATGTGTAAAATTTGTATTAATTTTATATTGTTGGCCAATTCTTCAAATTTTATCTAAGCAAATAATGTGTTTAATCTTTACCATATAAACCTAATCAACTTGGAAAAACAAAACGCGGCGTTATGTACCGCAACTCAACAAACTGTTTTTGATTTTGGATGGAAAATAGACAATCAAGTGTCTTGACATCAGTTATCTAACTACCATTATACATTTACGAGAGAAAGCATGAAGCCGTTTATAAAGACAATTCACACTTGACCAGTTCTGGTTATTAATGACTCAGTGTTACATATACCTCGGCTAAATTTAAAGTGATTTTGTTCAACATAAAAAAGCTTTAAGCAAGGAGCTTTACCTATCTATATATGTATACATACAAGTGACACTTTTGAACCATTTTGTATATATATTTAAATATATATATACATTCACGTTACTAAGGCAACGCATATGTTACGCGTCAACGAAGAAATTAAAAATAAAATTAGTAAAGATCAAAGATCAAGTTTTTAAGTTAAATAAAACTTTAATGGACAATTCTGAGTGACAGAATTTATGTAGTTCTAAATAATTTAAAGTCGATTGTTTCATTCTCGGTCAAAGATCTCACCGTATATGGTAACTTGTATATTTATCATCGGGTTTAATTAGATATCCTTTAACCAGGAGCAGGAGCAAGAGATACAAGATGGAATAAATGGAGCTGGACTTACATTGTGAGGGAAATCACCAGAAAATGGACGAGAGATATAACAGAATGGACATCAAAATTACAAATAAACATGATAAAATAACAAAGAAAGCGTTGGTGCTGATGAAATTAGAATGATAGCTGGCTTACTGTGGCAATGAATTACGAATAATAAAGATTATATATTTTTTTCAGCTTCACGCTTTTATCCCGCATAGCAGGATAGACAGGAAGTACCTAGTGTCAAGACATTTAGTACTCCGCTTTCCGGCAAATTCCAGACATGCGTGTTGAGTGGCGGAACTCAACGCTGCGCTTTTACATATTAATATTTATTTAAAAAGAAGAAAAATAGGTTAGCAATAAATGTATCACTTTAAGTACCTACAGATTGGTATGCGATTTAAAAAAAAAATAGTAAAGACAATAAGTGTTTAGTGAGACGACACTCAGTTTTCCAAAGCCATCGTAGCCCAGTGGTAAAGAGTGTATATATAAGCGCCCTCGTTGTGAGTTCGATTCCAGTACTAGAAAATGATTATATTTGAATTAATAACATCTTTGATTTTCGCGATTTTTATACATTTTAAATGAAATTATTTTAAACGGATTAATCGCGTATATTTTGTGGTCGCAGGTAGACTACTGTAAAGTGTTCGAAACGTCAGGTGTCCAAAATGTATTTTCAAATACTAAAATATACGCGATTAATCCGGTTAAAATAGTCATTTAAAATATTTGAATTACTTATCATTTTTCCTTGGTAAGAATATTCAAGCTAAGTAAATAAAATACTGCAATAAACGATATACGTACAGAGCATTGTATATTCTTTGAAGCAGTGCATATTTTTGTATTAAAACAAGTGTTAGGTGAATGAATGGATGAACGATTAGTCGTCAGTCTCTGGGGAAGGTCAATATTTCTAAATTTAATTATTTAAACTACATTATATTAATAATTTAATATCAGGTCTTTGAAAGTAAAAAAATATAACTAAAATATTTACTTGTTACTCTGTTCCTTTGCTAGGTCATACTACATACTAGAGAAATACTATGAACATATTGTATTATAATAGTATTCACATGTGCAAGTTAAAAAAAAACACAAGAAGCAATCAAAATGTCACTGTAAAATTTTCGAACATTAATAGATAGATAATCGTGGCGCAGTGTGACAGTGTCTGACTGTAAACGCGATCGGTTGTGGGTTCGATCCCCACTCGGGGGAGTGATTATATTTAAATTATATTCACTTTCTCGCTCTGGTCAAGACAAAGAGCGACGTTGGCACACCACCCAACATGCAATGTCTCGAATTCGGTGGAAAGCAAAGTACGGAGTGTCTTAATACTAGGTACTTTCTGCCTACCCTGTTATGGGAGACAAAAGCGTGAAGCTAAAAAAAATAGATAGATAAACATCTCTACTAATGTGACAGCTTTTAATATATTGTTTTATTTGCAGATTCCCGCTTTCTGCCGCATACCAGGGTAGTTAGAGATAAGTTAATGTCAAAACACTCCGTTGATTATTTTCCATGCGCAATCAAAACACTGCGTGTTGAGTGGTGAACTTAACGTCGTGTTTTGTCTTACCAGAGCGGGAAAATGCTAATATTTTCTAAATACAAACATTGTCTCGAGTAGGAATCGAGCCCACAACCAATTATGTGTACAGTAACTTTGTCCCACTGCGCCATGATAGCCTCAAGTATAAAGAATCAAGTATAATTTTAACATCTGAGATATATCATAGTGATTATCTATAAAAGCATGTGACATGAATCACTTGCTACAGATGTTCCTGACATAATAATTCGTTCGTTGGTAAGCACGTATAAATGTGTTAATTTAGTTCAAATGGAAGTTTCATGGTGTTGTACGGAATTCTATGGTGAATTCTAATCAACAGCAATTACTGTAAAGGTCACAGGTTCGATTTTCGCACGCTGCAAATACTTTATTGACTTGTTGTTTTCTAGATATCTATCATATGTTTACCTGAATTGAATATTTTTACTCTGGTACTAAAACGTCATAGCGTTTTTATTATCTATTATGTATACATAATAATATTGGTATATTTTTTATAAAAAGCATATAGCGGTCGTGGCATAGTGGGTAATTGTAGGTTCGATTCCTATTCGAGGTAATGATTATATTTAATATAACTTAATTTCCTCGCTCTGGTAAGACAAAGCGCGGCGTGGCTACACGCAATGTCTCGAATTGGACGGAAAGCGGAATACGGACTCTTGATACTACGTACTTCTTATATGACCTGCTATGCGGGAAAAAGCGCGAAAAAAAAATACTTAGATTATCATATATCATTAAGCAGCAATTTTACCTTTTAAATATATATTCATTTATATTGTTATAAATAGTCCAAAATAAAAAAAATGTTTAAGAACACATTGTTTCGAACTTCATATATATTGCATTACAGACTGAGTAGCTCCAAGCAGTGTCTGTGGCTTGAGACCCAAGTATAGGCTGAAGGGGCCCTCTAAAATAAACTCAACTCCACTATAAAGCAATCTTCAATCATCTCTCTATTATCCCAATTTAAAAAAAAAATCTTATTAATGCGGTTTTTGGGTAAATGCTAGATTTTACTTAATAAAATTATAGACAGACCAAAATATTTTAGCAGATTTAGTGAGATTTCGCTGTTCTCTCTTTCGCGCCTACTTTTCATGCACACTAATTATATATATATATATATATATATATATATATATATATATATATATATATATAAATATATATATATAATCTATTTTAAGTAATATTATGTAAACTGATTGTATTTAATATGCTAATTGGAATTTATGCGTACGACTTTAAGTTAAATGTTAAAACTAAATTGTTTATCTTTGACATTAATAGATTTGAATTACATTTAAGAGTTAAAACTTTTTATCTTACAAGTTCTTATTTTTTTCTATACGATACGTTAAACTAATTAATGATACAGCAAAGGAGGATCTAAGCGGCAAAAAATTGTATGAACTTTGTTATGTTGTCCACTAAATGCTATAAACTTTTTTTAAATATATCTTTTAAATATTATTTTACTTGGTTGATTTCGCCGCTGATTTTAAGCGGGAAACAGTCAACATGGCGTCTTGACACTAGGTCTCTGATTATTCTGCTGTTTAAATATAATATTCTTCTAGATATCAAGGAAAAAGAAGCTCTTATCATGATACTGTGTTCAGCAATTTCCGGCCAAATTTGCGACAGTATATTATGAACAGAACTGTACGTCATCACGCTTTATCTTACTAATACCAAGACAATACAAATTTAAAAAAATAATTTTCCCTTATTTAAATTGAACCCACCACGCAATTATTAAAATCGGACGCTGCGTTAATGTTATATATTTGTTTTTTGGATTCACACTTTTATCTCGCATAGCAGTGTAGACGGCAAGTACGTAGTGTTAAGACACTCCGTACTAATATTTTCGTCAAAATCGAGACACCACAGTTTTCGTTACCAGGGCGAGGAAGTGAAAATAATTTAAATATAATTAATCCCTCGAGTGGGAATCTAACTCATAATCGATCGCTTTTATAGCCAGACGCTGTCCCATTGCGCCAAGACTAACCACAATATAATAGTTTAAAACCAATATTAAAAAAATATATCAAAACATATGTTATAAATACAGCTTTACTATTATATTATCCTATACACAACAATCCTAATCCATAGTACCACAAAGTCGGCAAATAGGCGACAAATTAAAGGCAAGCAAAAATACCGTATCCGGAGCGTAAAGTCAATGAAATATATAGCGCTATGTTAACTTTATGTACGTATCTTACTGTCTTTAGATTTGTCGAGTTAAACGATTTAAAGTTATATTAGTTTGCGAATTTCTTAGTTGTTTTGAAATAGTTTTGTAATTTTGCAAAGGTTTTTAAGTTGATTTTTTTTCTAGCTTCACAGCTATTATTCCGCATAGCAGGGTAGACAGAAAGTACCTAGTGTCAACACACTCTGTACTTCGCTTTCCACCGAATTCGAGACATTGCGTGTTGAGTGGTGGAACTCAACGCCGCTCTTTGTCTTTTACCAGAGCGAGGAAGTGATAATAATTTGAATATAATCACTCCCCCGAGTGGGGATCGAACCCACAACCGTTCGCGGTCAGACGCTTTCACACTGTACCACGACTGGCCTGATATATATATATATATATATATATATATATATATATATATATATATATATATATATATTGTCAATTGGCCATAGTGTTGGTTTTTTATAAATATATATTTTAAACAGATTCACGCTTTATCCCTCCTAGCATAGTAGTCAGAGACAACCTAGTGTCAACACTCTCCGTTTAGTACTTTAAGCATGAAATCAAGACTTTTGTATTGAGTTGCAAAAGAAATTTATGTTATTATTTTTTTAATTCGTTTAAAACTTAAGCTGTCTTTGGCCTATGAAAAAATTGAGTCCTGAGCCCAACTTGACCTTAGGATTTGTACTAAAAGATTTTTTGTCATTATTTTTAATATTGAAATTGGGTCGTGGAGCAATGGGACAGTGACTGTAAACTTGATCGGTTATGGGTTCGATTCCCACTTGGGTGAACAAATATACTTGAATTATTTTCATTTCCTGAACACATAATATCTTGCGTTCGGCGAATACTGGTGTATGGAAGTGTCTTGACACTGGGTACTTTCTGTCTACCTTACAACTCGGTATAAAAGCGTGAAGGTTAAAATAAAGAAATAGTTGAAAACATGCAACATAACAAATATTCATGTAAAAATATTTGTCTCAGATAGTATCAGAACCCGTGACCTCAGTTAATGTTTAAAGTAACAAACCATTTCACTAAGGGGGTTAAACGTAAACATATCACTCGAAACCGTGTACTGGAATCCAGTTCAAAATATCACATTCTCCATGAATGACGAATTGACAAACAAAACTAGTCTTTACAACTCTCCCTTTACAATATTTAATCAAACACCACGTTCTAAGGTAGGGTCTACACTGGAACTTTTTAAAATCAATACATATAGCAGAAATGGTATTTAACAAGATGCTTCACTTGTTTCACTGTAATTGCTGGTAGGATAAACCGCAGCGTTGAGTTCCGCAAGTCCATAATTATTCCTTAATCACAAATAGACCGAGAGGCAACATTAATACAACAAACATAACTTATAAAAAAAGTCTCTAAACTTGACGCTCTTACTTTCTCAGTTACCTGTTCATCTTCATAAAAAAATAAATAAAAAAAGCATATACTACTTATTCTTTATTACGTTTCATACAAATTACCTGAACGGAGAACCGAATTCACGATAACCATTTCCAAACTATATTAGATACAATCAGCCTGTCTAAGCCTTATTTTAGCCGAAATGCCACAGCTACTGTACGTACAAACATAGTGTGTACATGTAAATGTAAATAATATGTAATTTTCTATATAGGGTATGCTTTTTACTCGACTTGGACCCCACACGACGATCATTAGCGTAATAACAGCAGTATCGGTTTTATGTAGATGACTGATGATCTGCTTAATGTCACCCGAGCTAATAGATTTTTATGGAATATTCACATTTCAACATTATAATGCAAGTATATCAACCCGTGGTATGTTTTCTTGTGTTAGATTTTTTTTATTTGATATTATATTTGGTTCAGATATGTATAGGTAAAGTACAGCGTTGAGTTCCGTTATTCAATATGCAATGTCTAGATATCTGGTGAAAAATGGACACCTTTTGATCTCAGATTTATTGTCTATCCTGCTCGTTAAGAAAGAGGATATGTTAAATTGTGAATTTTAACGCCAATCCATGTTGCCTAGAACAGTTAGATAAAAATAATTTAAATATAGTTACTCTAAATGGGATCGAATCCAGAATGATGGTATTTTTTAACCAGTCTTTCAAAATAATTTAAAATCTATGTACTAAGCCATGATGGCTTTATACTTTACAAATGCTTTATGTTTCTATATAGACCTTATTTAAATAACTTTAATGATACAAAATCAATTTTCTTATGAAATAATCTAATTTAAGCCTTATGAAATTTAATATCTCTGGATCTTTATACATATTATAATTCTAATCCAAAAAGAGCCCAAGTTGTTCCGTTAAAATCGGTCCAGCCGTTGCAGAGGATATTTGAAACAAAAAGACAGACATAATTGTAAAAAATGTTATTTTGGTATATGTATGGTACATATATGTCCATTTACTAAATACTTAAATACTTGTTTATCGATCGATATTAATTTTACAAACAGACACTTTACCACTTTACTAAAGTAATAATAGTGGTAGCTTGTGACCACAGACAGACCAAAGTGGTGGTGGTGGTGGTGATCTATTGTGTGGTTAGTGGTTAATAAAAAATAATCTCTCTGCACTTCGTCCGAATTCAATACTAAACGCCGAAATTTTATCGTACCAGAGAGGGAACACGATAATAGTTTTAACATAATCATTTTTCTAAGTGTGAATCGAACCCATAACCAGTGTTTACAGTCAGACGTCCCACTGCGCCACTATACTCTTTATTCTAGATACAACATAAACATTCAAAAATTCCTCATTCCCCAGATCGTTGGTGATAATGGAAATAAAAACACTGGTTTCACGATTTGTTACAAGCAAACCGACCCAAGTGGGAATTTAAGAAAAAAATCCCACTAAAATATATGCGATTCTTTCTTTTGAAATCCAAAAGTCGTGTCAAAATAAGAACAACTTTAAAATAACTTATGAACGAGTATCTTGCCTTTTGTGATAAGTGAGCTTGTAACAAAAATATTGGGAGCATTGTGTACCGAATTATACAGTGGTTGGAATAAACACAGTCGATATGATGGTTAGGGGGTTCGATATATTCGAACGAATGGTTTATATATTTTTATATGTTATCAAGCAAAGGAGAAAAGTAGGAAACGAAATCTCGATATTCTATGTTCAAATTAATTAAAGGCAATTTTCAATAAAAGTTGGGAAAGCCCGATAAATTTTTAGTTATGTCGTACATATTGTGATAATTATATATATATATATATATATATATATATATATATATATATATATATATATGCTGTATTTTTGCCAATTCTTTGCATAAACTGGAAATAAAAAATCACTTCTAATAAAGTATACCTATGTATGCAATTGATAAACAAAGAACGACTTTTAATTCCAGAAACCAAAAGGCTATATTTAAGCAAAATCTTCATCTCTTACGTATCCTTTTTAAAGAAAGAGCTGAGGACTATTAAATTTTCTACAGTAAAGTTTATATAGATACTTATAGCTTATAAATTTTAGGCATTATTTAAAAAAAAATATTATAATTACAAAATAAATGCAATACAAACTACAATGTGTTTGACATACACGTTTATATAAAGTAACATACACGTTGCTAAGGCAACGTGTTGTCAACGCATCAACGGGACATCTAGTATAGATAAAAGGGTTTACAAAAAACTTTAAAGTGGAGTACGGAGTGTCTCGACACTAGGTCCTATCCCGCATATCAAGGTAGAAAACGCTGCTTTGCGAGATAAAAGCGCGAAAAAACCTACCTAAGAAAAACCTAACCATAAAAAAACCACCAATATATAAGGAAGCAAGTGGGAACTAAATCAAAGGAGTGTCTGCTAACCGCTGTAAGCATGCCGTATGATTTGTGAAACCAAAGTACGTGACCGTGTGGTAAGGTACTGTTTATAGTAATTTTACGAATTTCTCTAAATTTTTTTTGTATGATTTTTTGACGATTTTTTGATGATTTATAACTTGGTTAGCTTAAATTATCTAAGGATTATTTAAAAAATATATATTTAACAATATATTCATATTTTTGTCAGATTATTACCCTCCTGAAAATATTTAAAGATATCGCTTGTAAGAAATTCCACGATGAAATTCAACTTGAAAGATGCTTACCATCGACTTTGTTCCCATATTCTTTAACAATGTGGAAAGCAAATATATTTTTTAAATAGGTATTTAAAAGTGATATTTGCTATATTTGACTTTTGGTATCTTTTAAAAAATATGAAATTGTAATTTTGAGGAAATTTATATAATAAATATATAATATAAATAAATTTTATTTCATTTTTTTATATTTATATATATATTATAAAATATATTAGAAAATTCTGAGTACAGAATGACATGTGCTATGCTCGACGAAACTCGGGACCAACTAAAATATAAGGAGAGAGTGTCTTAAATATATATATATATATATTGAAAAATATAAAATACCTATTAAATAAAAATAAATATAATCTTTGATATTCACGATTTTTATACATGTTAAATGAAAATATTTTAAAAGGATTAATCTCATTTTGGTATTCGTTAAAATACAGTATTAAGTAACACTTTACAGTAGTCCGTGTTCACAGATAGACACCTGTGACCACAGACTACTGTAAAGTGTTCGAAACGTCAGTTTTCTAAATATTTATTTTCGAATATCAAAATATACGCGATTAAACCGTTTAAAATATTTTCATTTAAAATTAAATATTACATAGATTTCCGCTTATCGCTCTCCTAAGCACTGCAAACCGGTAGTCCTATGTCATCGGATGTCCCGGGTCGTGTACGTGCCCCCATTGGATTCGAACAGGTGTACCGTTGGGAACGTGATCAGTATCGCCTTTGTTTTGTAAACAATAGGCCACTAGTGCGTAAATTTATGGGATTTGAGAATTGTATGTTCTATGGAGGTATATTATATTTATTTAGTATTTTTTTTTAATATTTTTACTATTTTTAAAGTGTTATTCTACAATTAGGATTAAAAACCATTTTTGATAAAGCGGTTAAAAATTTTGGACAGAGCAGGATTTGAACCCGCGGTTCTTTTTTATTCCAAAAATGTTTTCTAATCCTAAGTTTTAAATAATATTTTAAAAATAGTAAAATAAATAGCATTTGTCTTGTGAAACGATTATTTTTTAAGAAATATTTTGTAAAAATCTCTTTACAGACATGCTAACAACAGAAATTAGTTGTTACAAAGGTATAAGAATTTCGACTCAGCCGGATGTAGAACGCATGGCTTAGCGGTCACAGCACTTAGACGGATTTCCAAGAGACGCGTCTTCGAATCCAGCTGAATTAAAATTTTATACGTTTTGCAAAAATGTTTAGATTAGATAAAATATTTAAAATGTTTAAAGAAATGAGTGATATTGCTTTTTGAATTTACGAATTTTTACTTACGGACTGCTGTAAAATGTTCGAAGCGTCGGATTTTCCAAAAATTTTTTCGAATACCAAAAAATACACGATTAATCCGTTTAAATTAGTTTCCGTGCAAAATAACATCTATGGTTGAAAATGCTAATTTTAATTGTAATAAGAATATATATATATATATATATATATATATACGTGATTGTTTTTAAAAATAATACATGTTCCATAGTGTTTCGCGAAATTTAAAAAGTCTAGTATATCAAGTTTATCTCTTCATCTGGTGTGATTCACAGAATCCAAATTCGTTGAGAGGCTGAGCACGTCGAATTTTGAAAGTGGGAAAATTATGTACGCGTTTTTGCCGCTATGGCATACTCAATATGTCATATGTGTTTCCGGTCCATTTTTGTATGAAATAAATGTATGAATAACATCATAAATTTCATTATTAATTAAATTGATATAAAAAACCAGAAAGTATTTACGTTTTATAAAATAGGTTGAAAAGAATAATGTAGAGATGCAATTCCTTGTAATTTTAAGTATTTATTGCATGGGTGCCCTTTAGTTTGCAGCTCAGAGCAGTGCCTGGACCTAAATGTAGAGTTAAGAGGCCCCTTTTTAATGTTGAATTATTATTGGAATTATATATTTTTTATAAGAATAATTAAGAAAACAATTTGGAACTCTCTATCTATTTACGGTAGAACACCGTTCCTGAGACAGTAGCAAGGTGAGATCGATTCATATTCTAGTTAAAATTTAAATAAACGGCACAATATAGATTGTTTTTTTTTAAGGAAAATATTGAAATAAATAAAATAAAAAAAAATTAGTTGGCGTTAAGCTCCATTCTACAGTAATATTTGTTGTTATTAAATAATACAATATTTACATAAAAAATTTAAACTCAAAACTGTATGATCCATTTTGTATGGATCATACAGTTTTGAGTTAACCTTTTTACCGTTTCTTAACCTTTTTTTCGTATTATTGTCCAAGAAATCGTATTTCAATGCAAAGCAAATCTTCATATAACATTAATATTAAATAGAATTCCATAATCATATACCAAGACACGTGTCAACGGTAAGAACTAGGAACTTTCCTACTTTTTGCTCTCATGTTATCCGATTAAATATCTATTTTTGGTTAGATATAGTTTATACTGTACGCGTGACATTCAGCTTTTGCTCTAAATGGTGCCATCCCATATAAGGTAAGTTCTGATCTATTGGGTGATCTGGATGTGTGGAATATGTATCACTTTATGTGTACGTTTAAAATAGTTATTTTCTACTTGGCGTTGAAATTTTTGGTTTATTTTCGTGAACGTTGATGGAAGTAGCCCTTCAAGATAAGTAGTCGTTGCCCTTCTTTAACTTTCGCTTTGAATTTGAAATTGAATTTGGAGCGGAACTTAACGCTGTGTTTTGTTTGAAAACAGATAATACCACGAGTGGGTGTCGAATCCCAAAACCAATTGCGTTTACAGCGTGGTAGTTCATGGAAGTAGTGTCATGGCCCTTTTTTAACTTTCACTTTGAATTTAAAATTGAATTTTAGGCGTAACTCAACACTGTGTTTTGTCTGAAAACAGATAAAACCACAAGTGAGTGTCGAATCCAAAACCAATTGCGTTTACAGCGTGGTAGTTCATGGAAGTAGTGTCATGACCCTTCTCTAAGTTTCGCTTTGAATTTGAAATTGAAATTTAATCGAATCGAAATCAAACTATAATCATTGGTGTTACAATTAATTTTATTAACTATTTAATTAATTAATTATTAATTCAACTTACGTGAGTTTAAGGTTTTAAAAATTAATAATAAATGGTAACTGACAAGTTCTAATTAGAAGGTAACTATTTGCCTCAGTTTGGACGAGGTTTTTCCAGCTAATATTAAGTTACCCTGATAAGGAGCAATCGATCGCATGTAGATCATACTTTGACCATAATTTTAAACGTAATTGAATCATGTGTATAAGATCTTGTTTGTACTGTGCGTTTGTATTTAAATTTTCTAACTTTTTCTATATATATATATATATATATATATATATATATATATATATATATATATATATATATATATATATATCATTATTAATAATTATATTTTGAAGAAAGTCATTTTAATAATAATATTATTATAAAACACCTACCCTACTTTTTAGCTATGATTTGCCTTCCTTTATTCGATGGATATATAAGTCGGCAATAAAAGCCTAACTGGCCTTTTTTACTCGTTGACTTTCATATTGTTTGTGTTCGGTGCTACCTATTATGCTAATCCTGGCTTTATTATTATTACTATTGTTTTAACATATTGTACTTTTATCCCGCATAGCAGGATAGACAGAAAGTACTTAGTGTCAAGATACTCTGTACTTTGCTTTCCACCGAAGTCGAGACATTGCGTGTTGAGTTGAGTGGTGGAACTCAACGCCGCACTTTGTCTTTACCAGAGCGTGGAAGTGAAAATAATTTAAATATAATCACTCCCTCGAGTGGGGATCGAACCCACTAACCGTGGGTGTACCTACCTAAATTTTTTTTTCCAAGTAGAAATATGAATATTACGATTTCCATTAATTTTAATAAATATTTAATTATGTCTAATATTTTATAGCGCTTGGTACAGATTTATAACTCAGTTTTGTTGTATATTCGCGCTTTTATTTTTGCTTCTTCTATTCTAACAGCAGAGTAGACAGGAAGTACCTAGTCTCAGGACACTCTGTACTCCGCTTTACATTAAATTCATAGCATTGCTAATGACCGGCAGTATTCAAGATCGCCTTTATTTAACCAGAGCGAGGAAATGAACAAAAATAAAATATAATCACTGTCTCTAGAGAGAATCGAACCCATAGCTAATCGCGTTTACAGTCAAACGCTATCCCACTGCGCCACGACCGGCCTCAAATTATTAATAATATAATAATTAACATTACGCTTTTATTCCGCATAGCAGGATACACAGAAAGTACCTAGTGTCAAGACACTTAGCTTTCCACCGAATTCAAGACATTGCGTGTTGAGTGGTGGAAGTCAATGCCGCCCTATGTCTACCAGAGCGAGGAAATGAAAACAATTTAAATATAGTCACTCCCCAGAGTGGGGATCGAACCCACAACCGATCGCGTTTACAGACAGACACTGTCCCACTGCGCCACGACCGGCCTCAAATTATTATTAATAATAATAATTAACATTAAACCTATAAAGCTAAACATATTTTCATATTATCGTTAGATAATTTTAACTGAAATATTAACATCATGCGTTTCCC
This sequence comes from Dryadula phaetusa, assembly GCA_032432895.1. Lineage (NCBI taxonomy): Eukaryota > Metazoa > Arthropoda > Insecta > Lepidoptera > Nymphalidae > Dryadula > Dryadula phaetusa. Next base: position 1,131,106 of record JAOYRS010000034.1, read on the forward strand.
ACCTTAGTGCGTTGACTGCCACCAAGGTGTGGTCATTTGAATATTAACAAGTATATTGCCTTACAATTTGTTCTAGTAATTAAAAAGCGATTCTTACTAGAGGCCCATAACTTAATTGAATTGGGCTAATTCGTTTACGTTAGTTTTGAATAATATGCTTTATAAGGTACTGGTGAGAAATTGATACGATTTTTGCTTCTAAGTTAAATATATATATTGAATATGTATGGTATATTTTTAAATAAATAATTAATAGATATGTCTGTCTATGGTATGGAGATAATTTTATTAAAGTAAAAAAGATTGTTGTTTAATTTTATATACACGCTTTATCCCGCATAGCAGGGTAGTGAGAGTAAACCTAGTGTCATGACACTGCGTTCACCGGTCTCAAACATAACATTGCAAGTTAATTTGCGGAACTTAACGCGAGAGATATGAAAATAATTTTTCCTCCAATTGGGAATCGAACTCACGATCAATTGCGTTTATAGGCAGCCAGACGCAATCCTACTGAGCCACGAAACCTCAAATAAGAATATAATTAAATAAAATTGGAGTGAATTTCCAGTAATGATATAACCGCTTTATATTAAATACATATCCGTGTATACATGGTATGTTAACTGTTGAAAATAATGTTTCCTCCAAGTGGGAATCGAACTCACGATCAATTGCGTTTACAGAGAGTCAGACGCAATCCTACTGACCCACGAAGGCCTCAAATAAGAATATAATTAAATAAAATTGGAGTAAGTTTCCAGTAATGAAATAAATTAAATACATATCCGTGTATACATGGTATGTATACTGAAATATTTTTTTACAAACTTCACTATTCTCTCTGTTTATTTATTTCTCTGGAACGACTGGTGCGATTTTGATGGGACTTTTCCTTGCAAATAGTTGTTGTCATAAGGAGTAAATTAGAAGTTTTAAATACAGATTAATTGAATCCAATCTAACTGCAAAACGATAGTGAATTCCATACTGTACTTACTTAAGCAGAAATATTTGAAGTTTGCGGAATGGGTTTTAGACAGCATTAGCAAATATTCGTTGGTATTCGCCCAACAGATCTAGATTCTAATTTACATCTAAGGTTTGTATGCATGTTGAAACCTGCAATTGAGAAGTTAACATAACTTAAGACCAATCAACATTTCACTTGTAACTTTCTAATACATAAGGCCTTTTTAGCATCCCGCTTTATATAGCAAAGTAGGGTTATTAGATAGAATCAATGTAACGAATAATAATATTTTTGATCTACGAGTGGTCACGGACTACTGTAAAGTGTTCGAAATTTCAGGTTTTCAAATGTATTTTCAAATACCAAAATATACGCGATTGGTCCGTTTGAAAGAGCTTAATTTACAATGTAAAGAAATTTTACTTTACACTGGAATTCAGAATGTTTCGTGTTAAGTAGAGATAAACAGAGCAGATATATGACAATATTTTAAATGTAAAATAATTTCCTTGAGGGATTGAATTCACAACCAGTCAAGTTTACCATCAGACCCTGTTCAACTAAGTCACAATGGCCTTATTTAAGGCACATTTACACAATATAATAAATGTAAAGATATTGTACGTACACGGTAAGTGTTAATAGTAAGGGGGAATACAGGTTGTTTAGAAATACAGTATAACATTTACTATTTTTAAAGTGTTATTCCACACTTAGGATTAGAAAACATTTTTGAAAAAACGTATAAAAATTTGAGCGCAGCGGGATAAGAACCCGCGCCTCTTGGATACCGTCCAAGCGCTCTGACCGCTAAGCCATGCGTACTACTACCAGCTGTGTCGAAATTCTTACATGTTTTGTTACAACTTATTTACGTTGTTTAGCATCTCTGTTTTTTTCAAATATGTTTTCTAAATACAGTATACACTAAGTTTATAAGCAACATGTATAAACAAATGCCGGTCGTGGCACAGTGGGATAGCGCCTGACTGTAAACACGATCAGTTGTGGATTCGATTCCTACTCAGTGAAATGATTATATTTAAATTATTTTCACTTTCACATACTGGTAAGACAAATTGCAGCGTTGAGTTCCGCCACTCAACACGCAATGTAGCCAAATCGGCGAAACGCGAAGCGCGGAGTGTCACTAGGTACTTTCTAACAGCATTCCTAAGGATTTGCACACCAGTTCAAATGCTTAAGAATTCAATAATAACGGCGATATTAAAAAAAATCGTTTTAACTACATTCTCTCATCTAACGTATGACGCATACAAAAATGTACAGGAAATATACAAAACGGTCTTATCACTTAGAGACTTTAAGGGAGTGTATAAATATAAAAAAAATACTTAAAAATTACACAAAACTGCCAACAAATGTGCTTCTTTTTATTATAATTTTAGCATTTAAGCTTATTTTATTAGCAGGTTGTTATAAAAAGGAGTTTACGAGGCACTTGTAAAAGCCATAATATGATATCTTAAGTTGAGACGAATTTAATTAAGGTGTAGAGCTTTTCGGGGAGAATTGCCTTCAAAAAACGTATATAATCTAACAAGTTGAAATGCTAAATTCTTGTAATTATTACAGTGAATCAATTTAAATCGTCAATAGATGGTTTTTACACTTGTGGATGTGGGTTCGATTTTCGCTTGGGGAAAAATTTCGTTGTCTTAATTTAATTTTTATTATTATTTTTAGCTTCACACATTTTTCCGCATATCAGGATAGATAGGGAGTACTTAGTGTGAAGACATTACGTACTCCGGTTTTCGGTGAATTCGCGACATAGCGTGGTGAGTGGCAGAGCTCAACGCCGCATATCATTTTATCAGAGCGATGAAGTGAAAAGAATTGATTGAGAATCGAACCTACAACGGATCGAAGTCCCATTGTGCCACGTGCAGTTTCTTATTCTTTTTTATTTTTAATTTAAATATAAATTTCTTTATATATTCTAAATATTTATGTAACATTTCTGTTCTTAAAACTAAGCTTAGAAAATAATTATTGTTCCACAATTTCCATATAACATACGAAAAATAGTAATAAATAATTAGAAATATATTGAGGCCATGGCGCAGTGGGTCGGCGTCTGACTGTAAACGCGATCGGTCGTGACTTGACTCCCACTCGGGGACTCACTATATTTAAATTATTTTACAATTCTTCGCTTTGGTAAGACAAAGTGCGGCGTTGAGTTCCACCACCCAACACGCATCATTTCGAAAACGTAATACGAATGTTTCGATGTACAGAGTGTCCAAACACTTCTGTATACCCTGCTATACGGGATAAAAGGCGTGAAGCTAAAAAAAACATATGATTAACTTGTTAAAAAAATCGCCTTAAACAAAAATAAATTTTAAGTGACATAAAACATTACAATATACATCATAAACGTTTAGTTTTACATCCTGCTCGTGTTGTTATCTTTATTAAGTGGATTTTGTCATAAAGCTCACTGCATTTTAATGGATTTTTGTATGTGAGATAAACGACGCTTGTCGATCTTGAGTTATTATTTACCGGAAATTGTATTTTTTTTGATTAATATATTCACTTTTGCTTCGCACATTTTTTTTCCTTATTGTTATTGTTATTGTCTGTTATGTTATCGTATTTTTTTACTTAGAACTAAATTTTAATGAACTAATTTATGTTATCGTATTTTTTTACTTAGAACTAAATTATAATTAAACTTATGTTATCGTATTTTTTACTTAGAACTAAATTTAATATTAAAGGGAGTTTATTAAACGATTTAATTAACTTAACTTTACGAAATATATACAAAAAAATATTTTTTGCAGCTTTATACAGCGTTGACTGTCTTTCGCTCGAAATTGAGACATTACGTATTAAGTGGTAAACCAACTCTTATGAGAGCGAAGAAATAAAAATATTTTTGTTAAACATCATTTCTTTGAGTGGGAATCAAACCTACGACCACTCTTGTCGATAACGAGACGCACTCCCACTGCGCCACAATGGCCAAATGGCAAATTAGAACCTATAAAATTAAATAAAATTGGGGTGTCTGTTTGTCCTGGCTAATGTCGGGTTTGGCTGGACCGATATTGACAGAAAGATAGATTTAATTTTATATGGGGTAACTTTGGTTACATTTCTTTTAGAATTATATAATAAAAATCCAGGTATGTGGAAGTTATTCCACGTGCACGAAGCAAAGCTAGTAACATAAATAAACTAAAAATATTTTCATTTCACATATTAACAATATTATTATAATTATTATGCAAATAACGGTAGAGATACTTGTTTAATATTATAAAGACACTATATATATATATATATATATATACACACACATATATATATATATATATATATATATATATATATATATATATATATATATATATATATATATATATATGTGTGTCAAGTGCCAAAGTATAAGTGCCAAAACACTACGTTCTCCGCTTTCTAACACCAATAGCCACGATTCGTTTTACCAGATAGAGGGGAAGGGGAGGGAAAAATAATTAGGATAGAAACATTTCACGAGTGAAGGTTTTTTAGCATCACGTTTTTTTACCGCATAAAAGGGTAGGCTGAGAGCACCTAGTGTCAAGTCACTCCGTACTTTGTTTTTCGCCGAATTAGAGACATTGCGTGGGAATTCGCGGAACTCAACGCCGCACTTTCTCTTACCAGATCGACGTAGTGAAAATAACTTCAATATAACCACTCCCCGAGTGGAAATTGAACTGGAAAAAATTTTTATACATACTTGGAGTTTGAATAATATTTATATGAATTATAAAAATATTACTTTGAAATGATGATGATATTTTACTGTTAATTTAAAATATCATTTTACTTGATTAGAAAAAATATTTAAGAATTCGAACGAAATCTCAGAGATGCTAAAAACATGAATAATTTGTAACAAGCGGATAAGAATTTCGACGCAGGCAGGTGTAGAACGCTTGGTTTAGCCGTCAAAGTGGTTGGACAATTGTCACGAGGTGCAGGTTCGAATCCCACTGCGTACAAATTGTAATAGGATTTTCTTAATATTTGTGTAAAGATATTAGGTCATGTCTCGCTACCCTGCTCTTTAGAAGTACGTAGGTAGCTCTTGCCCTTATATTCCAAATTGAATCTCTCTAACATTATTAAGAAAATATATTTCAAATATAAATATATTTTCTAAGTCGAACAGAAATCACAAATAGAAATTGTACAATTTAAAAACAATTCAAAACCAATATTAAAAGAGCATAACCAATAATGAAAATACAATGTATCGCAACATCTCAAACTGACCTAAAAGGTTGATTCATAAGCAATTCACGGTAATCTGACGTGGAACTATCGGTGGTACATCAATTAAAGGCATGGCGTGCGGCCGCCTTCGTGACTACTGTACGAATGTTTAATAGCTGAAGGTATGAATCGTGGGAATACTAGGATATGCTATATGTAGCTGGCAATATAAGTCATATATGTATATTTTTTAAAGAAATATGTATTTTTTTTTTATTTCTTTTACTCTTTTTTTCCCATTTTGCAGAATAATGAAGAATCATGTGGCTGTTTTTCATACATACATTATTTAAGGTATGTAGTTTGAAAATTGATAAGGACATATAAATAATAAATAAAAAAAATGCTTATCTTTCTGATTTTTGTTAAATAATATACAGCGTTAAGTTCCACAAGGCAACACGCAATGACTAATGTATAGGTACATGCTATTAGGAAATGGAAAGCAATTCATTCAATCATTTGAAACTACTTGTAATTAATAAGCGTCTAAGGAAGGTATGTGTAAAAGAAAATTTGTAAAAAAATTACTACTATTAATAACTTACTAAAAAAATTAAAAAATTTAGAGTGTCTGTTCGTAATAATAAAATAACCGCTTTTTACTAAAGGCATAGTATACATCTACTATACTAATATTTTTTTATTTTTTATATATCTGTCTTATTTCGGCTAATTTCTGGAACGGCTGGACTTGACATGACATGACTTTCGTTTAGAGTTAGCTAATTTCATAAGGAGTAACAAAATGCGAGCAGAGCCGGTATTAAATATATATATATATATATATATATATATATATATATATATATATAAATAATAACAATATTTAAAAATTTTAAAAACATATAAAAATTTGAACGCAGCGGAATTCAAACCCGCACCTCTTGGAAATCGTCCAAGCGCTCTCACGGCTAAACCATCCAGTTCTACTACCGGCTGCGTTGAAATTCTTATACGTTTTTACATGCTTGCTTACAACGTAAATCAATTGCAACAAAACAACAGTTTCCAAGAGGCGTGGGTTCGATTTCCACTGCGTTAAATATTTTATATGTTGTTTTTTTTAATGTTTTATAATCCTAAGTGTGGAATAACACTTTAAAATAGTAAAACAAAAGTATTTTAATATGATTTTTCATAATAAAACAGTTTTATAATCTATTAAAACTAGTAGAGGAGAATTTAAATTGATCCATAGCCTTCTACCTTAGCAAGTGTGGTCATGTCATGACGTCCAGATACGATCACCTCACAATTTATGGACGCTTCGATGTTTCATATATAAAATTTATCTCATTCACTCAAACTGGGATATAGTGACCTTATTATAGCAGTAAATCGTTCCATTTTTATGAAAAACGACTGTATTGAAAGAGGGCATTGTGGCATAGTGGGACTGAGGCTGATTGAAAACGCGATTGGTTGTGGGTTCGATTCCAAAGACGAAATTAAAAAAGAATTAATTAATAATTAAGTAATTTCTTGATTATTTTTAGTAATATTTTCATAATAATGTATTGATTAATCCAGTGGTTTCCAATCAGTTTTAACGGAGGACTAGAAAATTAAAGAAAATTTCTTAGGAGGGCCAGAATCATAGAAGAAATTAACTTTGTTTTGAAGCTTTTGTTCAAAATAAGCGCGATTTTTATACATTTTAAATGATACTATTCAACTTACATTACTACCTCGTACCCCCTTTTCCCACTCTGCAACTAACTAGCTACTGTACCATATAAAATGGCTAGCTTTAATTTCTTTATACATGACCCATTATTCTAATTACAAGAGACCGGTCGTGGTGCAGTATGACTGCGTCTGATTTATAAACGCGATCGGTTGTGGGTTGACAAAGCGTGGCGTTCGTTTCTGTCGCTCGACACGCAATATGTCGAATTCGGCGGCAAGTGGTGAGCGGAGTATCTTGACACTAGAAACTTCCTGTATGATGAAGCGTGAAGATAAAGAAAATTCTGGTTTCTTCTCATACTTCTGGATCGACAAAATTCGCAAGCCATATTCTAATAATTACTTAAGACTTGTGTCCTATTGTTGTACTTTGCTAATCACTGATTTAAATATTATCAAAATGTGCCGGATAAGTGATAATACGTTTATTACTCCAATCTCCACCTTTTACCAATTTGTTTACCAATGAATTCTGGGTAGTGACCGGAAGTAAAGATACTGTACTGGCATACCCTTTACAGCGTCATCTCATTTCAAGGAAGGCTGAGCTAGATGCGTTCTGATATTGACTTGGTCACCTTTAGCAAAAGATGTAAAAAGCAGCTTCACGTATTATCCCGCATAACAGGGTAGTCGGAGACAACCTAGTGTTAAGACACTCCGTTAACTGCTAATAGCGGTCTTTATTCACATTGCGGGTTGGAGTATATCAGAGTGGAGAAATTAAAATAAAATTTATTTAAATCATTCCCCCATCATATTCATGAACAGTAAGTAATATATTAAGATTTTTTTTATTAAGATTTTTTTAAATTATATTATATTAAAATTTTTTAATAATAGAATAAAAACAACACATTATTTTTATATATATTTACCAACATAATTTTTTAATATATATTTTATAATATTATGATAATACAATGACACCATTGTAGGAGAGTGCGACTGCGTTTGACATTAAAACGATGGTTACAAGTTTGTTGTCCAGTTATGTAGAATGAGGAAATGATTATATTTAAATAATTTCTGCTTATACCTTCTAATAAGATAATGTGCGGCGTTAAGTACCGTCATACTCCACGCAATGCTTCTGATTTGTTCGATGAGTTGATTACCAAATATCACGACATTAAAATAAACTGAAAGCTCTTTGAAAATGTAAGGAAAACATTTACGTATTATATATCCATTAGAACATAATGTACAAAGTAATTATAAATGTACATTTCCCAAAGCAATTTACTAATTAAATAGAAACTATTTGTTAGAAGCATCTCACTCGACACGTAGCCGTTGCAAGGTTTTCATATCGGAGATCGAAAATCTCAACTCTGTACACCGTTTGGGAGTCACGTTTCGGTATTGTGTTTAAAGTGTAAACGGGAAGGTCGTCGTAGCGCAGTGGTGCTGCGATTGTAAACGCTAGTAGTTTTAGATACCAATTTGATGGGATGTTTAGACTTAGCGCGGCGTTAGGTTACGCCCTAATGGGCCAATTTCGAGAGTTAAGTGGAGAACCAGAATTTTGATATTAGGTTATCTGTGATTGCTTTGCTATTACGATTACCTAAGTATATGAAATATATTTTATGACTTGTGTTCGCTGCACAATGTCTCGATTTTAGACGTTAGACATTGACACTATATTGTCTCTGACTGATACTAGACAGAATAAAGCGTAAAGCTGCATTATATCTAAAATAGATTAAAAGCGCAACCTATCACTAAAGCTATTGCCCCGCGTAATATTTAAATAATAAAAACACGTTAAGCCATACAAGTTAAGCATGATATTATTCCAACGTTCAATTTAACGAAATAAATTTGTTATTTACAAGAAATACTTTTTGTCTTCTGGTGTCACCAGTCACCATATATGCTGGAACGTCGTCTTCACCTGTTCAGACAAAATGTTTCCTTTTTGCAACAGAAATTATATAGCGATTTGTAACTGTACCTTCAAGTTTCTGGTTTTGGGTTCCCTGTGGGATTTGGTATATGATTTTGTTTTTTTAATACTGCTTGAATCGTAAGATTCGGGTAACTATGGCAACAGATGTGTTTTTTTTATTTTATGTATTTGCCTAATGCATTATTTGCATTGGTTTCGAATCAAAAATTTTATAAGTATTTTTTTTCATATATTGTTATCTTATTAAAGTCATGTGGTTTGTACGTTTTTTAAATATATATATATATATATATATATATATATATATATATATATATATATATATATATATATATATATATACATATATATATATATATTTATATATTTATATTTAAATTACTTAAAACTAAAGTTATAAGAATCAGAAAGAGCTTAGTATCTCTATGTATCTCTATGTAATTCCTAAGAGAGTAAAATACTTTTAATTTATACTTTTTAATAATATGTTTGATTTTGCCACCCCAGTCCGTGACCACGGACTTACTATATTCGTATCTAGTGTCAAGATACTTCGTACTTGGCTTTCTAGAGCGAGGAAGTGAAAATAATTTTAAATATAATCACTCCCCCGTGTAAGGAGCGAACCCACAACCGGTCCTGTTTATAGTCAGATGCTGTCCCACTGCGCCACGACCGGCCTCTACACGCGAATAAATAGTGTTTTTGATATTAAATAAGTATTTTTTTTCTACTATTCTGTTTATAATAAACTAGAAGAAGTAATGACTAAAGATGTAAAAAACCCAATGACCAAATAATGGATTCGTACTTAACTTATATATGGATTATTTTAACTTCTGGTTTGCACATCGTTAAATTTCGTACATATAAATAAATATTCATTTATATTTAACGGTAGGCCATCGTGTATCTGTTGGATACTATTTGACTGTAAACGTAATTGGTTGTGGGTTTGATTCCTACTCGAAATTCAATTCTCCGCTCTGGTAAGACAAAACGCGGTGTTGAACTCGCCATTCAACACTCTATTTCGGATGGAAAGCAGCTTGATATTAGGTTGCCTATGACTACCCTGGTATTCATTCATATTCATTGTATGCTTTTATCCCGCTTAGCAGAGTAGGCAGAAAGTACCTATTATTAAGACACTCCGTACTCCGCTTTGCGTCGTATTCAAGGTAATGCCTGTTGAGTGGTGGAACTCAACGCTGCACTTTGTCTTGCAAGAGTGAATGAGTTTCCTGAGTGGGAATCGAAACCACAACTGATCGCGTTTACAGTCGTTCGCTGTCCTACTGTACCATGACCAGCTTTATTGCTTCATAAAATTCTTAATACAAAATCAGGGGTTTCCCTAGCATAGCTTCAACATCTGCCCTCATATCAATGTAAAAAAGTCTAAGAAAAATCCTATAAAAAAACTAGACTAACGTAAAAGCTTACTAATTTATTATGTAATGGATGTTAAATGCTAATTAATGTTTCTGAGTGCACTTATAAACGTGTGTAATTAAGAGAAATTAAACATAAAATTATGTTCATACAATTTCTAAGAAGACAAGCAAATAGATCGGCTATTAATAATTTTATTAATAAACGCGAGCTGTCATCACAATAATCGGTGCAGTTCATCATCTCAAACTAAACGTGATATTTTTTCGCTCCATTGTACTCTAGTAATGGTTTTGTAATTGATTACTTGATATATTATTCTTGGTACAGTCGGGTACAATTTCATGTATACAATATCTTATATTAAAGCTCACTTTGTTAGTAAGGCAAGTGGTATTCGATGCCCAAAATTACCAACTTTTGTTCAATTTTACAAAGAATAAAAAAAAAGAAGTAAATAAAATAGGTCATTTTAAAAATTTTGACATAAATCTTGGTATAAAAGATTTGAAATAGCTAAAAAACAATAAAAAATGATTAGAAAAATTATGTCCTTCTGTACATAAAGTTGATAAATGTCCACAATTATATTCTGATACGTAACAATACAAATCGTGTAATATTAATTTGACACACTTAGATATAAAAAGTTGGGAAATATGATTGTTTTATTATCCTAATACATATGACTTTCTGTTTCTTTTGAGGCTTCTTCATCGTGAGAAATTTTGGCTGTTCCTGATATTGTGTAAGGTTAGTGAGTAACGGAGTGTTAAGACACTATAGGGTTCTTTATACACTACACTATAGGGCGTATAGGTTCTTTTTGCTAACCTCACTATGTACAGGAACATAGTGTGGTAGACAGACCTAACCTAATGTTAATATACCAGATTCTACATAGTTTCCTTCTATCCACGAAATACGTAAAGCTGAAAAATATATGGTATTATTTAATATTTGATTCGCGTATCTTCTTCAGAAAGTATTGGCCTTTAACTCCTCATTTTAATTAATTAAAATTTATTAATTAAAATTCAGTTAAATTATTTATAAAATTTCCTTTCTCACTTAAGGCAAAAGACAAAAACAGTAATGGTGGTAAGTTGCCATACCGAATCAACCATCGCCATTGTGGCGCAGGAAATAAGTTTAGCAGAAGTCTGTGTTAATCACAGGTTCGATTCTAACAATAGGAAAAAAATATACGGCAAATATATGGTTACGTAAAGAGATTATTTAGGACAGTGGAAATGAGAATTAATGTGGATTTCAAAAGATCTACATTATACTTACAGTTGGTACGTAATTTCCAGATACTGCTCCAAGCTTTTCTAAATCTATGGAACCCTAAGTACTTTTTTTATATTTTTTCCATATTTATCTATTGAATTAGAGAAAAAATTGGATTTTTATTTCCACTCTTTAACCAAGATTTTTTAGACAAAAATGCACTTAGTATTAAGACACTCAGTACTTTGCTTTCCACCGAATTCGAGACATTGCGAATTGAGGGTGGAACTCAACGCCACACTTTGTCTTACCAGACCGATGAAGTGAAAATAATATAAATATAATTACCATATATAGGAATCGAACCCACAACCGTTCGCGCTTACAATCAGACGCTGTCAACAAACAGGATGAGTGCGACAAAAACATAATAATTACACATTGCCATACCGAAACAACAATTTGAATCTGTCGAAAACACCATTGACATGTAGGTACATAGGTATTACAAATATTTACAACCAAGATAAGCATCTGTACTTATATATGAATTAAACACGTTATCTGAAGATCTAGAACAGTTTGAGTTAAATAAGAAAAAAAAAACTCAAGTTTTTTTTTCACTCATTTCAACTTTCATAAGATTCTACAAAAATTACATCGACATTTTTGGCTGTTTGGAGTAATGAATCGACAATCGATCCGTTTAAGCGGCGCGAGTGATTTATTATGGCGACACGTTGTTTTTGTGGGGACAAGTCGGAGCTACGTCGGTTGGTAGGCTGTGGAAACAATTTCGACTTTTACGCTCGCCGACTGTGCCAAATATGGTATTCGGGTTTTCTTGTCTTCTTTTGAACGATTTTTGGACTTGCGATTATGATATCGGGCCGCTGATGTAACTGAGATGCTATTTTTCATGTGAAATGTTTATTATGTATTATAGGTTATAGGTTCAAAATTTGTCGTTAGTAAAAGTAATTTATCTATAAATTTATATTAAAAAGTTATATATATATATATATATATATATATATATATATATATATATATATATATATATATATATATTTACTACACTTTCTACTTCACTTATACTACGTATTAATTCAGATAATGCTAATGAACATAAGTGTTGAATTTAATCTTTATACGATTTTATTTGATCTCTTTAATATCATTAAATACCCCTCAATTTTTTACTGTTGTGACTTTTTTGTACCATTCAAAGGTATTAAAAGTACTAAATAAAAAAAAAACAGCAAGAATCAGATTTTAAAAGCGTGGAGTGTAGTACTGTTAAATACATGAATGTCTAAAAATACGTTAATTTTTTTGAATTTCAGGCAATTTCTTGGTCTTTGGTAAGTGATTCCGAAAAGAGGTGAGAGAGTGCCTATATGATTTGTTAGTAAAAAAAAATCTAGCCAGACCCTACAAATTCATATTTTGGCCTATAGTCTATTTAATAAGGAGTAACATAAGGTACCTTTATTTTAGTGTTATAAAATAAAAATCAGGGATGCTAAATCCTTAGAGTCCTTGCTATGAATTATTATTTTAGATTCACGCTTTTATTCCACATAGCAGGTTAAACGGAAAGTACCCAGTGTCAAGACATTCCATACTTCACTTTCCGCCGAATTCGAGACATTCGCGACGTTGAGTTTGCCACTCCACACCGCATTTTGTCTTACCAGAGCGAGAAAATGAAAATAATTTGAATATAATCACTCCCCCGAGTGCAAATCGAATCCACAACCAATCGCGCTTACAGTCAGACGCTGTCCCACTGCACCACGACCGGCCTCAGTATATTGATTTTTAAGATATTTTTATATCTCTTAATTATTTAAGTAAAAAGTAAAGTAAAGCAAAAGTTGGCAGATTTACACTTTAAGATGATAAATTAATAAATTATATTACAATGAAATAGTCATATATAAGAAAATCTAAAACTTAAGAATTATTTGAAGAAATTGCAAATTTAATAGATTTTATCTTTTATAACAAAGCTAGAAGCAAAGTAGTCAGGGAGAACAATTCGTTCACTGTTTTTAACTTAAATTTAATATGTTGAGTGGCGGAACTCAACACAGTATATCGTATCAGAGTAGAGAAAGAAAAAAATAAAAAAATCATAGATTTGAACCCTCAAACTATCGTATTTATAGTCAGATGCTGTTCCATTGCACCACGTAGGCCTCTAACGTTAATATTTAGTTCAGTTTCCAAAATAAATAATTTATAAAAAGTATTATTTGTATTATATTATAAAGAATTAAAAAATATATATTTATGTTTTGTTTGTGAAATTACATTCCGTAGATGGGATTTTTATTTCATTATATTGGCGTATCCTGGGTTTCATTAACCTCAGCCTCATTTGACACCATGTATCCACTGTCCTAAAATATTTGAATTGTTTTCTTATTGGCAGTGATAAGACCTAAAAATCAATAAATTCTAACTTTCTTACTTTGACTTGAAAATATATATATATATATATAAATAAATTTCACCGTTATATTAAAACAAAAGCTTCGCATCCACGATTCGTATCGGGACCGGACAAATTGCGGGCAGAAATTTCGAAGATCGTAAAAGCCGACAGAGGGATTCTCGAGAAACTATAAATTTTCATGAGCGCTGTATGCTCCAATTTTTTTGTTAAACCAAACTGGTATACGCCTTGGGTAGCAAGTTTGATTCCCATAAATTTTTATGATTTAAGAAATATTCAGTTCCGCTTGTGCCCTAATATGTGAAATCACTGGTAATAAAATAAAAAAAAATGGCCAGACGTGGTGCGGTGGGACGGCGTTTCACTGTAAACGCGATCGGTAGTGGGTTCGATTCGCACTCGGGGAATTATTGGTGATATCCTTGCTCCGTCACTCAATTTACTTAGTACGGAGTGTCTTGACACTAAGTCCAGTCTACCCTGCTATGTGCGACAAAAGCCTGAAACTGAAAAAATTGTATTTTTTTCTTGCTATTCAGATAATTTCATACCGTTTAATTGATGAAAACTTTCTAGTTAATTAATATTTTAGGTATACCATATATATACATATAAATATACATATAAATTATTTATATATACTTATAAATTAAGTATGAGTCACTCCATATTCCCTACATTTAACTAGTTAGAGATTGCAAGGACAATAGTTAAAACGGCTTTACTAATTACTTATGTCATAGAACATAGTGTCAAGTCACTATATTCTTCACTATTTACCAAAACTCGAGATATTGTTGAGAGGTAGAGTTCAACGCCACGCTTAGTCTTACCAGAGTGGAAAAAATAATAATTTATATAAAATAATATAATCAATTTGAGATAGAACCCTTAACCACAGTGTTTACAGACAAACACTCCCACTGCGAATTGATACATCTATAAATATATATTTGTCTGTGTTTGTATACTCGTGTCATCTTTAAAATCGATTTCATACTAAAAATTTAATAAAAAGTTGGACCTTTAGTCACGTCCTAATTACTTTGATGACACTTTCAAGCTTGACTAAAAATGTAATGTACTGAAAAATCGATAACGATCAATCAATGTTCCGTACAATATTAACACTTGACGTTTCGCACAAAACAATTACCTTAGTACTTGTTGTATATATAGATATAAAAAAGTTGGCTGATTTAAAAAAAAATGTATTTTTGATTTATAAGCTTTGAGCGGTTTACTTGAGAAATATCTGTTTTCTAATATGTTATTTCAGTATCACTTTATTTTTTAGCTTCTTGATATTTTGCGCATACTTAGAGAGACTCTAGTGTCAAGGCACTCCGTTTATCCGAATCTATTCATCCATCTTTCATCTGAATTCAAGACATTACATGTTTAATAACTGACTTAGTGTAGCGCTTAGTCAAAAAAAAGGTAATATAAGAAGGTAAAGCAAGCGGGATTCAAATGATGCATCTCGTTCATATATCTGAGAGTAGAAGTCCAGTAGATGAGTAAAATACGAGTTGCTTTAACAACGTCTATGACACTTTATAGAAATATATACATCAGTGCTAATGTATTCATCTATTTAATAAATTTCATATATTTTTAATATATTATTGAAAAAAAAAACCACTTTTGAATAAAAACTTGAACTTTGAAAAAGTATTTTTTTTATATCAAAAGGTATTTTTTTACATTTGAATATATAATTACAAATTTTCATTAGCGGGAATCGAATCCACGACTATACTAATAAATTATACGATACTTAATCGCTATTTGTTATGTTTTAAGCCAACATAACTGTAACATACGAAATTTGTCTCGGGAAAAACTCGTTCAGATTGCAATGTTGACAATTAATTAAACAATTAATTAGCTAATTGCCAGATGATTTACTTTTTACAAAACGGCCAATTTACAAACGATTTGTCCAAATCGGGGTGCTTTAACTGGTTCAGCGTTTTTTTTTTAATCGCAAGGCATATTTCTGTGTACTAGCGGTTTGTTCTGGCTTTGCTCGTATTATATAAGCCAAGGACTAAAAATTAATTTATTTCTTTGAAGGGGTAAATGTATTATATTTATAACGGAATTAAAATATCAATGCTATATTGAAGACTTTTTTATCTAATCTTTGTTAAAAGAAAGAAAAGTAATTTTTAATAAACAGCTTCACGCTTTATTTAATATCGACTTTTTTCTGTCCAGTATCTAGACAGGACGCGTTGCTTATCAGAATGAAATGATATGAAAAAAGGGGAAGGAGGAAGAAATTAAAATAAATTCCCCGTGTAGGAATGGAACCCACAACTAATCGCATTTACAGTTAGATGGTATTCTACTGTGCCGTGATGGCTTCTATTAATATTATTTATATTAAAGTAAATGTTTTGTTTATAAATAAGCAAAAAAAGTTAATAATGCGTGTTATTTTTTGTTAGCTTTACGCTTTTTATCCCGCATAGGAGGGTAGACGGAAAGTACCTAGTGTCAAGACACTCCGTACTTCACTTTCCACCGAATTTGACATATTGCGTGGTGGAAGTGAATATAATTTAATTATAATCAATCACCCAAGGAGGGATCGAACCCACAACCGCGTTTGCGATCGCGTTTACTTTTAGACATTGTCCCACTGCGGCACGACCGGTCTTATTTAAAGCAAAATATGCAAGAGAATAGATAAATATATTTTACTCATAAGATATATAGATAACAAAAAGAAAATTTGTAATAAGACGTAACATGCATTCACGTTCAGGTCATGCGGTATTATTGCTTCAAGCTAACTCTCACATCTTCATTGAAAATAAATATTTAATTAACAATAATATATAGGTAATAATAATTCAGTGCAAAAAAATATTTTTTTTAATATATATATATATATATATATATATATATATATATATATATATATATATATATATATATATATATATATATATATATATATTTATACATATATATATTAATTTTTAATATGTATATTAACCAAAAACATCTAAAAAAATTATATGAATTCAAAAATTATAAGAAAGAAGAAAACTATACTAACTACTAACGCTTATATATTTTACACTTCTACGCTTGTCTTCGTACAATTAAAGAGGTCATATATATATATAAATATATATATATATATATATATATATATATATATATATATATATATATATATATCCTCTATCCCAAAAAACACTTTAAAAACACCCTTTATATTATACAATTTCGGTAAACAAAATTAGACGCAATGACTCGCAACATTCCGTTGACCGCAAAACGCACCCAAAACTTAAGGTATGCGATTAAATTTAGCAATATTTATATAATGGGACACGCTAAAATATGTTTTATTACGATTTGGCAAGTACCAAAACTGTATCAGGATTTATTATATATGAAACATAATGTAGTTACTTCAGTACCATATCTCACGTATAAATCTACTACTGCTTGTTAGTGGTATCTGATGACTGCGGGTCATCAATTTCACTTGATTCGCAAGAAAAAATGACAAGATATATGTATTTGAGGACGATGATGATCCCTTTGAGTTATCCTTTGTATATACTTGTTGTGTACACTGACTTTGTTTTAGTCACATTGCTTATGAATTATAAATAATATGTTAATATCGTAAACAATTATATGAGGCTGGTCGTGGCTGGTCCTGGCGTGTCTGAATGTAAACGCGATTGGTTGTGAGTTCGATTCCCGCTCGTGGGAATTGTATTTAAATTATTTCCATTTCCTCACTCTTGTAAGACAAAACGCGACGTTGAGCTCCGCCACTCAATACGCAATGTCTTGAATTTGGCGGAAAATAGAGCTCGGAGTGTCTTGATGCAAGATACTGTCTACCGTACTATGCGGGATACAAGCGTGAAGCTATAAAACAATTCTATGTAAGAAAATCTATAATTGTTAAAAACAATAAAAAAAATAATTACATAAGTATTAAAGTACGCTCTTTGAATCCAAGTGTTTTAATTGATTAAGCTGTTTTCTATTATAATAACTAACTGTCTTGATATTAGGTTTTATAAGATGTCTTTTATAAGAAGACCTTACTATGCGGGAAAAAGCGTGAACCTGTTTTTTTTTAATATTTTAACTTTTTCTCTATAATTCTACTGATTAATTGTCTACGAGAAGATTCACGTTCCCGCATAGCAAGAGAGTGAGAGAGAATCTAGTGTCATGACACTCCGTTGACTGCCTTAGCGCCCCATACGCCATTGTTGGTGTCCTACTATTAATACTATTTAAATACACTCAAGTTATAATATTTTAAATGAATTTTAAATACATTTCATTATTTATAAACGCATTAAACTTAAAATTCTAAAATAGAAAATTTTTCAAACAGTTACTAAGATGTGGGGCCTTATATTCTGGAACCCTTCACCACTAAAACAACTGTTAATACAGGTATCTACTTTCAAGGTTATCTATCTCAAAGTAGTATTTGGATTTAAAGAAAACTAAAAAAATACAATTTTTAATAAATGCCACTTATAAAATTTAATATTAAATTAAATTTGAAATTGCTATATTTGATTAAGTCATGAAGGTAACTACGTTTATAACTGTATAGGAAACGCTCCTAACAATAAAGTGATGTAAACCTGTTAATAGTGATAGAACTTGAGCTACCGTATTGCGTGTTCACCGTGAATCGTGGAAATTTAGTTGGCGCTCACGAACTCCTGTGTCATCAACATTTTTGTTAGAAAATTATATTTAATTCATATTAATTAATAGAATCTTGTGTTCAGATGCTGTGTTCTTAGCCCCCTTTAGACATATTGTGTGTGGATTGGCAGAGCCTAACGCCGCGTTCTATATATATGCGACTGCGTATGAAAAATAAATAAGAATCCTTCACGTTTACTCTCTCATAACAAAGTAGTTGAGTCAAGATTGAACTTAGTGTCGAAATAATAAGCAGCGGGTATCGAACCCGCGACCAGGGTATTTGTGAAAAAATAACAAATACAGGACTATAGATTGTTTTTTTATAACATAGTTCTCTTATAGCTCGAAAATTGTTTAAATGATGATTGATGTAAAGATGTGTAAACAAACTTTTTAATATATACCAATTCCATTAAATTCTCAACTATTATTAACTGTAAGAAATTTGCTTGAAATAAATAATAATCAGTTTAATTAAATACCAATAAATACTTAGTATATCAACAACATTCATTACCATGTGAACTTGGTCTACTGTGTACTTGTAACAAACGATGAATAAAATTAGGCAAATAAATAACTAAATAAATAACAAAAATAAATATAATTTTAAGTATAATCAATGAAATTCATTTTTAATACAAACAATCAAGTATTTAAGCAGAATGTCTTTTTACTTCTATATTGAAAAAGAAGAGTAGCAAGAAAAAGCACGGCGTTAATTTCCGCCCACAACATAATTATGATCAATTTAAGATGGACAACGGAACTAGGTTCTCTTTTCTGTGCAGAAAAAGACATACTATAATTAAAACATATGAAAATACTAGAATAAAAAATATTTTTAAAATTAATAAATTGTAACAAGCGTATATGAATTTCGTAGAACGCATAACTTAGCGGTCATTTTTTAATATGTTTTTTTTTATATTTTTTTAACCATAAGTATAGAATAACACTTTAAAAAATTATAACATTTAAAATAAAAGCCAAATACTACCAACAGCTGGCTAAACAGCGGCGCTCGAAAAAGGGCAAGTTATCGTATTCGTTATAAGAAATATTCACAAGCTATGTTTTGTTTATATTAAATTACAGGTAATAAATGTGATTTCTTATTGAAATACTCGAATAAGAATAACATTTTTATACGTTAATGTTAATAATTTATAAGTTTTATTCAAACGAAAGCTGTAGCGGCAGAGAGCGTAAACATTTTATTTAATGGCGTGTTTTTATAAAATTAAGTGGATGAACAAGAAAGTTTCGCATTTCAAGTAGGTATATGGTAGAAATCAGTTGTCTGTATAAAAAAGTGTCGCTTGTTAATGTTTTTATTGAGCTGCTTAATTTTTTTGGGTAAAATTATTATTTAATATGTAACGTTCACTTGTTCAGTGTGTGGTTGGCTTTAACTTCTAGAGGTCGTATAGATACAACATCCTATAAATTAACATATATATTTTTAATATTTTATTTCTTGATTTCATTTTTTACATATATAGAGCAGATGGCAGGTAGAAACTAGTGTCAAAATCCTCTGTTCTTTGCTTTCTCTTGAAATCCAAAATTATTATGTGTTACTTGGTGGAACTCAACGCCACGCTTTATATTGCCAGCGTGATATATCGAAAATAATTTTAAATATCGTTTCTCGTAGTGAGAATTGAATTCATAACCAATACGTTGACTTCAAATTTTATCCGCCTATGCTGTGAACTTTCGGTCAATTACAATTATCGATATAATATGTACTACTGTGGTAGGTTCTAGTAACATTTTAAATGTTGATTGGCGATCCAAAAATGTTTGTAATAGCTTATTAGAATATTTCCATTCATTGATTGATTCATTCATTCATTCATTCATTCATTTAATTTCGATTTTGATATTATGAAACGTAGTATTGACAGTTTACCAGAAGCTATCACAAGTTCGAAAGGCACTTTTGCTGTTATCAGTAATGTTATCTAATGATAACGATTAGCCAGGCTATAACATTATATTCAACGCTATTTGAATCAAAGTAAATTGGTGTATTAAAATAAATAGTCAGAGACAACCTAGTGTCTAGACAATCCGTTGTCTTTTTTTGCCTAAAATCAAGACATTGCGTTTTGAGTGGCGAAGACAACGCCGCGACATCTTACCAGATCGGAGAAATAAAAGTATTTTGTTTTCATTCCTTCTGAGAATCGAATCCAAAACCAATCACCTTTAAAGTCAGATACTGACAATAATGTATTATGACAAATCTATATCAATCGTCCGAAGAAAACGTTATTCTTACTTATAAAATGATGTTTAGTTTTCCCACGCATTATTGCGGTCCAGTAAATGGCATAGCGCATTAGTCCATTCAGAGCCCTTCCTATAATCCTTAGAGCGTATGTAGAAATAGCATCAAGCAATTTTATATACAACTAGACACAATCGTAGCGCTGATGATAAAATTATTTATACGCAGCGGGATACGAACCCGCACCTCTTGGATACCGTCCAAATAACGTCACATATTCTCCGTTGTCCATCTTAAATTGATCATAATTAAGTTGTGGGCGGAAATTAATGCAGTGCTTTTTCTTGCTACTCTTCTTTTTCGTCCAAGTCTTGGACGGTATCCAAGAGGCGCGGGTTCGAATCCCGCTGCGTTCAAAATTTTTATACGTTTTTTTCAAAAAAAAAAAATTATTTATATCAGTGTTTTTTTTTGTTTAAATTATTATATATTTTATGATATGCCTTCTCCAAATTATATTATATTATATTTATTTATAATTTGCTTATCCTGGTGTTCAACACAGCGCTCTGTCAGAGTTGTCCGTCCTCTTGTTGGCTCTCATATCCGGTTTTACAATATCCCGCCATCGCTTCCTTGGGCATCCGGGTAACCTTACTCCAAGGACAAATATGTCACGCGGAAGAACACTGTTCTGGCCGACAACGTGGAAATACCATGTCAGGCGCCGTTCTTGGAACTTATCCCCTATATAACTGACTGATATTGTAATACATGTTGGTATAAATAAAAGAAATTTTAAATTGTTATTGTGCAGTTGATAAGTATATGTACACGCTTTGGCTTCGGGTTCGATTCTCAGTTAAGAGATTGTTTTTTTTTTCGTTAATTAGTTTTCTTTGTTTGGTATGGCTGTATCAAATGGAGTATTATGTTCCCCTTGCATAATTCACTGTAATTATATATAATATACCGAAACCCGAGTTTTATATAAAAATGGCTATACGTAATAATTAATAATATTAAAATTGTTTTTTTTTAATATTTATTAAGGAAGTAATCATATGCGAATTAACATATAGAATATTAATATTTTTGCTAGATAGTGAGTGGCTAACTGTTCTATCGTTTTTGATTTTTATTTATTGACTAATCCTTCTTCCTCCAGAATAAGTATATACCTAATGTCAAGACATTTCGTTCTCCACTATCTCTCTAAATTAGAAACTCTACGAGTTAAGTGGCGCAACTTAACGCCGTGAAGTTACCATTACTATCGTATTTAAGCATTGCCCAGTGTGGTATTATGTACCAAATTCGTTTTTGGATACGATTAATAAAAAAAGGAACTGCCACTATGGTTGAGAGGACGCAACGTTTTATAAATACTATGTTGATTAAGATTTCGAGTGCAATTTGGGATAAATAGCAAATAATATATGTATTTATTTATGTATGACAAATAAGACATATTTTAATTAGAATGCCTTATTTTGGGCTCTTTATGTAACTTTTCTCCAATATCATACATGTTGGATTACTGAAGATTAAACGCCGATTTTTATCACTTCTGATTTTTAGTTTGTAAACTGTAAAGGAAATTAGTTGTGATTTTGATTTCCACTTGGGGCAATAATGTATTGTAAAGTGTGAGTTTGAGTTCCGCCACTTAACACGCAATGTCTTGAATACGGAAACGCAGCAGAGTGTCTTGACACCAGACTGACTGCCAAGTGGGATGAAATGTGAAGCTGTTTTTACAATTAAACTTCAAGTACAGTTTGGTCAATATTCGCACATGCTATTTCTATTCCAACGATCAATCCGGTCCAATAGCAACGGCACATCAAAGTACAGTCATCAGTCAACTTAAGGTAATGAAGATATAAGAGTGTCGACAGTATTGTAATTAGCTGCCTTTATTGAGCTTAGATAGCTGTGATTGGTTACGCATAGATTATAATTAACGTTGCTATTTACATGCCTATTGCTAATTTGTCTCTCTGAGCTATTAGTTAATCAGGATAATTATTATATTTTTGTGTTAAAGAAAAGTTATTAAAAGTTATTTTTTTATATAACTTGACTAGAATTATATACAATAATTAATCATTTAATTGAAAATTATTTATAAAATTATGTTAGGAAATGATTTAAAAGATGAGAATTTGAATCGTATGATCAAAAATTAATACATTTTTCCTAAATATTTTACATCGTCATAAGCGTGTGAACAATACTTTAAAAATATGAATCAAGTAATCTAGTATTATATATATCGGATATTAATATTAGTAAATAAAAACCATAGAATAATTTCTTTTATTTTTTATATGGTGTAAAATATATGAATCTTTTTTTTAGCGTCATGCTTTTATCCCGCATAGCAGAGTAGACAGAAAGTACCTAGTATCAAGACACTCCGTATTTCGCTTTCCACCGAAATCAAGACATTGCGTGTTGGGTGGTGGAACTCAACGCCGCTCTTTGTTTTTACCAGAGCGAGAAAGTGAAATTAATTTAAATATAATCACTTCCCCGAGTGGGGATCGAACTCACAACAGATCGCGTCAGACGCTGTCACACTGCGCCACGACCGGCGTCAAATAAATCTTTATGTTTCTATTTTAATAACTAGATGTCCAGTTCAAGTCACTTTTTAATACTTATTTTTTATGTATTTTATGCATTAATAAAATAATAATAGCATTTTGCAATCTTTCTCAAAAAAAAAATCTTTTAATTCCTGACATTTATAACAAATTCAATTCTAACAAGATGCGTTATATGTTTCAGTTAAATAAGCAAACATGTACACAGATGCTCTTTCGACCGACAAAAGATAAACTTTATGAAAACGACAATAACATTTAAATGTTACTTGCCGCATCTGTTATCTAACTGATCTGTGTCGTATAATTAATCGTTATGCTACGGTCTACACTTCCGCAACTTGGAACTGGTTACGGTTTGAGATCTAGAATATTTTGTGCCTATTTGTAAGTACTAACATGGAGATGTGTATTATCATAATAAAAACATAGAAATTAGAAGTGAAGACCTAGACTTGAAAATTGTCACCTTCAAAGCACTGATATCATCAGTTTAAGATATTGGTTTCACCATCCTCCTGAATTCATTTAAATCCTATAAATAAATATAATAAATAATGCAATATAACGAGCATGTCTGGAAAATTAAAAAAATAGTCTAGATATCCAGGTTATATTATTAATCTTGCCTTTATAATAGTTATATAAGCAAAGAGATAAACACTACCTTAGTCTACAATAGTCTAACCAATTAAAAAAGAAAAGAAATTCCATTGTTTCCTGGTAAGACAATTCACGGTGTTGAGTTCCCCACTCAACACGTAATGTCGGGTGGAAAGCAGTCAACGGAGTATCTTGACAGTAGGTAATCTCTGACTATCCTACTATAAGAGACAACGAAAAAAGCTACTTAGAAATATAAAAAAAGCTGCTTAGAAATTTATATATTTATCATGCAAGTATTGCAGGAGCTCAGACCAATACCTAGGGCTACCAACACAAGTATAGACTTAAGGAGGGCCTTTAAAATGATCTTTAATATCTGCTTCCCCTGTCCAAGCTCCTCTCCCTTCCTAACCATATATTTTCTAGAAATAACCTGATGATTGTTCTTGATAGGCCGACATCTTTAGTAGACCACATAGAAATTTCAGTTCTTTGGTAAATTTAAACTTGTTCACTATGAAACTATGATGTTTATAACCTTTCTTTTGCCAATTGAAAACTCCACCAGCATTATACATGTAATATAATTTCAAATATTTTGTATTTGAAAGCTATCCATAATATAAGTAATTTATCATTTCATAGGTGTTTCTGCTGACTCGCTGAATCAGCTTTACCCCATAATAGATGAAAAGATTGGAAATTGCATTCCTCGATTCTTGGTAAGAGCTTTGTACATATTATAAGTTGATTTTCCTTATCGTAGCTGTTAATGTTATATTCTTCTTTTTGTTCACGATTTTCTATATTTTGTGAAATATAATGAATTAAGTAGTATCTTTAACGCGTGTGATACGCGTTGCCATAGCGACAGAGGTACGTACTGTCTTAATAAAATAAAAAAAAGATATTTCGCTTGATCGCAGTCGAATTCGTATTTTCAGTGAGTTTTTTAAATGCAAAAATACCAGCTTCATTAAGAATTCATAATTAAAAAAAATAGAATATATAAAAAATCACATGTGTAATAAAATGTAAAACACGTAATCATATATATGGCACAATTGTAAAGTGTCTATTAATACACACTATGGTTGTGTTAAGATAACGCACGGCGTTAGGTTACGCTAAATACACAGAGTCACAAAGAGTAAAAAAATGGCTGGAGGTTTTTTTTTTAATATTTAACTTTTTTAAATCAATCTCACTTAATAATGGATATGAAAGGAGATAAAACATTAACACTTTATCTCAATCGGACATCGGTTTGTTTATAAGTGAATAGCGTTAAATCAAATAATATTTTGTAGCTACAAAACGACGCTTCAGGTACAGATTTTCGATAAGTATAACTAAAGGCCTTAAGAGATAACCTCTAAGGGCGTATCAAGATCCCGATGCCACCTAACGCTATCGAGTGCACGCAATAAAAAATATTTTATCTGTTTACCGCGTGGGATGGCTTTAACAGATTTTAAATAAAATTTTCTATATTTTTTTTCTCTTTTAACTTCATGCTTGTATTACGCATAGCAGGGTATACAGCGAGCAGCTAGTGTCAAGACACTCCGTACTTCGTTTTCTGCCGAATTCGAGACATTACCTGGTGAGTGGTGGAGGAAGTGAAAATTAGTTTAATATAATCGCTCCCCCGAGTGGGGATTGAACCCACAACTGATCATCTTTACAGTCAGACGCTGTCACTCTGCGCCACGACCGGCCTCAATGTTTAAATGTTTTATATTATTATGTCTTATTTTTATATTGAATGTAGTTAAACTAAACACAGGCAGTGTAGGTACATTTCTTTGATTATTAAGTAATTTACTTTGTTGCATAACTTGGAAATCACCAAGTTTCTTCTAACGAATAATATCAGGCTTGTTATAGTCAAATCTAATATTTATATATTTACACTGTAAATACGATAGGTTGTGGATTTTGATACCCAGTGGTGGGAATGATGATGATTATTTAAAAAAATATTTTCATTTCTCCGCTTTGTAAATAAAAAACGCGGTGTTAAGTTTGCGAGTTGACACGCAGTGTCTATTTTTGATTAGTCTGCTATGCGAAATATAGCGTGAAGCATGTATGTATGTATATATATATATATATATATATATATATATATATATATATATATATATAAATTCATATTAAAATACATTAACGAGAATGTGTCAAGTCCATACAAAAGCTATACTTTATTGTGACATAAATAATGTTATGACAAATGATTATTGTCGCAGTGATCTTCTTATTTTTATTCGCGAATGCCTTTCAATCACCAATCAGGGAAATCCACGAATACCTAATACCTAAAGAGATATATATAAGGTTATAAATTATCACAATTTTCATGATAAAATTCCCATTTTGCAATTTGTTTTTATTTTTATTCATGTTTTTTTTACAAATTGACTTAGTTGGACTTGATTGTTAGGTCTAAGGTTGGGAGTTTGATTCTCAGTTGTTTAATTTTTTTTAATAAAAAAAACCTCCTGCGTCTAATTAGATAAAATAAACTTCGCATTATATGCTGCATAGCAGACTCGTCAGAAACAACCTAATGTCTCTTTGGTTCCTTCCGAAATCGAGACATTGCGTGCTGAATGGAGAACTCAACGCCGTGTTTTGTCTTAATTTTTAAACAGTCATTTCCTCTAGTGGGAATCGAACCCACAACAAATGGTGTTTACAGTTTGACATTGTCCCAATGCATGTCGTTGGTTTTAAATA
The DNA here is from genome assembly GCA_032432895.1 of Dryadula phaetusa. Classification (NCBI taxonomy): domain Eukaryota; kingdom Metazoa; phylum Arthropoda; class Insecta; order Lepidoptera; family Nymphalidae; genus Dryadula; species Dryadula phaetusa. The sequence continues at coordinate 1,157,995 of JAOYRS010000034.1, forward strand.
ATTAATAAGCCAAACACATGCTAGTGTATAACATATATTTTTAATTTAATCTATTTTTGATGTATTTTTTTATTTATATATATTTTTTAGCTTCACGCTTTCATCCCGCATAGCAGGGCAGATAGAAAGTACCAGTAGTGTCAAAACACTCCGTACTTCGCTTTCACCGAATTCGAGGTATTGCGTGTTGAGTGGTGGAATTCAACATCGCTCTTTGTCTTGTATCTCATAATAACTATAGAAGTACCTACATTTTTTACAAGAAATTTACCTACATCTCAGGAACTACTGGATCAATTTAAATAAATTTGGTACTGCTCCCAAAATAAAATTTACCTAGCTTAAATTAAGCATAATCACCTCAATATGCCGTTTAGTTTTAGAGAAATTCTTGGACAAACATACAAACAAACGATTACCAAAGTAAGTACACGCGCTTGGATCATCATACTCAAATAATATTTAATTCCAACAATATTACAATATACATATCAAATTGATAAACTTTATTTTTGAAATTGATTAAAAAGCAATGGCTTTCAGTATTAATTCTCTATAACTCTCCTTTCTCTCTCTTCTCTTCTCTATACTCCTTATTACTTCTGCCGCATAATTTTCGCAAAAACCTTCGAATATTTTTCCTTTACGTATACCATACCTATGTTATAATTGTTCAACCATGAATACTCTACATATATCAATGAATTGAAGTTTTACAAATATTTCAAAATAACAAGTGGAAGCCAAAAATATATAAAATACCAACTTCAGATCGTAAATTTCAAATGACTTTATTAGTTTGACCTTCTCTTAATTTGATTATAATGTGCTATTTGGTAGTTTAATTCCATATTTTTTTTTGTTGCCCGTGGCGCAAATATTTGTATGTAAGCAATGACTAGTGGTAACGTCCGTCTTCTTGAAGGTTGTGGGTTCGATTTTCATTTAAAGCAATTGTTTTTATTTAACTATGTTATAGTTTGGGCAAAGTGCGGCGTTCGTTTCCACCACCCAACACCCGTGTTGAGTCGGTGGAAATTAACACCGGAAATAAAATAATATGTCTAAAATATTAATTGAGAAAAGTAAAGAGTATCTTAACAGTAAGTTCTTAAAGCTTCGTATGAATTAAACAGTAATCCTATTTTGTACAATATAAATTATTTTATATTATTGCATGCTGAATCTATATGAGGCTAGCGTGTCGCTGTAGTAGTCTTATTGTAAAGACGATCAGTTTTAGGTTCGATTCCCAGTAGGGGGAATGATTATTTATTTTCATTGCAGTCAACGAATACTAATGTTTAATATATCCATTTAAAAAAATATTCATTTTTGAAAAATTTGTATTTACTCTTTCTTGTTAATTTTTAAATATTATTGTCACACATGTATTTCAACAAATATATATGTGTGTATGTATGTATATATATATATATATATATATATATATATATATGTATGTAGGTTGGTGTTATTGGAAACACATTAATGACCCCCCGGGGGACGTTATAATTTAACCTTTTAATAATATATATTGCAGAATTATGCTTATTATTAATTATTGAGTAGTAAAAAATATAGAAATGGCATGTTGTGAAGATTTAAATAAATGAACAGGTACAGAAGAAGTAGTGTGGTATGTTTTAAGAATAAAAGAAGAAATATTAAAATGTATAGAATAATCTAAATATTATTTAACTATCTTCAATGTGTTATTCCACACTTGCAAAAATTGCTAACAACGTAAATTAATTGGAATAAAACGTATAGGAAATTCGACGCAGCTGGTAGTAGGACCCATGGCTTAGCGGTTAAAGCGCTTGGACTATTTCCAAAAGGTGCGGTTTTAAATCCCAAATTTTTTACTTTTTTTAAAAAATGTTACCTAAATATTATTTGTTACTCTATAAACTTGTTTATTTGACTATAAAGGCTTTCAATACCCACTATTGAAAATGTTTATTTTTAAATTATGTTCATTTATCCGCTCTTTACGCCATAAACGCGGCATTGAGTTCCTCCACTAGTTATACCATTAAGTGATAGATAGACAATCGAGTGAGACTATGTAAGTATTTATATAACTTAACATAAGATTTTGCATTTATGATTTTGAGGACTTAATATATAATTTCTATTTCTGCTCAAGTGTCATTGCGTGTTACGTGGCGGAACACAACGCCGCACTTTGTAAATGGATAAAGATAATAAATTATATGATTCTTCATATTAATAAAAAACAGCATTAGTACTTTAAAATTTTGAAAGTTCATTGTTAATATCTTCATCAGAAATAGATCCTGCTACCATTGTCTTGAACTAACACATCCATTGTGCCATATGACTTCATTAGACACACCTATAATAGGATTAATGATTAGATTTAAGTAAAATCATGATGTAGCATGACTGTCAGTTATACATTACAACTCAATCTATCAATCGCCATTGATAGATTGTATTTTCAAGGTTCTTGCTTAAATATATGCATGTATGTGTGTATGAATTGAGATCGTTACGCTTTCAATTTGATTAGCCTTGTGGTATACTGTACTGTATTGTAGATTATTTAGTTTATTAAAATAAACATTTGAGTAATGATATGTACAGTGGAGGTAGTCGGTTCGATTTTAGCGCAAGATTATCAGAAAATATGCTGGTTATACTGCTATGCAATTTGTTTTTCAAAGAAGTATAATCTGAGACAACCCAGTGTCGAGATAACTTCTCCAATAATTGTTTTCTACGTAAAATCTATACAATGCATTGGTCTTATATTAACCGCGCTTTGTCTTATCAGAGCAGAAAAAATAAAAATATATACAATTATTCTTACGAGTGGGAATCGAACCCACTACGTCATGATGGCAGCATAAATAGTTTTCTCTGATTTAAAGCTTATTAGAATTTTGAAACTTCCAAAACGATAAAGAATGTAATATATAGATTTACTTGGCTTATCTAGAGATAAATGAAGAACTAACTTTTGTTACTTTTCACGCAATATTTACATATATAATAATTCACATAATTCGAAAATTACTTGAACCATTTCTATTTTTATTTTAATCTGTATATAATCAAGCATCACAACGAGAAGGAAACAAAATTTTCAACAGTTCTATTAATATTTTACTAAAATATGAATTTCTTATAAAATAAAATAATTAATTATATTTGTGTTTGCAAATTAATTTAAATAAATGATCGTTTTTTACAGAAATGAAGAAATATTTGAGTAACAGTACACTATTATGAATTCTACTAAGATTTATTAAAACAAAAACTTTAAATATCTTTAAAACTCACTTTTGGACGGAATAGTATGAATTTTTTCTTACTTTAAATTTGTAATATTTTATATAAACAATATTTTTAAAACTTCATATACACTTGCAAGATTCCCTAAATCTTTATATTCTCACTCTATCGTAAAAGGCGTTTTTAATGAACATCTTCTACCTCCTAATTTCAAGCTATCTTGCATAAGTTGTACGGATATGTGATTTCATACATCCACTTATGACATCATGATCCACATGTGATTTCCCTGACCCACATATGGCACCATCGTCCACATGTGATTTTACTCGTCCATATATGACATTATGGTCCATATATAATTTTACACTTCCACATATGACATCATTGTCCACATGTAATTTTACTTGTCCACATATGACATTATTATCCACATATGATTTAGCATGTCCACATATGACATTATGGTCCACATGAGATTTGACCCTTCTACACATACCACCAAAGTCCACATGAGATTTTACTAGTCCACATATGATACCATGATCCACATGTGTTTTCACCCTTCCACACATGCCATGTGTTGTTTACATGTGATTTTAAACGTCCACATATGATATTTTGGTCTAAATGTCATTTTACTTGTCTACATATGACATCATGATCCATATGTGGTTAGACCCGCATACCATCATTGTCCACATGTGATATGACTCTTTTAAATATGCCACCAAAGTATTCATCTGATTTTACACGTCCACATATGACACCATGGTCCACATGTGATTTCACCCTATCACTCATGCCTTCATTGTCCACATGTAATAATACTCGTCCACATATGACCCCATTGCCACACGCCACACGCAATCGTGGTGTAGTAGAATTACAGATTACCGGACTGCAAACGTGATTGATTATGAGTTACATTACACTCTAGGAAAAGATTATATTATTATTTCTTTGTTTGGCCATTTAATTAAATTACAAAAATTGTTCAACTATTTTTAGATCTAATTTAAATTTTTGATAAATATTTAGTGTACAGACTTACCTTTTCTACTCTTATTATAGAGAAGTGGCCAGGTTGTGGCTTAGCTGCCACGCTGCTGGGCAAAAATAAAATACTAATCTTTTTAATTTTTGCACCCGCTATAACATAGCAGGGTAGCCACAGAAAACCTAGAGTGTTAAGATACTACATTTACTGTTTTCCGTCCGAAAGCAAGATATTGTGTGTTGAGTGGCGAACTAAACACCACGTTTATCTATGTACTTTCATACAAAAAAAGAGAAATTAAAAAACTGTTTTTATAACTTCGTTTTGAGACTAATTTCTTAGAGTACAGGATTCATCGTGACAAAGATATAACAGTACTCAAAGCAGATTAAGGTAATGCGACGGTTATATTAGACACCGCTGATTCTAACCAAAAGATGACAATACTGCTATAGGATGAATAAAGTTGTAAAATTGTTGGCAAAGACCTATAAAAAAAATATTTAAAAGAACCTCCGAGTTAATATCAAAACATGCGAAGAATCCCTCGTGCCTAGTTGTGTAAAACCTCCTAAGTTGTATGGGCTACCAAATATACACAAAAATAATGTACCACTTCGTCCAATCGTTAGTCAAATCGATACGCCGACGTGTAAACTGGCTTATCATGTCACCAAAGTATTTTCTCCCTTGCGTGGTCACATAACACCTTATATCAGTGATTCTTATCATTTTATTAGCGGACCAAAAATCTTAAATTAGATAATATATCTGGATATCTATTGTTCAATCCTATTTACTAGTAGATAATATTGGTATAGGTTTGCCAGTATCCCTTGTAATAGCGGATATGTACATGGATGATTTTGAAGAGTGGCTCTTGGCTCTGCACTATGTCTACCTAGGGTGTATAAGCGGTACAGAGATGATTCTTTTACAATTTTACTTTCAGATATTATTTATATATTCCTAAACCATCTCAATTCTATAAATGACAAGATACAGTTCACAATAGAATTACAGACTAATAATTCTTTAACTTCTCTTGATATATTAGTAATTAAGAATCCCAAAGGCACATTAGGCCACACCATATATAAGAAACCTACATATAAGAAACCTACCCATACCAATAGGTATCTCCATGGTGAATCCATCCCACACAGTTATCTACCGCACGTGCGCCCCTGAACATCTAGGGGTCGACCTTCGACAGATAAAGAGTATCCTTCATCAGAACAAGCTGCCAGTTTCCCGCCACTATTCTATGTAGACTAACAAGCCACCTACGTTGGAGAGACAGCCAGTACTTCTACCACATGTGAACAAATTACAGACATGATTGGCAACATCCTAAGAAAAGCTTCTATCAAAAATATATTCAAGCCTAATAAAAAAGTGAGCCAATGCTTGAGACTTGTGAAAAGTAATATTCCTTTTCAGTGTGCAGGTGTATACAAACTAGATTGTGACTGTTGCTTGGTCAAACAAAGAGCATCGAGGTTAGGGTCAAGGAACACATCTTCGATGTCTAGAATCAACGTGTATTGCAATGAGCTGTGTGTGAACGTACAATGAATAAGTCCAACCACTACATCAGGTGTGATAAAGCTCATATCCTCGCTGGGGAAAATAGATATATTTCAAGTATGATCCACGAGGCTATTGAAATTCAAAAACATCCAATCCATTCATTTCTATAGAGAAGATGGTTGGAAACTCTCTACCACTTGGTGGCCACTTATACAAAAACTAAAGTCTTAAATTTACCATTCTAGAGGCAAATATACAGTTAGCTCATTCGGCAAGAATCTAGGGCAGTACGCGAGGCAATTAAGAAACAGAAGGCGGTAGATTGATATAATATATTTTTGTATCAATTGACAAATGCTACCTCAGTCTACTTGTCACCACGGACTACTGTAAAGCGTGCGAAAAGTCAGGTTTCCAAAAATCTAATTTCGTATACCAAAATATACGCGATTAATCCGTTTAAAATACTTTCATTTAAAATTTAGCAAGATATCGACGTAATTTCACGAAACTTAATTATTATTTCATTTCCCACAGTAATTATTATTATTTCATTGAAAATCAAAATGAAACGATATGATGCTACAACTTTCAAGCTATTACCATGCAAAAAATCCTAACTATCCTTTGGTTAACAGTACAAAAAAAACTTGTGAATTTCCGTTCTTTTTTTATTTTTTTTTATATGAAAACTACTGCAAATATTGAAATAAAAACTGTACAATGACAACATTCGTTTAATTCGGTCCAGTAGCTTTTGCATGATTGGCGCACAAACGAACTGACAGACAGATAAAAATTCTATTTAGTGGTTTTTTAGGTTCTATTACCTATATATTAATGTATATATTATAAATTTTTCATGTACAGAATTGACTTTTGTTCTCTTTTATTATACAAATATATTAAAATTAATAACTTCCCTCAAAGTATTATAAGCACATTAATATCGTTTGGTGGCCAATTGCCATCATAGCGTCTGACTGTAAGCGCAACCGGTTGTGGGTTCAATCTCACCCGGTGGAATGATTATATTTAAATTACTTTCATTTCTTTGCTCTGGTAAGGTAAAGCGCGGCGTTGAGTTCCACCATTCAACACGCAATGTCTCACATACGAAAGTGGAGTGTGGAGTGTTTTGACACTTGATATTTCCTGTGTGTCCTGCAAAAAATAAAATATTGTGTGTTTTATTATTCATAAATGTATACATACTATTAATTTAGCACAAATTTGACAATAATCTTAAATATTTTCTTATTTTATAGCATTCTCACGTAAATTTATAAATAAATAAAAATAAATAACAATTTAATAAATTTTTATTAAGCTATTTTAATAAATTTATAATTAATTCATAATATATTTGACGTTTAAGTATCAATTATATCCATATAACATTATATCACGTTCCTGTACATGTTCATATCCGGGTTTATGTTTTTTGGTTTTCGTTTTGCTTACTTACGTTTTGAATGAAACTATTTTAGACGGTCAGGTTTTCATAAATATATTTTCGAATACCAAAATATACGCGATTAATCCGTTTTATATAGTTTCTTTTAAAATGTGTATAAATTGCGAAAATCAAAGATCTTATTAAGTTATGTCATTTTTTTATAGCAAGTAAGTGGTCAAAGAGCAAGTATCAAGACACTCCGTTTGCAGCGTTTTGGCCGAATTTGAGAAATTGCATATTAAGTGGCGGAATTTATTTACATTGTTTTTAAATAGGATTATAAGACAGATAAGGCGCGGCGTTGTGTTTGCTACTCTACTCTCAACATCCCGATTTCGAGCGCAGTAATCAATGGAGTGTCTCGACACTAAGTTGTCTCTACCCTGCTGTGCAGGATAAGGGGTGAAGCTAGTATATAATAAATGTAAACAAAGTATATTGTTACAAAATACCCTACTTCCTACTATTACTTATGTTCCTACGTCCTCCAGTTGGGGTAAACAGCATCCATAGAGACTCTCTTCTACTTTGTTGGATTAAGACAACATCTGTTATTTCGTTCTAAGTATTGCCTATATTCTCGTCTGACCAGAAACTGAAGGTTTTCTTTATTTGCACTTACGCTTCACGCTATTATCCTGTATAGCACGGTAGACAGGAAGCACCTAGTGTCAAGACACTCTATACTTCATTTTCCGCCGAATTCGAGACACTGTATATTGAGTGGTGGAACTCAATGCAGAACTTTGTCTTTACCAGAGCGAGGAAATGAAATTAATTTAAATATAATCACTGCCCCGAGTGCGGATCGAACCTTCGAATATCTGTTAATATTTATTTATTTATTTTATTTATTCTATAATCTATTTTATTTAATGTAAGACCGAAAATTCTAAGTGTCCAAACTTTTCTGCTCTATCTACGCTCTCGGACTTTGGCGATACGCCAACTGATGTCATGTTCTGCTCCTCCTGTTTCCGACACGTCTCCACTAAAATACGAAAGTTTATGGGTTTGTTCCTTTATATCGAAGCCAATTAATATCGGTGTTGAGTTCTTATTTAGAAAAAAGCCTATTTGTAGATAAAATTTGAGACTAAAACAAAATTTTAGTATATATTGTATATTTTGAAAACCATACTATGGTTGTTTCAATACGGTATTCTACTTTGTCTTACCACACGCACTTTGTCTTTCGAGCAATTGAAAATAATTTAAGTATCACCACTCTCCTGAATGGGAATTGAATCCAGAACTGATTTTGCAACCCACATTTGCATTTGCTGTTCCACTGTGCAACGACCTGCGTCCAAATTTTATAGTTTTTTTGTAATATTTTCTAATTCTATTCCCAACGAAGAAAATCTAATTAGGTTCAAAACACTACGGACCCGATGCAATAAAACTTGCAGAGATGCATAACGCAAATTTATTTATAATTCTATCCAAAATAGCAGTTCTGCTGGGGTGTGGAAGTTCTTGGATTCGATGGATATCGGTCGCTCAAAGAATACAATTTTACTAAGCGAGAAAATTAATCTTAACAACATTAACAAGCATTTCACAGGTGTTAAGATATTAAATCATGATGTAAAAATGAATACAATTAAATCCATTCCTATCACCTCTAGTCCGTCCCCGTTTTGTTTTTCTGTTGTTTCTACTAGTGAAGTGAAAAAACACGTATTAGCTATTAAATCTGATGCTGTTGGTAGTGATCAAGTCAGTCGGAAGATGATTCTCCTAACTCTAAACTGTGTGCTTCCTATCCTATGTCATATATTAAACGTATAGTCCACCAATAACTTTTATCGTTTTTAACTATAAATGATATACTCTCGCCATTCCAGTCCGGTTTCCGCCCTGGACACAGCACTATTACAGAATTGAACAAAGTCAGTATCGACATCAGGTTAGCTATTGATAATCAGCAAGTCACTATTCTTGTCCTCCTGGATTTCTCCAATGCTTTTAATACTGTTGATTTTGATATCCTTCTTGCTATTCTTAGGTCTATTAATATATCCTCTGAGGCTACGGAATGGTTTTATTCTTATCTACACGAACGAGAGCAAGTTATTCGTATTAATAATAAATGTTCTTCCGCGTGTCGTCTTAAAGTTGGTGTTTCCCAGGGTGGTGTACTTTCTCCTTTGCTTTTCTCCATCTTTATCAACTTCGTTACTAAGCTCCTATCCTTTCCTTTCCACCTATATGCTGATGATTTGCAGATTTATACTTCCACAGATGTGAAGGATATTGCTAAAGCCATATGTTTAGTAAATTCTAATCAGCAAATAATTAGCACATGGAGCAAGTCTTTTGGCCTATCCATAAATCCTAAAAAGTCACAAGTCTGTATCCTGGGCAGTTCAAGACAACTATCCAAACTAAATATCCTTTCCCTCTCCCCAATAATGTTTGACAATTGTAGGTTGGAGTGTAGTAACACTGTTAAAAATCTAGGTATAAAGATGGATAGCACTCTTTCCTGGGCACCACACATCTCAGAACTGAGCCGCAAAATTTATAGTACTATAGGTAAACTAAAAAGGTAGAAGAATCTTTTACCAATCAGTACAAAGATTTCTTTGGCTCACACACTTCTCCTGCCTATATTAGACTATGCTGACACTTGCTACCTGGATTTATCACTTCATTTGCTTAACACCCTAGAACGTCTACAAAACCTCATTATTAGGTTCATTTTTGGACTGAAGAAATTTGATCACATCAGTCAGCATCGTGTTAGGCTGAGACCGCCGAAACCTTCACACTGTCACTCTCCTGTACTCTATTCTTTTCAATCCCGATACCCCATCCTATCATAAAGAACGATTTTCCTTCCTAGGCGTCAATTCCTGTCTCCCGCTTAATCTTCGCTCAAGAAGCGAAAAAATCCTAGAGACACCATTGTGCCACAGTCACCGTTACAGTAAATCTTTTACTGTACAAGCAGTGAAGTTGTGGAATGCTTTACCAAATAATTTTAGGCAGTCCAATACAATAAATATTTTTTAAAATTAAGGTCAAGAATTTCTATCTCAGAATGTAGTGTATTTAGTATTGATATGTGTATATATGTGTGTATGTATATATATATATATATATATATATATATATATATATAAGCAGAACTTCTTTAGTTTAAGATCTTTAATATTTTTTTTTACAATTTATTGTTTTGCACCGTATCATGCCCGCTCTTTATGGTTAATCCTTGTAATTTGGTTGCCTGGAAGAGATCACTCTAATAAGGCCGCCTTTGTGCATTTTATTGTTCTTTTTATAAACCTATGTTCTATTTTATCATTGTACAATAAAGTTTTTAACTAACTAACTAACTTCTAACTGCAGTAGCGTGGTCTTTCTGATTACCCTGCTATGCTGGATAAACCTTGAAATTCTAAATTAAAATATTTTTATGAATCGAACAAACCAATATTCTTATGTAAATTAATAACTCAATAAGTATGTGTCCTTTTATAATAAAAATGCTAATGTTGGACAATTTTAAGTTATAAAACCACATGACAATCAGAGTAGGAAGTTGTCGACATGTGTTAACTTTAAAGTTGGTTATACACTATATGTAAATTTTATTTTATATATAAATAAATAAAATTTGAGTGTCTGTTTGTAAAATTATATTATCTGATAATGATCAAATTATATTAGTGATATTTCTTTAATACTAAATTTATATACAATTATGTAATGGTAAGAAAGATTTATGAAGCCAAGGTGAGGGGTACAAGAGGTCGGGGGAGACCTCGGTTGACCTTCGAAAACACAGTATCGAAGATACTGGAGGAAGGTCACGTAAAAAATATGAGGACCCCCCGAAGGGCATGCATGAAGAGGATAATGACTGTGGACGAGGCGAAAGAGGTATGCAGGGACCGTAGCGTTTGGCGCTCCGTGCTCTCTGACTACCCCGAAATGGATCTAATACAACTTAAAACTACAAAACATGGAGTTTAGCGCTACTATTCTCGCCAACTTTTAAAAGCCGACAGATATTCAAAGATAATACCTACTGTATAAGAATTCGCTTCATCCTGCATTACAGGGTTGTCATACAAAACTAAATCTAAAAATCGATACATACAAACTTTTCCGTTTGCTTTACAATAATATATGTATCGGTAGTAAAAATTAATTATATACAAAACAAATTGAATCACGCATAATTTAATAACGCCCGCGTTTTATTATAATTTTACTGCGATGAATATTTATAAAAGTTATTGTTTTGATAGAAAAATGAGGTTATTTTCTATATATTTTTTGTGATACGTCAATGTATGTCTTCATGTATGTACTGGTATTTCTCTTTTAGGTTCCCATTGTCTTATTTAAAATATCTTTTAAATTAGTAGTATGGAACAATATTTACTATTTTTAAAGTGTTATTCCACACTTAGGATTAGAAAACATTATTGAAAAAACGTATAAAAAGTTTTTGAACGCAGCGGGATTCGAACCCGCGCCTCTTGGACGGTATCCAAGAGGCGCAAATCCCGCTGCGTACAAAAAATTTTTATACGTTTTTTCAAAAAGTATGGAACAGTGTCTTACGTTAGGTATTCATTAATGTCAGCATTAACCTTATTATTTACTGTGTTTTTTGCTTCACACTTTTATCCCGCATAGCAGGGTAGACAGCAAGTACCTAGTGTCAAGACACTCTGTGCTCCAAGTTCCACAGAATTGCGTGTAGAGTTGTGGAACTCAACGCCGGATTTTGTCTAACACAGCGAAATAATAATAATTTTAAGTATAATCATTTCACTGAGTGGCAATCGAACCCACAACCGATCGCGTTTACAGTCAGACGCTGTCCCACTGCGCCCCGCCCGGCCTAAAATTCGATTATCCTTATATAATTTTGATGGAAATAATTATATTCATATGGTTTAAAACTTCCATGTCATATAAAATACTTGAATAACTGTTTATGGGTCATATAGCGATTATAATATTGTAACGTGTTGCGATCGGTTTTAAATTAAAATTGTGATTGCAAAAAGATATAATCGATTCGACCCCTTAATGTGTTTTTATATTATTGTTTAGATTGACAGGTTTCTTGGTTATCTTCCTTTTGTTGTTCTGTGGTTTATTTTCTTATACAGAGTGTCCGTCAGTTTCCACCAGATAAATAAACTAGCCTGTATAAGGTATTTAATTGGGTAAGCGACGAGTAATTATGTTTTTTTTTATTATATACTTTTTAAAATCTTTAATTATATGACCGAAATAGAATTTTTGTTTCCCTTTACAGCTACAATTTCGTTTGTCTAAAAAATTCAGAGTGTCTTAACACCGTTTTCCCTACCTACTTCGCTATTACAAACAGATAAAAAATTAAAAATGAATACTTCTTCATCAAAGAATGAATATATAACGTCTTAATATAAGGTTCCCTCTACATATATATATATATATATATATATATATATATATATATATATATATATATATATAATATTATATATATAGCGCGGAGTAGTATAGTAGTAGCGGACGTCTTCTAGCTGGTGGTGATGCTGATGCTGATGACATATAAATATCATATTTCACTAGCAATTCCTTCAAAGACAAAGATATTTTCCCAATTTCCATATATCATAATATAAACCAGAAATGCGGAGAGTTACATCACTACCAACTCTCCCACAAAAAAAGGGCGTCATACGAAAGCGGTCCTAATTATCTGATGCAAGTTTTTTTTTTGAATCAAACATGGTAATCTCCGACCACTTTGAAATCCTAATTTGTGCTAGTCGTAAAATATTATGACTTACTTAAGATATTTTAATTATGAGAGCAATTAACGCCGTTTTCAACTGGACTCCCTTATATAGAGACAATGTTATGTTAGTTAGTTGATACAACCAAAGCGCAGTGGAACCTGATGTCTGCGCTTGCGATGGTTTTGGATTCGATTACAACTGGGGGAATAATTCTATTAAAACTTTATTTTCATTTCCGCTCTGGTACAACAAAGTATATAGTATATGTTAGTATCAAGACATTCCGTTCACCGTGTTTTAGAAGACTTTAATACATTTGCATGTAAAGTGACAGAACTCACTCAGTACGTCTACTTAATAGTGAGGCGCTGTCCCACTACGCTATGTTATCCTTAAATATATTTCTTTTAAAAGGGTTTTTTTAAAAGACAAGCTGCGGCGTTGAGCTGTTGAATGGCGCATTTTCGATTTCGGACCGAAAGCAGTCAACGGTGTGTCTTGACACTAAGTTGTTCCTACTGCGAATACTCTGTTATGCAAGAATTTTATTATTTTTTCTCAGAGGAATTTATATTTATAACTTTACTCTGGTTAGACAATACACGGCGTTGAGTTCCGCCAATCAACGCTTTTGAAAACTAAGTTATTTTGTCTATATGGAGAACCTTAAAATCTACCTAGTCTTATGACATTCTGTACTTCGCTTTCCACCGAATTCGAGACATTGCAAGTAATAATATATAATGAAATCTTTTGATAATTAATTAAATACCTAAATTACTAAGGAACACTTAATATTTTAACTTTCAAAAAAATAACTACTACTACCACTGAACACACAATGTCTCGAATTTGGTGGAAAACGACTTGCAGACAGTCTTGACACTAGGTACTTTCTGTCTACTCTGCTATATGGGAAAAAACTATAACTGATGCTATACAAAAAATAAATAAAAAATAAAAATAATTAAAGGGCATATGAAATATGGCACAATCAAAGTTCGTATGAGGAAGAAATATAAAAAACCAATATTCTTTATAAATATTAATTATCATAAAAACATTTTATTAAATGATTTAAATAGAATAAATGAAAAAAAAAACTTAAAAATATAAACATAACTTTAGTTGGACGTATTCCAGTAGCGGGTTCAAATCCCGTAATTTTTATTAGTTTTCAATTTTTTTAAAGTGTAGAATAACACTTTAAAAATAGTAAAGTATGTGATAAATTTATAAAATAAATATTAGACACTTTATGATGCGTTTGATGGACACTTGTATAAGTGACATACAACGGGGTTATCAGTTATAAATGTATAATTAGAATACAGTCAGTTAGACTTTGAGCGAAATTCCTAATTTTTTTTTCAGTCTATTTTGTTCATATGTTGGCAATACTGATGTTTGTTTTCGTCTTCTAATTAAATTAAATGCATAGAAAGACAAAAATGTGAAATATAATTTAAAAGAAAAATCGAATAGATCAAGTTTGTTCATTTTACGTTTTAAGATATTATTTTATATAAAGAAATTTACTTTTAATTAAAGGCTGTGTATGTCAAAGCGTGTTTAGTAATTTTTTTTGTACATAAATTATGTATTTTATCTGTGGCAAGTTGTGAAGTTCTAATTTTAAATTTTGAGTCATTTGTAGCTAACTTGAGGTACTTTGAGAAACAAAATTGATCGATTTTTTTATTTATTTACTCTAGATATAAAGACGAATCTCTTACTATGGGTTTTTGTTGTGTTCAATATTATGTATATTTTTTTAGCTTCACGTTTTATCCCTCGTGGTACGGTAGACAGAGTTTAAGTACCAAGTACCATTTGCCTAGGTACTCCGTACTTCGCTCTTGCCGACTTTGAAACATTGCGTGAAACTCAACGCCGCACTTTGTCTTACCAGAGCGAAGAAGTGAAAGTAATTTAAATATAAACACTCCCCCGAGTTGTAAAATAAGTAACTTAATTAATTATTTAATCAAAATTTAAATTATAATTACTCAAATCTTGTTATTTGTTAAAATATTTCAATACAAAAAAAATCTTACATACGCTGCTCCAATTTTACACGACTATTTGTAGATGTGTTCATAAATCATTACCATATAAAGGCAAAATGGCATGATTTTTTCCCAACCTATATGAGGTGTAATCTCAATTAAGACGATATATTTCCTCGTTAAAATGCGTATGAGTTGCGCCTGCGCATGATATCATCGTGCGAGAAATTGGATATACGATACTTTTAATTTTATTTATAAGTAAATCTTTTGAAGATGATATTAAATATATTTTATCAATAATATTATGTTTTTGATATCTGATTGTGTTTGATATTTGTGGCTGTGTAATTGCAATGTGAATTGTAAAGGTAGGGGATTCATATCCTGGTCGATGATCTTTTTTTATAGCTTCACATTTTTGTCCGGCATAGCTGGATAGACAGAAAGTGTTTAGTATTAAGACACTTAACTCTCCATGGAATTCGAGATATTGTGTGTTAAGTGATCCATCACTCAACATTGAATGACTACTACTAATAAGACAAAGTGTGAATTTATATATATATATATATACATATATATATATATATATATATATATATATATATATATATATATATTATTTAATTTAATTTTAGCATTACATATTGTATTGTTTCAACTTATACATATCCATTTCAAACAGCTATATATTACAAAAAGCATTTGTCACAATATTCCTAGAAGGATTTGCTTCCTCGCTCACAGAAAACATCCTCAACCAGTTCCAATAGTAAAAAGCT